>VXAA01003078.1:594182-627068 GCA_013399115.1 Anseranas semipalmata
TTTTTGCCAACTCAGAATTGAAGCTCAACATTTTTTTTTTTACAATAAGAATAATGGGTTTGAAATTAAATAATGTCGTGGATAGAAGTAAAGGGAATTACAGTGAGATTTACCCGTACAGAATATAAAAAGGTGAAAGTTGGTAAGCTGTGCTTTATTTACATCTTGCCCACAATCTCTGTTCTGCACCAGAAAAACAAGCATGTCAAAAGCAGTGTTTATGTAATTAAACTAGTCTTTGCTTTTAATGGGTGTTGATGGCAGAACTCTTCCTTTGCTTAATATCAACAAGCGATTCTTCTAGACTTCACTCAGCAGTTGTGTGTGGTTTTGAACTGATATTTGGAGAAACAGATCTAGTCCTGCCTTCTCGGCACTTTTTGTTTTGGAGCTGTCTGCTTTGATTCTCTTCCTGAATATTTTTCTTATGCTACGATACTTATTTTTTTCCGCCATAGCCTATTCTCCCCCTACTTTTACATCCAGTATTGACCATTTGCTTCATTTTTCTAGAACACTTACTAAAATATCAACTACTGCTTTAAAAGTACAGCTAACAAAAATAGAGGTTATATTCCTAGGGTTCTGGTCTTCCCAGCTATTGGTTGCCTGGGAAAGGAAAGAGAATTTGCGTCTCCTCTGATAAACATTATCTGGCTCATTAATCTGCATCATTTGCTTGACTGAATGTTATGGCTGAAGTCTCCAGTCTTTTGCTGATGTTTAGGAAATGGGAAGAGCTAGAACACTTGGGTTCTGCTTTACAGTAGACCCTAAAAACCCTCTCTGAAATCAGAGAGGTAGAGGTTTTTTTGGGGTAAGCCATGTAGATGGGATTGAGGGTGCAGTTTGTGGTGGTATTGCTTTGCAGGTTTTTTCAAAAAAAAAAAAAAAACCAAACAACAAAACAAAACTGTTTTTTCTTCAGTATTCAGCTACTGTTTTACTTGTGATTGAAAGTTAACACAAGCACAGCCCTGCAGAGCCAATTTCAGGTAAAAATGTTGTATTTCATCTGCCACTTGGAACAAACATGACTTGCTTTTCGTGCATGCACTTGAAGTAAACCTCTTTAAGGTCTGTGAAGTCTGAATCATGGGATTTTTTTTTTTTGCTCGTTTTCATCTTCTTTCATAGCTCTGTCAAGTCACTCTTTATTTCCTTCTTTGAAAAAGATGCTGTTAGTTCACAGAACTATGCTGCGTGAGGGGAATGATGGTTTTAAGTGCAGCACTGTTAACATGGGGATGTTACTAAGTCATTTACTTTTTGCTCTTTCTCTGGGTGCTCAGATGACCCAGCCATTGTTGTGTCTGAGCAGATCTTGAGTTATCCCATTTATAGATCCCCAACGCAGTGGCTAGTTTAAGAATCCTTATAACAATAGGCACAAAAACCGAGACAGACAAGGCACATGGTCCGCAGGTGTTTTATTAGATGTGCGCTTGCACTACAGTCCGGTGTGGTATAGGCACATTTGAACCAGATACAAGTAGGCTAAATAAAGAACAGCAGCTGCAGCACAGAGGAAATGTAATCTGAAAATCCTGCCCAGACAGGAGGGCAAATCAATTCATCCTGAATTCCTTTTTTCTCCAGCTATGCTATAGCTCGCATCAAGCTCGGTGTTTTACAGCTCTCACGTGTACACATATACACATACATATGTGTACACGTAACAGTGCTGTCACTGTTAAAACTGCAGTGTGACTCTTGCAGGGGAGCCATCCTCTGAGCCACTGTGCTAGGCTAACATCACGGCTTGAAACTTTGTCAAAGGAAGGCATCCTAGTAACCTCACTGCTGAGTTGCAACTGCTTTTGTTAGGAGACGTTTGCGCAGCTGTGAGAAAATCTGCTAGTTCAATCAGTAAGGGAACTGAGAAAGTTGGTCACCACTTGTTTCCTTGGCCTTTCTCTTTGTGCTTCTAAGGCAGGTTCTAGCTAATGACCTCTGGACTTCACCTCAGATTACTTTTTAAGCATGGAAAAAAAGCCCTCACTTGCTTAATAACAACAGGCAATTTTTATAGATTTCACTCAACAGCAACACACGTTCATATCACGTGTTTTGAAACTTGACTGAAATGCAGCCTTGCAATTGATAAAGGAAAATGAGAGGGGAAACATCTAAACTAAAGCCCATTTAAGCATAAAGCTATTTTACAGAAGATGTCCGTATGGAAGGTTTACACGTTTCACTTCTTGGTTCTGAGTTACAGGCAGTTGTATTCTGCAGGAAAGAACACCTTCAGAAACAAATCCCAGAACAAAACACTCGCTTTTGCTCAGTGCAAACAGCCCTTCAGGGGAAGAGAACAGCACTCAGACAAGACGAAATTGTAGGTAAACGTGACCATACTGAATGTCTTTTTACCTTTTGTGGTATTGTAAGTATTTTTTTATAAGCTGCCAAGGACTGACAGCCATATATAGCCTGGTATACCTGATCACCTTAAAACTACGTACTTGTAAATAGACCAGTGTATGGTACAAAGAGTTGCTTTATAGAACCCATTAAATGCCAAAGGATTTCCAAGACATTCTTTTCCTGCCTAACTCTCCTGTCTTGAGGAGAGGATTCCTGAGGGATCCCAGTGTGATCGCGTTTCTGATTCCAGCCAGCAAAGTAGAAGGAAGCACCGTTTCGCTTGCACACTGCTGCTCATCTTGCCGTCTGTAACTTCTCCTGCTCTGCGATGTGCTTAGTGTACGCTGTAAGACACATGTAGCTGTAATGCAGTTTGAGGAGTTTGTCATGTTCTTGCATTCGTCTGTGCACTTCTTATCAGCTGTTGCTTTTCCTAGGTGTGTGCTGAAGATTGCCTTCAGTTCTAGGTCTTGGCTGTAGTGTTCTAGGCCAGAATGAATTGCAGCTGTCCCCTCCTTTTCTTTGTATAATCATTGATTTCAATTTAAAGTGTACATGAATTTGACACGGTAATGCCTTGTACCCAGAATACATGGGTGCAAATGGCTGTGGCACCATATGGTCACATGGGACACTTAAATGACCCTCACCCCTCCTAGGTGTGCTTCGGAATATTGCTTTGCCCATTTTGCTTCCCGTGGACACCTCTCACTAAGCACTCAGTTAAAGGTATTTTCCATATGTTCTCCTTCACATCATGCAGAAATGGTCACAGGACTGGAGTCCCTGTGACAAGACTGTGATTGTCTAGTTGTGGTCACACAGAGTTAGAGCACTGATGCATTTCGTGCCTGCCATTTTGAGAGGCAGGGATGCAAGCTGTGCGAATGAATGTCACTCTCTGCCACGCCTGATATTCCGATGGAGCAGATTAGCATTCAGAGCCTTAAGACACATTCAGAGCCTTAAGACAAATTTCTCCACGGAAGAATTTGTCAGGTGTTTTTGTCCTGTACTTAAGAGAGCAAAATTTCAAGATTTTCTTGTCTTCTACAGGTGTAAAAAGCAAGCATCTTTAATGCTTATTCCTCTCTGCACTGCAGCGGCTTCGTGTATGATATAATCCTCCCGTATTGTCAGTGGACCAGCTACGTTCAGTCTTGCACAAAGTCGTGAGCCCACGTTTTGTTCAGTGTTGAGTTGGAGATGTTTTCCTGCTGGAAGGAATTGAAATGTTTGAGTAACACCAAAAGGAAAACCCTGTGCAGCACCCGTGAGCCTTTGTCATAAGAAGTGCCACTGGTGTTTGCCTGTGAAAACAGAAATGTGAACAATTAATGCTTGCAATAGATTTCTCTCCTTGCTACCTACGCACAGCAAAGCAAACCTCTCCCTCTTACAGAACTCCACTTTTGCCACAGAAACTGTGAGGGTGCGGCAGCCCAGGGAACCTGGAGACACAAGGATGTTGGTTTTAAATCCTAGAATACAGTTTTGTGTACTTCTGCAGGTTTTTGTCTCCAAGATGGCAATGCATAACTGAGAAAGAAAAAATAAAATCTGTAATGTACTAGCGCTGAGTAACCTAAACCATGGCTTGCCTGATAGAATGTGGAACAATTCTTTTAAATAGATGCATATTAATTTGTGGGGTGAGCCATTCAGCTCCTGCTTCAACTTGCCCTGTGAGAACAGAACCAAATCTCCTTTCTTACTGTACATTAGCAAGATGGCACTACCTCTAGTGATTGGCCCTGATTATTTGCCCCTTGCTTAAAACACTGCATAGGAAAATGTACCACTTTTGTGTGAGAATCTTAATGCTGTTTTTTGTAAGTGCTATTCTTACTGTATCTTCCCTATTTCTATGCAGGGTTAGTTTCTTTCTCTCTTCTTCCAATACGGTATGGTGTGGTCCCTCCCCATATACGGTTTTCAGGCTATGCCAGATGTGCTCTGCTGCTCTTCGTTGTGTGTTCAGACATTGTTATAGACGTGATTCTTTTCCCATTTTGTAACTCAGCTATTTCTGTGCTATGGAAGTGAGGATAGAAAAGGTAAGTTGTGCTCTGTACAGCTCTTGCTTGTTTGCCGTTCATGGGATAGATACTGATATTGAAGGAGAAACTAGAAATTGAGCTTTCCTGAGTGGAATTAATTTCCAAGTAGGTGTGTAGCCTTATTGCTCGATTTTGGGGTACTCCACGTAGCAGCGCGGCTCCCTAAGCCATACCTAGGCATCTTGTATGCTCAAGCTGATTTTCTGACTCTTCCCAGCCGTTGGCTGTATATTGTAATCAGGTATTTTGGGAGCTGGCCTGGAGGCCCTGACCCAGTGTGAGGGCCCTGCTGCATTGCACGCTATGCAAGGACAGGCAGAGGGAAGGTTCTGTCGACAAGGCAGCGCTTCTGCTGTAAAAAACAATTCACACAAGGTGTTAGTTAAGGGCAGCGAGCCAGAGGAGTCCCTACCATGCTGGCTTCATGCACTTGCTGTGAGGAGCTGTTGGAAGGCCATGGGAGGCTGTCCTTCTGTAGGTACCAGGAGGGACCATGGTGTGTGACCAGAAAGCAGCCGATTTTTCACTGGGATAAAAGCCTGGCTGGGGAGGGGAATGAGTGGTCTGGGTCCGGTGTCTGGGCAGAGCTGCTAGTGCTATAAAGCTGGGGTGAGGACGGGTTTAATTTAAAATTAAAAGAATAAAGCTAAGAGCACAGAGCCTATACAATAAAGCTGTACTAGAATGCTTTAATGAATCCTTCATATGCAAAACTGTCTGCTGAATTGCTTGGCATCAAGGTACTTGGGTTGTCTTTAAAGCCAGCTTCCGTCTGTGTGCGTGCGGTTGGAAGAATACGAGCAGAGGCTCAGAAAAGAGACGAGCTTTAAAAGATTTCCATGATTAGCCTCCAGGGCACAGTGGTTTAGAAGCAGACTGCAGCCTGAGACTAGGCTGCAGCGATGTTTGTAGCTTCCTTGTTTCCATGAAGTTTTCCTTGCTTTATCTTCAGACTGATTGCACAGATGTGATTTGTCATAACCTGTCTTCAGCTGCTTAAAAATGATATACCTGGGCTAAGACCATCGTTTGGTCTCATCTGTAGTCACCAGGGTGAGATAAATTTGATTTTGACACCAATGTTTAGATGAGATGGAGATGGAGATGCCCCCGTTGACTGTTGAGAAAGTCCAGAGGGCAACCACCTATAGCTCAGTTGCTTGCCTTTTAGGTGGCTGAAGTCGTGCAGTGAATCTCGCCCAAAGTGTCTCATTCGCTAACATTCATTTTTCTCATCTGAAGAACAGAGTACTCGGCAATGAGGAGCAACTCAAACACCTCCGCTTCCCCAGAATCCTGTCCTCCATCCAAGAAGCTGCGGCTTTATTTTAGCCAGAAATACTTTTCTCCAGTTTAATCAAGCTGTGGATTGCAGCTGTCACCCAAGTTACCCCGAGAAAAGCCTAGGTAATCGTTGTGACCAGAAGGAAACCTTCTTGGTTTTGTGACCCAAACTGGCAAATTTATTAAGGGCTTTTCCGCTCCCACTTTTTGTATATTTATTGGTCGGGGGAAAAGCCTGTTTAGTCTCACTCCAGACTTTTAGTGTGAAAGTGAATTCAAGTGAAATTCCCTTGGGTTTATAGTGGGTTGCCATGTTAGTTCTAAGGCTTCATTTGTACTTTGAGTATTTATGTTTTAAGAGGGAAAAGGTGAAGGCAATGTATTATGCTGTTTCGTTTAACCTGCTGACACACAGCAACTTTCTCTTTCCCTCACTACCCCACCACAGACACAAATCATTTGGTTTGAGGACATGCTACAGTGCTTGCTTTAAATTCACTTAGAAGTAATTTGTAGCTGTATTAATACGCATCATTCTAATGGTCTTTCATCCTAGGAAGGTCTGGCACAGACATAAAAATTGAATTTTCCCCTGCAAACATGTAGGGCTGCTCTAGCTGTGTTGAGATTTTTATCAGTAATAAACCGGGAATAGAAACGATCCAAAATGCTTTAACTCTTGGTTAGCCCAGAAACGGCCAGGCAGTTGGACTTGGAGGTCTCTTCCTTTGGCCAGAGGCTAGTCATTGGTTCCCCTTAATGACGGCCATTCCTTAACTCGTTGTCTTCTGTTTTCCCGACCCAGCTTCAGCGGCTCGTTCCCGCCCAGCCCTCCTGCAAGGCTCAGCAACGATGGCGCAAGAAGTGGGCTCTGCGTGTTTTCTGCAGGTTTCTCTTTTCTCAGACAGAAATCTAGCGCCTGGCCTTCCCGTGCACAAACCTTTCTCAACAGCTAATGCAGGCAGATGTGGTATTGCTCACCTTCTGTTCTGGCCACAGGAACTCTCTGCCTTTTAGCTTTCCAGACATAGGACTTGATGTTGATGAGGATCATTCCCGTGACCTGTCATTCTGCATCTGTCAGCTGCCCCACCAGCCCTTCAGATTTCTGCCTGGCTCTCTGTATGCATGTGGCCTTTTGCATCAGACTATTCATAAATCCTCGTTACTCTGTATGTGTGTTTTATTTGCCAGCTTTCCCTCTCAGCCCGTTTCAGTAAACATGAAGCTCACTGGAGCCACATACAAAGACCTGTTTGTTAGCCTTTTTACATGCTTGGAGATCTGAAGGCTGTAAAACACTTGGTGCTTCTTATTTTAGGACAGATATTCTCATCTGCGGGTTTCCTAGCTTGTAAATTTTTCTGTGAGTTTTTTTCAAAAGGTGTTAAACAAGGTCTGCTTATCAATTTGAGAGGCTAATATCCTACTTCTCTGTTTCTATAAATATTTATTACACCATTAATACCTTGGTGAGCAGTTTGTAATTGAAGCTGAACAAAAACTTTCTGACTTCCTTTCTCTTGTCCTGATGCGATAGGATAAAAAAAAGTGTGTACTTTTATTTATATATATATATATATAATCTCCTTCAGTCAGATGTAGTGAATCCCCATACAACCAAATCAGCACATTGTATGTAGTCATTGTACTAATTGCTAATGGCCTAGTTACAAAAAGCTTACCATAGTCATCTCATTAATGTAAGAGCATGTTATATTCCCTTTTCATTACATTTGGAAGTTTTCCCACTCTAAGTAGGCTTACTCTGCAGGATCCACATATTAACAACTGTGCAAAAGAATGCCTTTTCTTAGGTGCAGATGTTTTTTTTTTTGTTGAAATTTTCCCTGAATAATTGTTCCGTGATGTCTTTCGTCTCTTGGCTTGTGATGTCTTTTTCCTGCTTGTTAATATTTACGTAAATATTCTTACCTGGAGGCTTACCAAAAAAAAATAATATATATATATATTAACCTGTTAGATGTTCTGTTCAGTGAACGTAAATGGGGTACGTTGCATGCTTTTTGGCACCTTTCTGCAGCATGCGTACGTGCATTTGCGTTACATGTTGGGCTGTTAGCGTTGCCTGTGCGTAGCATTGAGAAAGTCTGGTGCCTTCTGAGATGAGAACAACCACCGCTGTACGAGGTGAGATGTGCCCAGCTTACTGTGACGTTCTAGTGGATCTGGGAGAAAACCAGCGCAGATAGCTCACCAACGTTCAGCTGCTGCAGGGCGGTGCTGCCACTCGGTTGAGCGCTTCCCACGCTGCCCAGCCAGCAAGGAGCCTGGGGACACAGCGGGACAGCTAGCCCCAGCTGGCCACAGGGTGTCCTGTGCCACAGGGTGCAGCAAATGCTGTCTTTATCTCAACCCATGAGTTTTACCTTTTTGTCTGATTCTCTCCCTGTCCCACTGGGCTGGAGGGGAGCAAACGGCTGAGTGGTGCTCAGCTGCCTGCCAGGTTAAACCACAAGAGAAGCTCGTTGTTTAACGGCATCTCATTTTAGTAACATTTACACCTAATTACAGAAGAGAATATTAATATAGTAATATGTAAAAAAAAAAAAAAAAAAAAAAAAGAGAGAGAGAGAAATGTACTGAGTTTGCAGGAGAGAAAGATGATCCTGCTATCTTTGGAATAATCGGTTTCTGAATTTTGAGAAGTAAAATGATTTTAGAATAACGATTGGGATTGAATTGTGTGAATTTTGGCTTTTTTTCTTCTCACTGTGCTCCCAAGTAATGCTTCGTGCTGTTTGATACTCGCTGTGTTTCAAAAATGACAGTGGCACCAGAAACATGATTCTGTTGCAGGGTGGCTTTCTTTTTCGTTACAGAAATTCACAGGCACACAGTCTGTGACAGCCAAATAAAGACAGGAAAATAGGGAAGAAGTATCTCTTCTTGATAAGAATAAGATAATAAGAGATTTTTTTGTGTATTTTTTTCTTATGCTAGCAATTTATAGAACAAAATTTACATATTGTGCTTTAAGAAAGAGTACTATAGGGTAATCATACATGGATCATGATTTGGGATATAAAAGTAGATTTTACAAAAATAAATGTCAAAGAAGGAAAATAAGGATAATAAAAGCAGTGAAATAATGTCAAAGCAAGCAGAAGAGGTGTGATGATTAAGGCATGTCAGAGATCTGTGTTTAAAGGAAGAAGATGAGATTTTGTTCCTACTTCCTTAAAAGCAGGAAGGAACTGTTGTTTGGCGGCATTGCGGCTCTGTGTGTTCCCCCATCCTACAGATCGTGCTGTGTGAGCTGATTAAAATGTCACTAGGCTCAGTTTGTGCTACTAATTTTTGCTTACTAAGGTGAACTTGAAAGACGGGGATCCCACATCATTTCAGGGAAGGTCGTTAACATGCTGAGACATTTCTGTGGGCTCTGTGTAAATAGAGAACAATGTGTTTACTAAGTGATTTACAGATGTCTTTATTAGTTTAATCTCTCTTACGTTGTTAACAATATGAAACAAGGTAGAGAATAACTCATTCTGTTTTAAGTTTTCAGGAGAACCAGAATATTTTTTCCCACCTTAGTGGAATTTATTAGAACATCGTTAGAACATGACTTGATAAAATGCTTCCCCAAACTTAATTGAAGCTGTTGTGTTTGCTGTCTTTATTCAGTATTTTGTATCTTCTCTTTTAGGTGACTGTTGCTTCTCTTGGGGATGGAACGAACACGGGATGTGTGGTGATGGCACAGAAGCAAACATTCATGTCCCGAAGCCAGTCAAAGCTCTTGGTTTTGCAAAACAGATCTTAATCGGATGTGGGGCAGGACACTCCCTGGCTCTTTGTCAAACTCCACTTTAGACTCAGGACGCCAGATATCATAGCATCATGGATGTGGATGGACATCTTTGTGTTGTATAGCTCAGCACGGCTGCAGGAAGATTGCCTATGATTAACACAGCAGCTGGAAAGTGCAAAAATTTGTTCTGGAACTAAAAGGAATGAGTATGCTTAAAAGAGTATTCAAAAAAATTGAACTTTTAAAAAAATTATTTCTTGGGTTCTTTACACAGGAATTGACTTTCTTATCTGCAGGTAGAGTGACAAATGTTTTGTCTTGATGTAATATAACTGAAGAAAGAATGAATTCATCTTGTTCTTTTGAGAAGTCTTTGAGGAGAAAAGCGACTTATCAGTGTAAAAATCTAGTCTAAGGAAACAGTGTGAGAAGGTGGAGACATAAGGTCACTTGTGGTCTGTTATTATCTTATGTGCATGTCACGGTGAGCATACGTTGCACCTGCCAGCTTCTGCTGGAGTTGTGAGCTCCCAGCATCTTGGAAAATCCAGTTGCATCACAGAGAAATGCCAGTGAACATAAATAGATGCATGCACACATTTTAAACAGAAGATCAGAATTAAAAAAAAAAAAAAAAAAAAAAAAAAAAAAAAAAAAAAAAAAGAGAAAAAAAAAAAAAAAAAAAAAAAAAAAAAGGAAAAGAGAGAGAAAAAGAAAAGCAGATATAATTTAGAAGGCTGGCAAAAGGAGAAAATGAGGCCCTTCTGAAACAAGCTGCATGTTGATTAAACTATGAAAGGAGCAGTGTTTCTGAGGAATTATCTTCTGTGCCAGACATCAATTTATTATAGATTTGCAGGGATGCAGATCCACATGAATTATTATTAAATTGGAAACTAAACCTAAAGTTTCTGAAGCTGCTGCTAGGGAAGAAAATCTTCCAAGAGGTCTTGGAAACAACAGAATAATTCTTGTCGAAGGGCGTAAGCCAGTTGTTGCTGTTGAGGACAGTTTGATCCAACATAGTTTGCGTGTTTCTGGCTGCATTTGAATAGGAAGACTTCGAAATCTAAAAAGAAAGTTTTTACAAGTTCTCCAGCTTAAAAGGCAGACCAGAAGGCTCCTGGTAATGTCAGGGTGGTTCTCACCTCTGCTTGGCAGCCCAGCTGAGTTGCTGGTCAGAGCATGCCCACAGTACTAGTTCCAGGTGAGTGCGTGGCACAGAGTGTAGATCTAACACTGGTTTTGGTGGGAGAAATGGAAAAGTGTAAATTGTCTTCTGATATTATTATCTGCCTTTGAAGCTATTTATAAAACTGCTTTTCACACAAATACAGTGGATGCCATTAAAGGGCTGTTATAAAATAGGAAAAGAAAATTTTCTAATATGTCAGGTAACTCATGAGGGGGAGGTAGTATGGGCTGTGAGGTTTCTTCTCCTTGGTTTGCAGTAGTTATAGCTCATGGCCTAATTTTCAGATGCGTTTTCTTCTTCTATTCAATGGAGAAGAAACTTGTAGTAAGACACTGATTATAACTGCATTACAGATACTGGAAGAAACTGTAAAAATAATAGAATGGACCCTCTGGAAAAATTGCAAAATTGAGTATTCTGTTGGTTTTTTTTTAATCTGTATTGGTTGTGGTTCTTCAGGGTAATATCCTGCTCCGGGCTACCTCTGACACTTTTTACATATCTGACTAAGCTGCTATTTATTGACTCCACAATACTGTTTTCTACATACAGCAGCCTGTCTGATATATGCGCTGACCAGTTTCTCATGTTTTTTTCTCACGCTTTTTTTTGGTAGTTTTGTCTGAGGCTTCTATTTTTGTTCTCAGGTCTGTGTACTGATAAACATCTTGTTTCAGTAGTCATACCCTCTGAATAATTTTGTTCATTGATTAATGACAGCTGTTATGGGACCCATAGGACCTAGGGGTTGCTGTATTGAGCATGTTTTGGTTGTGTATGCTGTTGCTGCAGTTCAGAGGAATCCCAACAAAGTCTATAGCAAATAAATGTGACTCGTTTATTTGAGTTGTCGTTCACTTTTTCACATCTGTAACACAAACATGTCTTTGGAAATGTGAAGAATGGCTTGGGGTTTTAAAGAGGAAAGAGAGTCCTTTGGTTTGTTCCTGGTCCTGTTCTTGAGTTTCATATTGCCTGTATTCTTCATCTTTTGAAAGGGGGAGAACTGCATTTTTTCTCCTTCTTTGTCTTGCCTATATAGATTGAAAACATTGGGAAGCAATAACTTGTCTCGGGAGCTTGATGTACTACGTGCTTTGCAGTGGGTCAGGACCTCTAGATGCTGCTGTGGTATGAAGAGTGAATAATAATTCACTGTAGATGATACATGGTTGAATGTTTCAAAAAACAACAACAACAACCGCACCAAGTTTTGTTGCTCGTTCATTCAGAAATGAATGCCCAGTTTTGTATTTCAGTATGCTTTGTTTACAGAGTAAAACACTGTACAAAATGATCTGAGGCTTTCTGCTCTAAGGAAGTGAGCATGCCGTGAAAAGCTCTCAATCTAGAGAGAAAAAAACAAACAAACAAACAAAAAAAAAAACAAAAAAAAACCCTCTTCATTGCTGGTGTCCAGAGCTTAGCAAGTCTTGCTTGTTGGTGTCCTGATGGAGAAGGTCAGTATCCGCGAGGCGAAGTGCAGAGCCAGTGTGCTGTGCTAATGCTTCTGCAGTGCGAAGACGGACTTGTTTATGCATGTCTTCGGTGCTGAACAAAGAAAGCCTTTCACGTAAGCAAGATGCATTCAGATGCAAATAAACTGACAAGGTTTGTAATATATACGCAACATGGGAACAAGGTAAGCAAGTGTCTGCACAGCCATTCCCGCCTCCCCTCCTATTTTCTGAAAATAAGCAAACCTGCCAATGAGCTGACATTCATGGGGGGGGAAGGTGAACTTAATACAGTAGCTTTGCTGGACAACAAGTTGTGAACTGTTAACCCTCAGGCCAGGGAGCTCTCGGGTTCCTGGGCAGAAGGAAGCTGTTGTATATACATCTCTTGTTTGAAGTCGCAGGAGACCTGGAGTTGTTGCTCATACAACCCCCATGTGCACCTGTGCAAGACACTTCTGCGCCATTTTAAAGAATGCTGTGAGTAGGAAGGTGTTTGTTTCAGAAGTTTCTCTTTCTTGGGGGATTAGTTTAGGCCACTTGGCAGTCACTGATGTTATTTGACTTGGTGTAGCTCCGTGACTGAATTGATGCTTCTCTTTGGACCCTGCATTTGAGTAGCTGAAGAAATCGTGTGTGAAGAAAAGTATGGTCATTTGAAAGAAAAATTCAGTCCTGCCTTTCTTCTCGTTTGCCTATTTATCCCTTCTTATCTGACTCTGGCTTCCCTCCCCTATCTGCATGTTGTCAGTCCACTGGTGACTAGTTCTTGCCATCTGCAGCTGCCCCAAAGGTCACTTCTGCGTGAGCGACGGGAGGTTTTGCTCAGCTACGTGCCTGAGCCCAGGGAAGGCGGGGGCACAGGGACATTGTGATTTGATTTTACTTGATGTGACATTTTTGGAGTCATGAGACTGAAAGGTGGGGATGGAAAATGGACGAAGAAGGTAAGTTTAAATGTACAGGAGAAAGGTGACCGTGGAAAGACATTTCAATGAGTGGCAGGACAAAGCCTGATGTAGCCAGCTAAAACAGGGGAGAGGAGGGTGGAGGGGGTAGACTGATTAAAAATACAGGCCCTGAAGGCTGAATAACCACACAGGGATAACAGCATTCCAGTCTGCTGGTACCATGCAAGTGGGATGAGGCACAAGCTATTCTAGTTCCCGGTTGCTATTGCCCTCCCTCTGCCATTGTTGATTAATAATACGAATTATTGACCTGCAGTGGGCTTTCTTTTTCGTTCATAGCACATCTTGAAATTTGCAGTTCTCTTCGGCTGGAACAGCAATATCTGTGTTCTCACCTTCCAGTCTCAGAAATCCGTAGCTCAGACCTGTGACCTAGTCCAGCACTTAATCAAATCCTTTCTACCTTTCCATTAAATTCCATGAACTCCAAGTCGGACCTTTACCTGGCTTACACAAGACTTAACTCATCTGGGGACTTTCACTTCCTTTTCCCCCATTAGAAATCAAGAAGATGGCAGATCTTTGTCACTAAAATTATAGTTGTGTTTTCACCAAGAAGTCCTCTCTGTTCTCTTAGCAATTTTTTTTTTTTATGGCATATGGCAAGCCTTATGCGTTTTCTTTTAGCTAAATATTTACTTCAAAAAGGCTCTAGAATTTTTCACCAGTATTTGAGTTGTGCTTGTGGTATTTACTACCAGCTTATAATTCAGAGCTGCTGAAAATTCTGAAAAGGAAAGAAAAATGTTTAAGATGAAAATGTAAGACTTGCTTCCCAAAGGCTAGAAATGGATGCACTCTGTGGTAGATAATCATCTTGTGTGGCTTTGATTGCACTTAAAAATGTGCACGTTAGAAAACGGGCTTACACCAGTGTGTTGAAAACTGTAGCTGACACAAAATTAATTGGAGATTTGAACTCTTGAGATACCAAAACTTTATTTTATTTATGAAAAAAATGAGAAAGTACATGCTTTGTTCTTTTTCTAATAACTTTTGTGTTATTCTTAATTCCTAATAAATGCTGACATCTCGCTCCACGTTACAGAGATTTAGTCCTGAACTGAAGTGGTTAGGTTGTGTAGAAATGGCCCAAAAAAGTAACTGTAAAGGGAGGTGTTTTCCATATGCACTGTGGAAGTTGACTCGGAGACACTGCAAGTATAAGGCTGCTGTTGTTATTTTGCACCCATTTAGAATCAGATATTGGAGGGACTGAGGTAAGGGACATTTCCAGTTGTTTGTGCATTTCATTCACAGATTCATCTATCAGTTGTCTCTGCATTCACCAGTTTTTAATGCAGAGGCAGTTTCTACTCATTAATGCCTCTGTGGAACCTGGAAAGAGAACACGTGCTGAAAATGCTCAGCAATGAAAATGGTCTCTGTGTATTTGAGTCGTGACCTGGATGAACTGTGTGCTGTGTTGTGGGAGAGCAAGGAAGCGTGCATCTGTAGAGTTACGGGAGAACACATTTTTCAGCTTGATTAGAAGCAAGAGCAACGAAGTTATTATTCCTGAATAAAAGCTGGCCATGGAGATGAGAAAATTCAGGTGACATTTATTTTGCAAAACTTCCTCGGGCATTTTTATTTTGTGACATGTCGGATTTCAGTTCATATTCAGAGAAGCCTTTGCAGGTTGGACAAGCCTAAGGTCTAATTCCCGTGTTGGTGAGCATCTCAATTTTCATCTTTCTCCTCTATTTCCAGACTGCTTTGTCTGTGGATCACCTTGTTATTCATATGCAATGCAATGTGTGTGACTGCAGTACATCATCATCATCATCTTTTAAGTGTATGTGAACACTTTGCTATAAGACTTTGTGTTTTTACTTTTTTTTTTTTTTAATATTCAGAAGCAGGGCCAAGAATGGGGAGATTTTTCATGTTCTGACATGATTTTTTTTTTTTTGGCTGCAAGTGACAAACGAGTTTAGCTTTTGTTTTGTTTTTACTGATTTGAATGTACAAAGACGTGGTACTTAAATTAGGGCAGCAGAGGAGTTGCCAATCAGTAATGAAGATGCTCTGTCATTTTAACTGTGTGGGTGCTTAATCATTTTCCATAATCGCTGCTTTAAAGTACAAAAGGAAAGGAATTCCTATAAGGGCACTGCTTCTTCTGCAGATGAGGAGACATGGCGTCTCTTACGTAATGGAGAGATGCTTCTCTCCTCTGGTACCTTGATTCTCAGTCTGTAGATTATAACAGTATGTAGATTATAACAGTTATTCCTACTTAAATATTTGCTTTTCATCTTTTGACCTCAGAACACTTAAGGGGATAATGTCACAGAACAAGGAGATGAGGCACAAAAAAAAAAAAATCATAGTGTCCCAACCAAGGTAATCCAGCATGTCTACAGCAGAGCCAAGAATAAAATTCCCCGTCTTCTGAGTCCCAGGCCAGGGCTCTGTGCTTCAGGCCAGTGGTCCTCGATGGTGTGAGGTAAGCCTCGCTGCTGCTACTTCCCCTCTCTCCTTGCTTTTCTCATCCTCCCCACTGCTCCCGGTTGCTCGTGTGTTCCCCACCCTTCTGCTTGCTCAGCCTGTTCTCCAGACCCACCCTGCATCCTCCTCAACCCCTGCTCTTGCGTTGCTGCCACCGCAGTGCTCTGCCTTTTGCTGCCTGGGCAATCTCAAAGTTGTGCTCCATGGGCAGTAGAGAAACCGATGAAAACCTTGGAGCGCGTGCTCTGAATAGTTAGTACCTGCAGATGTTTGGACCTGTGTACAAATACAGTTTTTTTAAATGCTCAGGTGAACGCTGAGGGTTGGAAACCTGGCCTTGGCAGCCTGAACCAGGGAGCGCGTCTTTACATGCGGGTGGGTGAATGTGTTTAGTTTCAAAATATTTGCTTTGTGAGATAAGCAAAGCAAGGCAAGAGATGCAGCTCTGGATGTATTTTCTAACTTGAAGTTGAATTCAAACATCGCTCTGGATCACAAGTAAGCATTTATATTCCCATGAGAGAGAAACGTTGCACCTACAGTCCTAGGTGAATGCAGAGGCTTTGGGGCTTCAGAACAGACAGGTATTTTACGCCCAAACTCAAATAAAAGAACGACTTAAAAATAACCTGCATAATTGGAGCACATTTTCACGAAGGGAACTTAGTTTGTGCGTGAGCTCAGAGCCAGAGTTGCTTCCAGGATATATATGGAAAGCAGAGTGGTAGGCTGCTGTGTTTTGAACCTATGAAGAGGATATGCAAAGTGGCAGGCTGATAACTGCGCTTGGTTCTGCTTCAGGATCTCTTTTTCATAAGCGGCTCTGCGTTCAGTTTCCTTGTGAATGTCCTTGCCTTAGTCCTGCTTGCTCTCTTCTGTATTTCAGTCTGCTCGTTTGTCCCAGCAGCCATTTGTTTCGGTGATGTATTTTCTTCTTGGCCCTGAGACTTTAAGGAGAAAGAAGGCAATTTATATGAAAAATCACTTTATCCAGATTAATGACTGCTGCACTCGACTGTTATCACAGTGGTGTTAGCTCCGTTCTTTGTTGGAGCGAGAGAACAGAAACCGCTTCTCAGGCCCTCGCTGTCCGAAATGGCGCTTGTGGAGCCAGCTTCACGCAACAGGGTGGCCCAGCAGAAAGCAGGCAGAGCACAAGGCTGCGTGTGCCGAGGTGTGCTCGGGGTGTGCTGTCAAGGTTAGCGAGCGGAAAAAACACCGTAATCGCCCGTGGGTTCAGGTGGCGTGCCAGCATCGCGGCAGGCTCCAGTGGCTGGGCGTTCATTGCCGAGAGCTGAGTTTCCAAAGGGAGAAACCTGGACGTGAGTTTCCAGCAGGTAAGGGGCAGAGTGCAGCTGAACCACCGAACGTGCTTCTGCTCTTACGGTGGGGTGAAGGCAGAAGCAGTTGGTGGCATCATTGCAAGCGTGAGGTCAGAATCTAGCCACGTGTGTAGTTTTAATTCTTCTATCGAGATATATACCTCCTGTGCTGGGAGCGGGCAGGTTTGGAGGAACTAATGCTTTAATAATAGCCTAGCAAAACTTCCTTAAAGGTAAAGCAGCTGGGATGCTGTGTTTAATTTCTGGTAGGATTCAGTGTCGGGGTTTGGTGCAGCAGCTCTTCCTGAAGCTCTCAGGGGGACCTGTGGGGTCAGACGGACCTGAAGCTGCAGAGCACCTCCTGAAGAGCAGAGGGTGGGGAGCACCGTTGTGTTTCTGCAGGATTCATAGAAGTCACCTAAAGACACGGTTACCTTGAATCAGGAAAAGCTGAGAGGAGTGCCAAAATGAAAATGGGGCTGGTAGATGTGGTAGTGCAGAAAGTAGCACAGAATGACAATTGCCTTAGGCCATGTGTACCCAACCTGTTAATTATAGCGAAGCTCATGTATATGCAAAGCGCTGCAGAAGGGGAAGACCTATGTGGGATTTACAAGGCTGAATCATTAGTGTTCCTTATTATGGTAATGGGGAATTTGAGCAGCCTTCACACTGGGCCCTTGAGTTACAGCATTAAATAAAAAATGTGGCAAATCTGCTTCGGGATTCTTAATATGCTGTAAGAGGAAAAGTTGTTCATTAGACAACTTTTGGATCCTGGATTAACCTGGATCTTGCCTCGGGAGGTAAGAAATTACCCATATATCAGCTAAGAATAACAGCAGAGACAGTGGGAGTGAATGGTTCTCAGGAGAAAGGATGGTCGGCTGAAGTAGAAGTAAGGTACGTACTGCTAGATCAAGGACTACAAAGGAGCTTTCTAATTACGTTCAAGTTTGGATTATCAGCCTTTCTCCTGTTCATAAAATACAGCTTGAGGTCATCCTTGATTTTCCTTTTGGAGTAGTTTTAGGAAGACAAGGTCCAGCTGCAGTTGTTTTTTATTTTGTTTGTAATTGAGCACTTACCGGAGCCATGAGCGTTTTTTCTGTTTGTTTTAATCTCTACTTCCTCCAGACCTTAGGCACACTGTTCCCTTACATTTTGGTTCTCAGCAGCAGTCCCAGATGCCATAGCTTCTGTCTAGAAGGTTACCAGCTCTTTTAAAGTGCTTCATGTGAGGATAGAGGTGTATCCTTTTTACAGCAAGTATTTCACCAAAATGCTCTTGACACGTAGTCGATAGCTGTCATTTCTAGGTTCTAAAATGAATTTCCATCCTATTGTGTTTCTTGGTTCTTACTGCCGCATGTTTCCTGTGGCAAATAAAGTACGACTCGCACACCTGGATTTCTTTCAGGTTTCATATCAGGTGGACTGCTGTGGCTCAGTGAAGAACAAGTGAAGGACGGGGCCCAAAGAAGTAAGAAAAACTGAATTCATTTAATCAGCTAAAAAGACAAACTTTTATTGTTGTTGGGAGGGAAAAGGAAGATATCTAGATAATTATAGGGTTTTTTAATCTTCCCTTGTAAAATTACTAATGGTGTGAATTCTTCAGACATTGGTTGTATCAAGTGTTTGCAGGCTTCATTTATTATCTACTAACCCAAATTAGCATTGTAGAACCAAAGCAATACCAAGCTTTTCTCCTACATTTCTGTTGAGAACACTGTATTTATTCAAGATTTTAGAAGCAAGTCTCTGGAAACCCCTGATTGCTTCAGAGAAGGATTCCCCTTTACACTATACAGCAGGCACTGAAACCATGATACAAAATTTATTTCATGCTAGAACTGTTTTGCATAACATTGTGCATGCATTTTACTCAGTACTAAATTGCATACAATGCTGTTGTCTTGTTTCTTAAACTTTGAGACAATTTATACTTGAGTATTTTCCTGATTTTGTACTATAAGTCCCAGTTTTAAAATAACACCTTTTTTTTTTTGTTTAAAATCCATACTGATTACTTAATATGAACAATTTATGAAGGGTCTTTACGTTGGATCTATACATCAATAAAATACAACATAACCAGAGCTGGAAAATTAAATCTAGACCAGCTGTTACTGTCAGGTCCGAAGGAAGGTCCCGTGTGTCACAAGCATGCCAACAAAAACAGACAGGAAAAAGTTTCTTATTTTTATACACTTCTAGTCGGATTAAAAGTTCTTGATTTCCATGTTGGTGTGATGAACTGTGAAGGCGTGGTCAATATGACCGATGACTGCCTGATTGCACTTTTTAAAACCATTACTCTGTATCTTGTATACAAAAAGAAGCAATCCATAGCAAAGAAATGTACAGTCTTATGTTTTACATTTTAGCTACAACAATGTATGTAAAAGTAAAGAGCTTTGAAAGAAAATATATAACTTTGCTTTTTTTCTCCTTAAAGTTAATCATACATTTGCAGTGTTTCTTGTTTTTTTATTTTTTTATTTTTTTTATTTTTGTCTTCATGCAATTCATGCTATGGAACAAAAAAATAGATTAAAAAAAAAAAAAAAGATCTTCTACAGTTTTGTTACATTTTGGCCGTAGAAAAAGCCTGCATCTCTAGTACAACTCCAGAACCATGAAGAATCATCCGTAAAACCTGCATGGAGCGAGTTAACTTTGTCCAAATGAGAAGGTCTTCTATGCCTGCACAGTTCCACACAGATGTTTATTAGCCATCAATGTTCATCTCCATCTCGCCTTGTCAGGTCACTCTGACTGCCTCTGTTGGCATATATTTAGCAATGACTGGACTTTCTTTGCAAAGATCTGCATGTAAAGAATACAATCAGTACTTGAGCTTCTTCCCTGTGCTTTTCACATCAAGCTCGGCATCTTAGTTTTAAAGGAAGGAGGAAAAGGTGAAATAGCTACATGCAGAGGCAGCCATATTCTTCTTCAACAGGATTTTTTTTCCATGCAGTCAGCCAGACTGAGACCTCTCTACAGTGTGTCTGAGTATTGCTTTCAGCTTAAAATAGGCGCCCATGCAAAGTTTCATCCTACTGTGCTTGTTTGCTCAAACTCCTGCAGGGTTCCTATGGCTCAAAAATATCCTGAGAAAAGCAAAATCTTCCATCGTTGGCATGTTTCAGCATCGGCTATATGTCTAACCCATTCCATACAGAGCCAGTAGATCCGCCATTAGCCACAATAAGCGTATGCTAGCACGATGCACCAGGAAGGAAGCTATCTGGTGCATCTACCCTTCATCCTATGTACTGATACCATGCAGCACGTATGGCCCACCAGTACTATGTGAATGCCTGCCTATTGTCATCTGAGTGCTATTTAGGAGTGTTGTCACCTAGCATCAGGAGTAACACCATTCCCAGCAGGTGCTACTGTGAGACATTGCATCTTCAGACTTAGTCACCTGGATTATATGCAACATAGCATAGGCTAATTGAAAATAAAGCTTTTTAGACCATTCTCTGCTACTGATCCATGCTACAAAATAGATGGGATGGGAGACCAAGAACGTCTCACTGGACTAGGAGAGCTGTAGGGCGCAGACACTGAGGATAATCCTATCGCTTTTCCACTTATGCCAGCTATGCTGTTAAGGCTCCGTGACATTTCGTAACCTTCATTTAAAAGAAAAATGCAAAGTACAGCATTGGATCAATGACAGAATGGACTAAGAATGAGGTCAACATTGTAGCCAGTTCAGTAGCATCTGCATGCACCGACATGCGAGAGTAGTATCGCTTGCAACGTGACTCAATAGGCCATTGAAGAAAAGAACAAGTTTAATAAACAAAACAAAAATCATCATTTTTCAAGGATGGTCAGGCTGTGTAATTGATCCTATGGGCATCAATGTGGTCGTACCCTAAAAAAAAAGTCAACGGGAGGGGCATTTTTGATGTCTCAATCATACACTCACACATACCTCTCCCTGCCACCTCATGCATTTTGACCTCAGGCAAAATTAAGGTTTGTGGTAGCTTTGGAGGAGGATGAAAAGACCAAAAAAAAAAAAAAAAAAAAAAAAAAGACAAAAACCGAGACATTNNNNATGGAATTTATTGTGTTGCTATAGAGATACTACTCCTTTGTTCTCAGCACTAAAAAAAAAAAAAAAGGAAAACAAAATTGCATGCATTGCTTCCCTCCCTCCCCCCGCCCTCTTTTTCAGACATGCACATAAAAAGCGCAGCAAGTGTACAGAGAGTTGCACAAACTATGGATGAAAATCTGTTGGAACAACAATTAAGATGCTCTCAACGTGTTTCAAACAGGCCAACAATATGCTGACGTATATTACTCTTTAGCCAACCAGCCTCTGTTTCACTCAGTAACGAGAGGCAGTTGCAGTGCATCGTGAAAACCATACATTCCTCATCCCAAAGGATGTGCCATTTGGAGTGTTCCCCTGATCCACTGGAACCACCCGAACTCGCCCAGGCTGAATGAACGCGGCCAATGCTTATCCAATACAGAATCAAGTAAAACGCTTTGCTACAAAGGTAAATTTTAGAGGATATACTTTCATATGAAAGTGTTGTGGTCCAACTATATCTTTGTTGATGATAAGCTTTAAACTTATAAATACATACACTATCTATAACTGGCATTTACTATAACTATTGCCCATCATACAATGGCACATGGGAATTCTATACTCCATACTCAGGGTATGGTTACATCGTACAATCTTTGCAGTTTTAAAATATTGACTATATAATATACTATATACAGTACACCAGTGATAAACACTGATTTGAAGAGAGAGATCTTTTCCAATTTCCCCATTCCTTATCAACTTTTATGCATATATATGTAATTCTAATTTTTGTTTGTATGGTTTCCTTAGGTTAAGTTACTTAAACAAAACATAGCCTATTTTAAGAAGGGAAGTTTTTTTGTTTTTTTTTTTTTTCATTCAATTTGACTTTTAGTCACTGAATAGATGATTCTGGTCATTATCAAACTAAAATGCAATTACTTCTGAGAGATCTGTAGCTGTCAGAAGTCTGAGAAACTAGCTAGTAATGATTTATTTATGAAAGGAAAGTGATTTTACATGGATTATTTTCCAATTGTAAGACACCTGTGCTAACAGATGTTCTTGTGTGCTTCTCTTCCTCTATTGAACTAAACAGCTATGAATATCCAAATAATTTGTTTTAGTGCTCTGTTAAAGTAGCCAAATAATCATTTCACGTTTCTTGAGGATGTTTTTCTTTTGTGGTTTAACTTTTTTTGTCTGCCACCTCCAAGTCTATACTCCTCAGAGACTGATAAAATATGTGAGCTTTCCAAGTGGCAAACCGTCATTGCTATCAAATGTTAATTGGCCTCTCCTTGGAGGATGTGCTAATTTAAGGACATTGCAGAGCATTCTCCACTGAAACTCACTGCACCAGCTAGGGTGGAAGACTCAACTGCCTAGCATAGCTGCATGGGGTAGTTACAGCTCCTCAGGCTTTTCTTTCTGAAAGAAATAGGTTAGAAACTCCAAATGCAGACATCAGGTGGTGGTTTCCAGCCCAAACGTGCATCTCTACAGCAAGCGCGCTACTGCGTGCTACAGCTACAGCTGACTTTCTCTTATTTGTTGAAAACGGTTGCTAACTACATGGTTACAGGACCCCAGCTACATACCCTTTCTTATTCCTCCATCAGGCGGGCAGGGATATTCCCCGGTTGATAAGAGGAAGCAGGGTCCATATCTCTCCCGAGTGCCAGAGCGGGTAAAGGGCAGGCCCTCATCAGGCGTAATAGCCTGGTCTATGTGGGGACAGTCTTCGTTTGCCAGCGCCGCCTTGGCCACCTCACCATTCAGTTTCGAATCTTCAAACATATAAGCAGAAGGCTATTGAAACACTATGCACTGTTTATTAGTTCCAGCTGCAAATTAAGGGTTCACAGCTAACGAGTTCTATAGCGACACTAGAAAAGGTAGCACATCTGTCCTAGACACTGCGTTCGTGTGCACTGCACCAAAATAAAATAAGGTCTGTTAAGCGGGGGGAGAAACAAAATGTGATCGCGTTAGGTGTAACAGCAGCCGCCTGTGCTTCCGCATAGAGGGGCAGTTTCAGAAACGGGCGCGCATTGGTCCTAGTCCTGCGAGCAGAAGACCGCGGTTAGAAATCGGATCATGTTTTTGCATGACATCGGATGGTGCATGAATGACCTGTTGGTCATGAAGCCTGCTGTCGCTTTGGAGAGGCAGTGGGCTGTGAGTTGTGTTTTGCTATTTGAGTATATTCTGTTTGTGCCAATTTATACCTTTGCGCAGTATTCCCCGAGGGGAAAATTCCTGCTTTTCCCCTCCTTGAATTTACCCCGGGTGTTTTATACTGTTTCTGGTATCAGTCGTGCGGAATGGCTGTACACATTTCAGACACACAGAGTACATTATGTATGGAAATAAGACAGCAGAATGTGGATTTAAAAAAAAAAAAAAAAGGCAATCAATTTTCTGATGTTCTCCTCTGAAACACACAGTATTTGCAATGCCAGCACAGGACACTACATATATAAAACACTACAGCAGGCCATGAATTTGGAAAATAGATGGAGTAAAATTTACTCCTGGCTGTAAATAATGAAAATAGTTTGTCAGATTTGCCCATTTTGCTCCACACATTCCCATGAGGATAGACTGAGAATAGCATGTTTTCTCTGTGTGACTTGATGTTGATAAAACAATTTAAAGTGCTATTTAGAGTAGGATTTATTTTAGGGTTTTAAAGTGCAAATTAGTATATTGAGAATATACTCGAAATATGGCACAGCTCGATATGAGTGCTTTGGTTGAAGGGAGAAAAAACAGTCAAAATGTGCTTTCTGAAGTTTCACAAATGCCGAGACACATTAATTGGAGGCAGCATCCTACACCTCGGTTGCACAATGCTTATTACCTAGACACTGTAAGGCAATGGGTGGTCCTGCAAGTCTTTAAGGAAAGACAAAGTCAATGGATAAACTTAATTTCAGTGCCTCTTCTAGATTTAGGTACTATCTTGTTCTGAATGCTACATGATACCATCATTTACTTTTCAAAGGTTTTGAAGCCAAGTAATAATACAAGACCAAAAGAGAAAATACATTAGGTAGGGTTCAGAGATACGATTCTGATCCTCTGGTTTCAGATGGACAAGGTAGATGAGTAAGAGGCAAAAGCCTATTCAAATTACACTTGTTGCTTTGCACACACATGCACACAGATGTATATGACATGTACTCCACATCTATCCATGCACCAGTAATTGCACACTATGCCTTTACTTGTATTTGGTTATCAGGGGTTTGTCACTACAGAAACAGTCTTTTCTGCAGATCTTGCCTCTGCCTCCTTTCTTCTCCAAGTAGAATTAGCCAATTATTTCCCCAGAGAGAGAGGTAGCAACATTTTGTTTTGTGAGCAATGAAATAATTAGGTCTCTCAATACATTGAAAAAATTGGAAAAAGCTATGGGTGCATTTTAATGTTTGCAGATGCTAATTTCAATGAATAAGATTTCAAGGTTGCAGTGAATTGCAATTCCTTTCTGTTTGTAATACTGCAATTTAACACCACTCCTGGCACAGACCCCTGGCACGGCTGCCGTAGTAAGCATGACACTGCAGGTGCTGAGCCGCTGCTTCCAAAACCATGTACCTGTGTTTGGGGAGAACTGCCGGCCTTATGGGGATGAGCAATAACTGGGCTTCTTCATAAGCCTCTACTGCTACAAGGAGGTGGCTCTAATCCTGAAACAAGGGAGGCAGCTGTGGCAGCACAGCTCTGCACTGACATCTCTGAGATTCCCACTGCTCCACTTGAGCCTGGGTTTGTAGACTAAACTGGTAGTGATGGAGGGGGCACTGGTCTGTTTCTGAAGCTCAAAACACCTCTGAGCAGGGTGGTTGTGGGTCAGGCTGCTCACTAATAACAGTCATTGGTCCTTTTGGAAGCAGCTTTCAGGCTCCATTGTGCTCGAATGACAGGAAAGTTGACCTTCTTGGAATTTATTTTTAATCTGTGTTATACATCCCTAGCAACCTGAGCTGTAACTTATTTGTGCAGCCTCCTCAGGGTTCTTTAGCATGGATGAATTTTTCTCTTCTGCTTCTTTTTTGTTGTTGTTGTTGAAAATCCACAACCTTACAATTTTATTTCTATTCAATAGAAAGAGAACCGAGTAGCTGGAGATGCAGACAAATCATGTCCCACTGATGTCCCTTACTATTCCATGCAGGGGCTATGCCCTGGGGATCACGTTCTGGATAGCCCTGCTAATCCTCAATGACAATTTTGCAGAATATTTAGGAAGCAGAGAAATTACCAGCCCAGAAGATTGCATCTGTTGCTGGTAGGTGTTAAGCAGAGTAGTTGTGTTCCAAACCACTGTTTGCAGCACCTAATTCTGTGAAGGTGAGACTCAAGAATCATATAATATTTAATAAGTGATTAGTCTGTTATGTAAATAAACAAAACATCACCAATGTCATCAGTCAACAGTGAGAAGTTTCCATTGCTTTCATTAGCAGGTCTACGTGCTGAACGATTTCAGGAATGAGGTCTAACGATGGAGTGAAATTATATTATTTAGGTTGATTTTCATTTGCCTGTTTGCTCTTTACAAGATTGACCTTGGCTTTGAGAGAACTCCAGATAAAGCAAAGCGACTGAAACAATTACTGTCTGGTGACTACCAGTGTAGTTATACCAATGATGACTACTTCTAGGTGCTTAAGACTTCTAAGGCTTGATACCAAATTCACAAGAGTCTTTCCATCCCTGTTAGCAGAATCTGAACTAGGCCTGTATAGCATTTTTCTTCTTTAGCTTGTACACTGTTTCATGAAGAAAAGCTGATGTTATCATCTCTATTTTACAGAAACATTGTAGCCCACTGCTATGTAAGAGGTTATTTACAACAAAATCTTCTGACCCCCAGCATGTCACCTCATCTCCATAATCATTCTGTCTGTGAATACCTAGTTAACTGCACCAGCTTTAAACACTCTCCTGCAGAGTTTTGGCTGAGAGGCTGAAGAAAGTGTTCAGCAGATCTCCCAGGTGAGTAGTTTCACAACTGCCTCATTTGTGTGGTTTCCACCTGATTTTTTTTTTTTTTTTCAATTTCCTTCCTGTTTTCTCTACCTCTATTTGCAGGAAAAAAAAAAAAAACCAACTTAGGATAACATCTGGATTTTGTATCAGTATACTCTGCTTATTGTGCAGAAGCACAGGAGAGACTGTCCATGCATTTGCTACACGGCTCATCTCTTTTGTCATAGCATCAATTACAAACAAGTGGTTGCAGACCATCATAGTGACTTTACTGGCTTTACTTAACAGGCTACATGAACTGTGTCAGGTTCATTGGCATTGTGCTAAAGAAGATGGGGCCTTCTCAGCCTGAGATTAGAAACACAGCAATTAGTAAACAAAGGTCCATTTTCTTTGGTCCCGTTAGGTCACCAGCAATCTCTTCCAGAAGGAAACAGACTGTCTTCCTCCCAGCCACCCTTGTTTAAGGATTAAAAAAGCCAAGAACCCAGGCTGAGCACTTACAACTTCCCTGAGCAGCCATTTGCCATCCAACAAAGACTCGGGGGACTTCAAAGGTCTGCACCTGCACCCCCACCCCAAGGGAAGGGGTTGACCAGCAGGAAGGAGGTAGGAGCAGTCGAGTGCAAAAACAGGGACAGAACTGAGAAAAGAAGTTGCTTGAAAGATGAAGATCTTTCTACTAGGGAGACCTAGTCTAACTAAAGTTACATTCCGTCCCACCAACCCATGTACACCTAAAAATGAATCTACAGCTTGTTTACATCTCAGCTGTGCTCTTATAGCCCTGATCCCAAACCTGACATTACTATTATTACAGTCTGTGGATAGTCCCACTCCTGACCGATTGAGTGTGCGTTTTGGTTCTCATTCACAGCTTGAGGGTCTTTGCTCATTTTCAACCCCTGTCACTCTGCATGGCTCCTAATATTCAGTAGTTGCCTGAAGTCTCTCGTGAAGAAGGATCTCCATGAGGTCCCTCACAGCAGAGACCTTTAATCCAACTGGATCCCCAAAGAAAGTAATGGTATGTTGTCCATTTAGTGAGTTAATTACTCTTGTTTTTCACTCTTCATGCACTTTTCTGGTGATATAAAAGGGCTCTTAATGTGGCAAACACTAGCCGTGTTGTACTGTGCTGGCAATGGCAAACTTTTTAGGCGTGATGGTTTTCCCTGTCTCTTAGGCTACTGATAGAAAGATACAGGAGCAGGGGTGGCATGGCCAGGGTGAGGGTAGAGAACTGCTGTGCTCTGGCCTTTCTCAGGTGCAAGGCTTTTAGCTGGGAGTGCGGAGTAGAGGAGTTGTGGAGCTGCTGTAGTTGCTGGTGGAGGACAGACGATTTCCCAGCTGTCTTTGTTCTAGAGAAAATGCAAAGATTTTGCATTCCTCTTTGCATCCTACTTTTGCAGCGTTGCTTTTGCCTGATACTTCTAGTGCTGAGCAAATGATTATGATGAAGATAAGGGTGTGAATCCAAGTATCCAAAGACATGTACTCTGATCTGCAGAGGGGTTAAGAGCTGCTCAGCATCTGAAAATCCCCATTGACTTTATATCCCTCCATTTCTCTCTGAGATGTTATGTAGAAATGCAGTATTTGCAGTTCAATTCCCTATTCTCTTGAGTCTCCTTAATACAAATTTCATACCTGTTATATTAAGTTGTTTTTCTTTTGGTTGCCTGGATAGTGTTTACTGGCCATTAGTATTCATTGGCCGCTCATCAATTGCATCAGTATAAATCACTTTCTTTTTTTTTTTATACTAGCCTTCATCTAAACTCTGCTGTGCTTCTTCACTTCTTAAGGGACGCTCAGAACATAATAGCCAATCAGGAAGCAAAGAAACTGCAGACTGAGAAAAATAAGCTTTTCTTGAATTAGCACATGGCTATAGTGATTTCTGAGTTAACGTAGAATTTACTAGCAATTAAGAAGTTTAGAAGCAATAAACTTTGTGCTCTCCCTCTAGAAAATTATCAGAGATGTCTATCAGCTATTTTGTGTTATTCTTTCAAAGTATTGTTGGGTAAATGGGGGAGATTGTAACAAAATACCTTGGTCAGGACCTGATTCAGCAAAATAACAATTATGCTTGTGTGCTAGACTGTCTTTGTCTACAGAAATCAATTTTTATGGGCTCCAGAGCCTCATGCAGGATTAAGAAACGTGGATCCCATGGGTAGGGGCTCATTTTTGTTGTTGGTAAAGCAGGTCCTTAGAGTGAAAGGGATATAACTTTATTAAATTATAAGAAGAATTATGGAGAAGATATATTAAACCACAGACAAAGGATGATGAAATGATGGCTTGGACAGTATGGAAGGAAGTATAGCATAGAGGAGAACAGCATAGGAAATATGGGTTTAAGCCTCTGAAAATGAGTAATGATGCATCAATATGGGCATTACTGGTTTTCAAAATGGCAGTGAAAAAAATCCTAAACTGGTAGGCTTGGGTATTTTTCTGCTGGAGAGTAATAAAAATTATTTTTTTCCATGCAGACTATCTGAAAAAAAACCAAGGTAATTATCTAAGTACTTCTATTGTCATACCAAGTACTTACTCTTTTCATTAATACCTTACATCAGGTTTTGTGTCACAACTTCAATGAAGTTACCTATAGTCTGTGACATTCCTTGTTCTTTTGCATTAAATAACTGTATTGTAATCTCCTCGGCTGCCCAACATGGAGCTCAGGTTGATGGGAATTGGAGAAAAACTTCACAGAATAAAAAGTGACAGTCTGTAACATACACAAGTTGCAAGCAACGTACAGTAATAACAAATAAATGTTAACAAACAGAGTGAAAGAGAGAAAGAGAAAAAGAGAGAGAAAATGTGAAGAACATGTAAAAGAATTAATAGATTCCTATATAACAACTCAGTTTTAGTTATCCCAATATTCTAAGGCCATTAAAATAAAATTAAAAAAAATCTTTGTTAGTTCTAGGTATCTTTATTAAAGTTTCCTAATTTTTATATTACTGCATATTTTGAAAGTTGCTATGAAGATCTTCTGAGTAGATTTCTCACTGATGGACTTTACGCTGGCACAAACAAGAGCAGAATTTAGTACGCTACATGAATACGCAGAGGCCTTCCGACCCAACCTACCTCTTCACCATTTACTCACCACCTTGTTGACCTGGGTTCCTCCAGGAAGCCGTGTCCCCCAGTAAAGGCACTCCAGTGACGGTGGTGACCACCTCTCCCAGAACTAACTGGCCAACATAGTAACATCACTCCCAGAGAATATCACCTTTGAGAGGCACTACTTCTTGAAGTGAGGTGACAGTATGTTGGCTGCCTACCTATTGGTACCTCTAGAGGAAATACAGGAGCTCTAATTAGGTAGATCCAGTACATCTTGCCTTTTCAGGTATTATTGAATCGTGTTTAGTGCAGTGCTGAGAACTGTTGCTCCTGGAAGTGCTGCATTGCAAAGAGCTCTGGAAGATCCCTCCTAGTTGTATCCTGATACTTCTGGGGTTTCACTCATCCTGGCCTTCTGAGAATCCCACTAACATCAGATTCTGTAGAGCGCGGTGTGTCCTTGACAGGTCAGGTAGAGGTTGCAGGACAATGCAGTCGGGTGAGTCATGCTAGAGTCTTATGTTACCGTTCTGACTGAGGAATATAGTATGATGATCTGTACAGTATGGAAGGTGTCTGAGACATGGAGCATGGATGAATACAAAGAGCAATGACAGCGGGAATGGTGGATTGCTTCTTATTTCAGCTTTGTGCTTGTAAACGGACAAGCAAATAGCCAAAAAGTTTGGAGAAAATGTCCATCAAGTACAGAGTAAGAGGGATATAAGTTATTGGGCTGGGCACAGAACTGTCACCTCATACCCTAGACCCTTTTTTCCCTGGCCTTTTGTAGTAATGGGTAAATCATCCCACCTATGTAGTGCTATTGCAGTGGAGGTGCCTTTTTTTGTATCTGTCCTACAAGCATCATTCATACTTAGTCTAGCAGAAGGGAGAGATGCCAGGAGTACCTCTTTCATATCCCACAAATTCACTCTGCAGTGGATGGCATGGGAGCTACGGTGGTAGGCACATGCGTGTAAAAGGGTGCTTGAGAAAGATGGTTTAAAGATGCCCAGTGCTGGAGGATTGGCACAGGCTGGGCTTACTTGGCTGGAGTGTATCTGTTTACCCGTCACTAAAAGTGTCTCGTGCTCGTTAAGTTATTAAGGCATGAAAAGTCCTAAAATTTATTAGTTCTGCAATTGTTTTTCAGCTTAGTATAGTTCTGCCTCTCCACATAACTGTCCCTGGCTGTGGCCAGACCACAGGGGACTGTGTAAGAAGATTCTTTTTTTCGTTTGTTTTTCTGAAGTCTCACATAGTGCCAGAGAAAAGCATCTCAGTGTCTGTTGTGGGGACCGACAGCAAAAGAACAAGAGTGCTGAAGGAAATCCCCCAGACTCCTCCGCTGACAGAAGGACAGAAGCCAGTCCAGAGCTGCAAGGAGCTCTTTTTGCTTCTACTTTCTCGTTAAATACTTGGCCATACTGCTGCACTGCTCTGGGGCTTTGTCCAAAACTTCCTCCCTAGGGACTAGGCTGTGGCTACTGCTCACTTTCATTTAAGTCACTGGATGGCAAAACTCTTCAGCCACTGTAGACCTGGAATGCATGTGGACCAAAAAGAAGGTAACTCAAAGCTTTGTGCTTGAATTCATTGCTTTTCTTTTTTGCTTTCAGTTGACTTGGTATAGAGAATTTTATTCTTACTCATACTCTAATGTAAACAAGCACTGTAGTACAAGTGACACCCACTGATTGTATCTCTACAGGAAATGACAGATGAATAATTGTACAACAAAACATTACATTGTATTAGTTATAAATTCTGCTTTGTGTATGACTCGCAGCTATGAGATGGCAGAAATGCCACATGGGGGTCAAGGAATAGATCCAAATTGCTTCCACCTAAATATAGGCACTTAACTGAGGATCTTAGTTAGAGCTGCAGTCACCTGAGATGAGTAATTGAGAAAGCCACCTCTGGAGGGCAATTCAGATCATAAATGAGTGAATTACTCTCTGAGACTGCCTAACTCTTCTTTCAACATAAGGTGGACCTCAGGCAAATGTGTCTTAAGTTGGATGAGAAGAACTGAGCATTATTCCATTTATTTTGAGCTGTTACAATTTCTGCATTAGACCCAGAGGACGCAGCCTCCATCTTTAGTGATGTTAAGATGCAATCATTACCTCATTTGCTATTTGGAGAAATTAATTCTGGAGTTTTAAAGGCTAGGAAGGCCAAGTACAAGGAGGAAAGAAAAAGCATCTCCCTGTTACCTTATTCACTGCCTTTCTAATATATTTTGTGTCCAATGCATACAAACATCAAAGCTGTCTGAGCTGAAAAAGACCTAAACTTTTCATTTACATTGTTGTCTGCTGACGATCTTACAGAGAGGGTCAAAGGCTTTATGACACTGAAATTAGTAGTCATGTTTTTTTTTCTTTAATGTTCCAAGGCATTTGGTCAGAGAATTTGCTTCCCTGTGGATCGAAGGACCACCACAGTGACTGCATACCTATAGCTTTAACAATGTTTTGCTATCCATAGATAAAACCACTGAAGTTCACAGTCTACAGCTATATGTTAGGCAGCATAATGGGCCTGTGACAAGAACTGCCAAGAGTCCCCAGCTCCCACTGAGCATTGGCACTGGAATTACAGTGCTCAGCGCACTTCTGACGTTAGAACCAGTGTGTTCCACAAGAAATACAGGTTATTTAGGTTACAGTGACAGAAGGGAAGAAAAATGAAGCCCTGAGAAAAGAGCAGTGCTTTCAGAAAGCATGACTGATAAAGCAGAAATAGGTAATTCCACATTATTTCTTTAAAAGGAGATCAGCTCTATCTCAGTAAATTTCATTGAAATTATAAGTTCCTAATGTCACAGCTTGCTCCAGGTCATCTGACCATGGAGTACACTGGAGTCATTATAACCATGTAGTTCACCTCTGTCAGGGATAGGATGGCTTTTACTATTCGGACACTGGGATAGTTATGGAGGGTGTTCTGGACAATTGTTTTCTGGGCAAGGAAGTAAAACAACCACAATTTTTTTTTTTTTTTCCGAAGCTACTGACAGTATTAGTAAGGACAGATATTTTCCCTCTCCTCTTAGGCTCCCAAATTCTAATAGTATTTCATCCAAAATTTTAAGCCATGCAATGAGCAGAGAATTTTGCTATCAATACACTGTGAAAAAGTTACCCAACTTATCTGCATGATACATTTGTATGAAGATACGATATCCTTGGAGTATAGCGTAAGTGAAGCTGCATGCAGAGGGGACCAGAGAGGTGAGAAGTTCTTATTTTGGCCATATTAATATCAGCATAAACGTTTTGTGTGCAGGTGTTGTAAATGTATGTACAGAAACAATAAAAGGTTGGGATAAGTTTCTTAACAAAACCAAAATAACCCTCATCTGTGCTTGTGTGTTATGGATGCATTCTTAAGACCATTGCTCTGTGGCACCAGAGAGTGCTGTAGACATCAAATGAAGTTATAATTCCGTTCACACTATAACATCTTTTACAGTGTCAGAAAATAACTTTCACTTCTTCATCTATGGCAACTTTAATACGTAACCATACAGTCAACCTATACTTCAGGTAAGTGCACAGCTCACAGAAGAGAGGGCCTGAAGAGCTGAGTAACATTTTCGTAACAAAACTTTTAAGATTTGTTTTGCATGTTTTGAGGTTTTCTTACAAACTCGTACCTTAATGTATTTCACCGTGTGTACTGAGATAAATTACTTACACCTGTAGGACAGTGGTTTGAGGCAGAAATCAGCTAAGTTTGAGTGTTTGAGACTGAGGTTTTCTGTTTTGCTTCTATTTGAAGCAAATTTTGCTTTGCTTTTTTTTTTTTT
>VXAA01003078.1:627090-716418 GCA_013399115.1 Anseranas semipalmata
TTTTCTATTTTGCTTCTGTTGTGATACTGACTGTTTGGAGTACTCAGAAGCCTTTAGATAAAAAGACACTGCAGCACAGGGGACTATAGTTATGACTGGTGCTCAGTTATGTTCAACTCATGGCTTTGCCACAGACCTTTCAAGTGATCTTGCTGAATTAAATTGAGCCCTATGTCAAATGAAAATACTGGAATCGTAGAATATCCCGAGTTGGAAGGGATCCACGAGGATCATTAAGTCCAACTCCTGGTTCCACACAGGACCACCCAAAAATCAGACCCTATGTCTGAGAGCGTTGTCCTAACGCTTCTTGAACCATGGCAGGCTCAGTGCTGTGACCACTGCCCTGGGGAGCCTGTTCCAGGGCCCGACCACCCTCTCGGTGAAGAACCTTTTCCTAACACCCAGCCTGACCTTCCCCTGTCACAGCTCCATGCCGTTCCCTCGGGTCCTGTCGCTGTCACCTGTCGCTGAGCAGAGATCAGTGCCTGCCCCTCCGCTCCCCTTGTGAGGAAGCTGCAGGCCGCCATGGGGCCTCCTCTCAGTCTCCTCTTCTCTGGGCTGAGCAATCCAAGTGACCTCAGCCGCTCCTCACACATCTTCCCCTCTAGACCCTTCACCATCTTTGTTGCTCTCCTTTGGACACTCTCTAATAGCTTTATATCCTTAAACAAAAAATGGAGATTACTTTCATTTTCTCTTTGCTGTCTACTTAGGCTGTTGGGTATTTGAATGTAATATAGTGTTTTTTCCAGATATGACAATCACAAAATGAAACCTTGATCTTGATTCAGCCTGTACGCAACACTGCCACCTAACAAAGTTAATAGTTTGACATGGTGATGCTGGAACTTGGTGTGTATGTTTCAAGTGAGGGGACACCTATAGTGTCCTCTACAGTTCTTTGTTCAAGGAGTTCTAGTCAAATGGGTCAGGTGAGATCTGCTCCTTTGTATCATCACAGGCCCAGTTCCTCCAGGCACTATATGAACAGTATCTTGAGAACTTATGGTCATCAGAAGCTGTCCTGGAGAACATGTTTGTTCTTCAAGGGGAATGTTTTGTTCTCCAAGGGGAAATCTTTGCTTTCTTAATGCTGCTGCTGAAGGCCTGCCTGCAGGAGTAGCTTTGCCATCCTCTAGTCTGAAATGGCTTCCCTCCCCTTCTGCTGCTCTCCCACCCACCCACCGGGGGGAACGGGTGGGATGGAGAGCAGGAAGTGTTGCTGCAGAGAGGGGAGGGCATAGCAGAGCTGAACTGTGACATTCTTTGTCAAATTAAAACCAAGAGCTGTTATTTAAAGATACCCTCCTACCAGATACAGATTAACACAAGACTGGCTGCTGAGAGTGTTGGGGCCAATTTAAAAATTCAATTCAAACCTACCGGAATTTCAATTCAAAACATCTTTGCTTTGCCTGCAAATGACCACAGCATCATTGGCAGCAGCTGTGCAGCCTGCAGGCAAATTTCTGCTGTTTGCATGTTTGTGCCAGGAAAGTGCTCCTTAGCCTGAGAGGAGACACTGGGATGTGGCTGTGCAGAGCTCTCCACAGAGCCCCCTTGACCCTGTGTCTATGGACTGAGACCAGTCGGGAACTGCTGGCTCAGTGCGTAAGGGGGCACTTTGCTGGAGAGAGATAATCATATGTGGAACTATTTCATACTCATCACTGTTTTGTGAAGTATCTAATCATTCCACCACACATAATATATGGAATTAATAACTTCATGTGATGTCCCTTACTCCTGAGCAACTAAATAGGCTTTTTTTTTTTTTTTTTGAAGAATGTATTAGATACACACCATACGGCTGTATATCACCTAGACACCGCCACACTGAAGCTTTGCAATTACAAATTACAAGTAGTATCTTGAACAACTTGGGCATTATTTTAGAAACATTAGATCTGAGGGACCCATTCTGAGTTTGTAGTACAATGTTAACTGGTTGTCTACAGTTAGGTGGTGTTAACTAATGCAAATATTTCACTGTATGGGGAACATTTGCTACTTGCAAGTCTCTGTTTTCATATAACGTGCGGGTTATAGTTTCAGGAACAAGTCAGTGCCTGTGAGTGCTTCATATTACATAAAGTGAACCTCAACATCCAAGGCAATGAAGATCTTGTTTTAACAGTTCAGTTCTGATCTTATTATTTTTCACTTTTCTCTTGCACACATATAGACTTTTCCTTGTGAGAGATGCAGGCAACATTTTTTGCTTCTAGTGGTGCATAATAATTATCAGAAACAGGTCTCCAGCAACAATGTTACTGAGTCCATTTTGTTAGCTGAAGTGTAAGTGTGCTTTGTTACTTCTCAAAATATATATGCTTGTATACGTATATAAAAATAGCTTCTTCTAATTAATTATTGCAGAAATAGGTAAGTTGCTGTTACTATCAATACTTCATGGATATTGTGGTAACAGCTGATTTTAGAGCAGTGATGGTGGCAAAACAGTTCCACATTGAACCAAAATTACACGTATTCTCAGGATACCAGTGTGGATTTGCATTGAACTCGTAGAATTCTTAGTCCTCTAGTTCCCAGAGGGGACCAGGATATGTAATGGAAAGAACTTTATAAAGCAAAGGATTTCTGAGATGAAAGTCACTCTGTAGCTGACTGCAAAAGTACTCAAAAGTCAGGTGTCTCATACGTTTTACAATTGGGTAGCTGGCATATTGCTCATGGTAGGAGACACACCATATTGTTAGTGCCCTCTTTCCCTCTTGATATGTGATGCTACCAAGGCGTCTACTTATGAGGAAGTTTGCTGCTTGGACATGAGTTGTGATAAGCATTTGCAACCTGAGGGAATGGATGATAAAACCATACGCTTATGCACCAAAGATACAATAGGAAAGAGACAGTCTATCAGTCACGTGAATTGTGATTGGCCTGTTGCAATGGAATAGTCTTTAACAAAAAAATGAAAGCTCTTTACCTTCTCAATGGATTTTACACAGTTGCACAAAAGGGAAAAGAAAAAAAGGAAAGAAGAGAAGAGAGAAAAAAAGAGAAAAGTTCCCACCAGCTCTTCCCCTCCAAAATTAGCACTGGCATAGGTGAAGTCACACACAAAGGAAAGTCTCACTTTCTTTGTGCCTCTCACAATGACATCAACATGCATGGCTATGAGATGACGAGAAAATACCTCACTCAGGATGAATAACAAATTAGAATTTTCTTTAAAGTAAAAAAATGATAACACAAGACCATCATAGGTATATGCTAGCTCTTTCAAAACATCTCTTGTTGTCTGGATGTCAGTTAAAATCACTTGATTGGCGATCTGTTTTATCTAATACAACACAGGAATATTCTAAATAGGCTGAAGAACGTCTACTATGCAACTCAGTTGGAACACCTGCCAAAAATGCAGTTGGCTTTGTTTTCAACATGGTTATCTACCTTGAAATTGCTCCATAGAATAAATAGTGATATTCCGTGGGTAGAGGTAGATTATGGGGTTGAAATAATCAAATTGGAGCCCCGTAACTTTGTGTGCTATAGGAGGATTCTCATAAAACTGAGATATTCCCATAATTAACCACTAGCCATGGGATATTATAATATATTCCATGGTGACTAGTATTTTTTTCCATTTCCCTCCCCCCTAGTAGAATTAGCGTGATTAGTTTTGCTCTGGTTTCACCTATTGCTGACACGAATCAGTATAATTAAAAATAAGAATAGCATATTATGAGGCGATCACTGTTTAGGTCAAACCGGCCAGTAATGACCAGTCAGACCTTCTCCAGTCAGCCTTTGCTGCTAGAAGGTTGAAAGAGCTATAACTCACCAACCCATACTTGCAAAAGAGCATGGTTTAGAAAATGTAGTTCAAAACACTTCATAGCTCTAAATGCTAAATTCTAGTGGAATATTATAGAATAATTGGTTTGCATGCCATGGAATAAACATCCTTACATCTAGTCTTGTCTCAGAGTGAGTCATTTTGTATTAGTGTCAAGAATTTGAGCTGTTGTTCTACTTTGCAGTTAATCATCAGAAAGAGACGGGCTTGTCTCATGAATATGCATGATGGTATAGTTGTCCCTTCAACTTACTAGGCACCTAGTTTCTGTAATGAGATGTACAATATCTGCCATTTAAAACAGCTGAAAGGTCCCAATTGGGAACAAATGAGAAAGCATCTGGCTGTTTCAAATTCCAGCCCTGTTTTGTCAGAAAACTCTGTAATTGCTGAGTACTTGGCTCCTACTCTGCTCTATGAAGCATTCAGCTCTCAGGAGCCTCTGAGATGCATTACACAGTCCAGCAAAATAGCTGTAGAACTCTCAAAATTCTTCCACTAGATGTAACAGCTCTTCAAAATATCTTGAGACTTGTATGCCCTTAACCAGGACCAAAGTTTGGGCTCCTAGAGCGTGCTCTCATCCTTAGTTTTGCTGATCAGCCTCCACTGTACCATTTGTCCCTGCAACCTAGACTTCACACATATTATTCACTGTGTGATGGTGGGACTAGAATGGATAAATGTGCTACCCATTGCTCTACGAAAGCAGTCTGGCTGAATCTTAAATCACTACGCGGGATGGAGGTTAACGGTCAGATGGACATTCCTCTAAGAGGTTTCCTACCTGCTCTGTTAATTTCTAAAATTTCTTCTTGGGCCAGTGGGCAAGTGTCGCTCTGAGTACTGTGATGTGGAGAGTTTACGACAGATTTACAATAATTGGGGGATCCCAGCTGGGGTGGCCTCGGGATATGCTTCTTTTTTTTCTTTGGTAGCTTCTGCTTAGCCATAGCTAAGGAGTAATACATTCCGAAATTGTTCACAATGACAGGGACAGGCATGGCAATGGTCAGCACGCCGGCAAGAGCACAGAGGGCCCCCACCAGCATGCCTGACCAAGTCTGAGGATACATGTCTCCGTAGCCCAGGGTCGTCATCGTGACAACAGCCCACCAGAAGCCGATGGGGATATTTTTAAAGTGTGTGTGTTCACTGGCACTAGGGTCATTTGGTTTAGCACCTATTCTCTCGGCATAATAGATCATCGTGGCAAAGATTAAGACGCCCAATGCCAAAAATATGATGAGCAGCAAGAATTCATTTGTGCTGGCACGGAGGGTGTGTCCCAAGACCCGCAACCCAACGAAGTGGCGGGTCAGCTTGAAAATTCGCAGGATTCGCACGAAACGGACTACACGGAGGAAGCCCAGGACATCCTTAGCAGCTTTGGAAGACAGGCCACTGAGTCCAACCTCTAGATAGAAAGGCAGTATGGCCACAAAGTCAATGATGTTCAAAGAGTTTTTGATAAATTCCACCTTGTTCGGGCAGAAAGTGACTCTCATCAAGAACTCAAATGTAAACCAGACCACACAGACACCTTCGATGTAGGTGAGAAAGGCTTCAGTCTCTGCTTCCCTGTAGTGCCGCACCTGGGTGTCATTCCCGATGAATTCAGTTTCTGTCTTGTTCACAATGGGGTTAAATCTCTCGTGGGTCTCGAGGCAGAAGGTGGTGATGGAGACCAGGATGAAGAAGAGAGAGGCAAATGCCACATACTGTGGAAAGAAAGATAGGAGAGAAATGTTAAACAGTAGGTTAAGTGTGGGGGCTTTGATCTGACAAAAGGGAGAGACGAGAGCTGCTTTAAAATCAAAGATTATGCCAAGCCTTCTTCCTGCGGACTTAAGATGCCAAGTCTCACCTGCAAAGACAGCCTGACATTCAAGCTTGGAGGAAGACCAGTGTGTAAGTATATGCTAATGTCCATTCCTGTACAGATAGCACTTCAGTGTGAGTGTAAATTTAAGTAAGCATTTGAATCTCAGAGCTCTCTTTGATACTTAAGGGCGTATTTCAATTCTACCTGCTTGAACTGGGTCTGCTGGTACTTGCTGGTCTTTAAGGTAGAGCACACCTCCTAGGACAATTGTCAGGCAGGAGTCTTTTCACAAACCTGGTACCGTCCCCTAAATGCTTCAGGCTATCATAGTAATCTTAGGTGATGGTCTAAAGTACGTGTTAATAAGTGCTAAAATCAATGCTTAATATAAATTGTTGTCTGGAAAACAAACAAACTAGAGGTTAGGGAAATTGAGAGGCAGGACTACTGGTATCTTTTTGTGTGATTCTCCCATAAAACAGGGAATTTTCTCCATGCACAGTTTCTCTATCTGTAAAATAGGTTAAAAAAAATACTAACTGGTGTTTATATGCTTTGTGATCCTAGATAAATGTGTACAGGTTCTATAAGTTTTCATTTTATTGTTATTGGCTTTACTTATTTTTCAGGGAGACTGTTGATAATTAAGTTGAATAGTCTTTTAAGTGGTCAAAGTCAGTTTGTGTATGACATTTTTAATGTTCAGAGCATAATTAAGCAGGGGTTAGTAGCCCAATTGTCTGAGTAAAACAAGAAACATAAAGCATCTTTCAGCAAGAACTCAGGAAAATGCTCCCAGCTCCATTTCAGCCTGGAGCAGATTTTTACTGTAGTGTTGTGGATGCCTGGGAATTCAAGCTGCGGCAGGAAATGCTGACGCTTCATTAAGTCAGGTAGCGCTCACAGATGATAAGCAGAGAGGGGAATAAAACCATTTTGCTTTTTAAGGGGTCTGTGAAAAAGGCCCCTTTATGCTGACTCAAAATGCAATTCTCCTCTTTATGTGTATGAATACCTCTCCTGAGTGAGTTTTGCCTGCTTAGGACAGCCTTCAGGCTGATCTTGCACAGCAACTATGTTGAGAAGTGATGTTTTGCTGTATTAAAGGGAAGAAATAACCAATTGTGACAGGACATTTAAATTCTCTGCAGTGGTACATGCTAACAGTGTTACCAGTAGAGAACATCACACCCATAATCTCTCCTGCTGTTAGTGGTTGTGTGTGCATACCTTGGCTTCAGAGGGGAATTGAGAACTCTTAGTCATCAGTTTAGCAGAGCAGGGAAGTATCTGCTGAATGAGCGTGAAGCATTTGCTTCCTTCTACCTGTATTTAACAACATGCAGAGTTCTTTCACAGGTACAGGTGTGTTCTTGAATGCTTTGCTGCTTTGGAAGTGTGGGTCTGCTTTCCAGGTTTCATAGAACCATGTCGGAGCAATGGTATTGTCAGGAAGGATCCCAATCTAAATTTGTTTTCACTGTCAAATTACTGTTTAATCATAAAACCTATTTTATAGTTGAGAAGAAAAAAATGGTCTGTAGCCATTCCGTGCTTCAGTATTGAAGGGAAAGGTTTTGGCTTTAGCAGGAAACCTGCAGAGACTGACAGGAGAGGACAATGGAGAGCAGCCTCTTAATAAAGGACCCGTTACAGTACCCCAGTCCCTTGGCTGATCAAAAGAAGTGCAGAAATGAGTGAGAATCAGGCCTGACAGTTCATTCACTGGCACCCACCTCTGGTGCATTTATCACCTGCAGCTGCTTGGACACAGAGGTTTAGAAGCTTGCTGTAAATGAACATGTAGTATGTCATTGGCATAGATGTATATTAGTGATCCCAAATTAATATTGTCCCCATCCCTTTTTTCTTCTGAATATTTTCCTTGTTAATTATCTGATGCAAGACCTACCAAGCTGTAAACAAAATCCAATAGCCATTCAGAGGCTATGTTTTTCTAAGGAGATTGGCAAGATTGGCATTCGTTCATGCCAAAGGGGTCAAAAAAAGGAGCCCCCCCCGGCCCTCTATCAAAAAGGCCAACAAAGATTAGCCATCAGGCCTAACATGATAGCTAGTCAAGACCAGAGATGAGCAAAGCTGGTAAAATCTAGTGAAGACTTTGGGACTTTTATGTGTTCTAATGTCTTTGAAAGTAAGGCTATCTCTTTATTTCATTAATACTGGCCTAAACCCTAATCGAACCAATGGCTCGCTCTTGTGATATTTGGTGGTTCTTAATTTTCCTTCTACTTACATTTTACAACAGAACCTCTGTTCTTCCTAGGACCTACTGGAATGGGCTGGGGAGAAGGAGTGAGGATTTTATCAAGTGATGTCATGTGCCGTTGAGTTACATAACGGTAGCTAAAATTTTGTATAATTAAAGAAAATACCTAGGTAATGTGTTTGAAGTGATCAAAACTCTTTTATTTGCTTTGACACATGTGAATGATTCTTACTTAGCCTAGAGATGGTGCTGCCATTGCTTCTTTCTGGCTCTAATACCAACAAAGGAAAATCTCAGATTGTCCAAAACTGCAGAAGCCATAAGAGAAGGCAGAGAGGAGATTTTAAAAGAGATGTTTTGATTAAAATGTAAATTGTGTTAAAATGTCTTCATTCTGGAGAGAGAAAAAATTACACTCTTGCATAATTGCTGTTAGTAGTGGATCTAGAATTGTAACAGATATTTTTTAACAAGTCTATTTTGAAAGAGGCTAAAATGCATCGTATCTGTAAGTGGTGAATTTCACCACCTAATTTATATTGCCTCCGATTAAAAANCTGTGTATATATATGGCCTGCTTTTCCACTACACTGTATCTAAGCTAGCCATTTTTGTCAGTGCATCATGAATATGAAGTGCCAATTAATTCAGAATAGTAGTGTTTCACACCAGCTTTGCATAGCTTTAAAAGCTGCAAGATAACAGAATGAGACCTAGCCTCTCATGAATAATGAGCCCGTGTATTTCCATTCAGCATGGAAAGAAAACAGAAGTCCAGTACCTTAAAAACATGAATAAACCTTGTACATGAGGATTAAAGGTCTGAGGCTCGGACCAGACAGTATTAAACACATAGGTGTGACTGCCTACTTCTGGTAATCACTTTTTAAAACAGTACTTCACCTAGCATTTCTGAGATAGTTCCAACCTTGGAAATAAGAAACCTTTTTTATGTTTTGCTTTAAGCAAATAAGCCCAGTAACCACTAGAATTCGTTGATAGAGTGCCTGGAATTGCTGGATTTCAACGCAGATGGGCAGTGAAGGCTGCTGATTAAAGCGTCGGGACAGGAATCAGATGACTGAGGCTCTTCTCCAGCCTCCAACGCTAATCCATTTTTTGCCTTCAAGCATGTGTACCTGCATCTTTTGTACCATCCTTTGTCTACTTTTTTTTATCGAAGTGCTAAACTGCTTGGGGCTGTCTGTGAGTTTATGACTTCCCAATGTCCAACTCAGTGTGTGTCTGGAGTGGGGACCTGTGAAGGGAGGCCTTGGTGGAGTCTTTGATACAAGAGACACTGCTCTTGGACCATAGGCAGGAAAAGTTGGTGGTGGCAGCAGAAGCAGCACAGCTTTTGCAAGTCAAGTTTCAGTAAAGTCAGAGTTTGTTTTCTAGGAAATAGTGATCTACACAACACACCATTCATAATTCATTCCAGATCACACGTTCAGAGTGAGTTGGTAGAAGCTGCACGCCGCAAACGGGTGCTCTTCTCCTTTGATACTGCTCAGAATCATTTAACAATCCTGACTCAAGCTAGAGGGGAGAAAAGAAACAGATGACACTTAGCGGAGATTTGCCAGCCTCTCCCTTTGCAACTGCTAACACAAGTATTTTTTAAAAAGTGATTCTTAATCCCTATCTTCTTGCAGGGAAACTCAGGAAATCCTACCCTTCCCTGAACCTCTGGATGAAAGGCAGAGGAAGATGGCATTTTGCTTAAACTACATCTTCTTGAATCATCAGAAAATTTTCTATAGAAGTGGCACCCTGTCTTTCTACCGGTGTGTTCTGGTGAGTTATGGTTTTAATGACAAAAATAATTAATTTACTAGATCGTAACCATCCAGTTCCTGTGGAACCAACAAAACACGGGAGTTAAGAAGTTGTTGTCTTAGTCAGTATGAGCAGGGCCTCTGAGCATGAAGTTTGCTTCCTCGCCCATAGGAGAACCCATGGCTCGGCAGGACTGAAATGAGAGGTGAAAACATTCTCAGCATACATCTTTGTCTCCAAAGGAGAAATGGTAGGGACATTAGTGCTGCAGTGCTTCCAGAAATGTAAGTTATGACTCTAGTGAGATCCAATATTCTTTTTTTTTTTTTTTCCCCCCCAACAAAAAAAAAATACTCAGGTCTACAATAAGTCCATGAATGCTAAATGCTGTCTATCTTGCAGGAACAAGCTAGTCTCAGAAGAGTTTCAGATCAGTGCTGGTAACCCATGAGTTTGTTTTCTACAAAGCATCAGTATTTTCAGTATACTCAGAGCCCTGTGCTTTTTGCTAGACTGGCATAAAACCATGTGATTTCCATTCACAAGGCCAAATATTTTACCAGTATTTACAGTAGTTCATCTGTTCAAGGTTTGTCTCTGAAACTCCTGTTACACCTGCATGAAGCTGCCAACATTTGCCTGTGACTTGAATCACTGAGCTTTGCTTGGTTTTTATTTTATTCTGAACCACATTCTTTGACCACTCTCAAACTTAGCCCATGTATCACCAAAACATTTAACAATAGAGACAAATCTTTTTGCCACAGCTCAGCCCAAGTTTGGATTAAATGAAAGCTGCTTTAAAATACTTAGCTTTATAACAACTTTATTATCTGTCAAGACTGATTTTCCAGGCTTTCTTAGAGATATGGACCCTGATTCAAACAGATGACTCATTTTCAATGTGCAAGTAATTCTGCTGAATTTTTGAAAGAAATATTGAATCTATATGACTGATCAAATGACTAAATGTAGGCACGTGATACTAGCAACCAGCTAATGCTGTGAAAGTGGGCAAAAGCGAGGACTTTGTCAAAAAGCCACCTTGGCAACATTTTGTTAAGAATCCTAACATACGATGTTTAGAGATCCTTTGAGTGATGATTATGAAATTGGAAGTATTTGCAAGGGAAAAAATCCAGTTCTGCTTTTGTAGGTGTGAAATAAGTATATGAGGGCACAATCAGATATAACTGCCAAGCTCTTGTCTGTGAAGGGACAGATGACCATACTGGGAGTCCATCTGTCTGTCTTTTTCTTCTTTCAATGACATAATAAGACAATCATCAGAGAAGCTCACTTCAGTGAACAAACTGTTTCAGTCACAAGGTTGTTCAAATTTGTGCTTCTTAGCTGAGACAAATGGAAGAAGTAAGCTTACAGATAAATAAAGCTTGCTTCAGAGTCAGATAAAAAGTCCACCAGCAGCTCATGGATGAAATGGTTATGTAATGCCAAAAAATATATGACAGCTTGCAAAAAAATTCTTGGAATGCTTAGTGGCATGCAGACGTGAAACAGCGTGTTAAAAAAAATGTGCAGTCATCTATGGAAAATATGCTTAAGTTATTCGGTGTTGACATTGCAATAAATAAATTAGAAGCAGATCTCTCAAATGTTAGTCCTAGCAGGCAGCCATGTGCTTTGACAAGGTAGTTACAGGGATAAGCAAGACTGCATCAGAACTGAAAGTGTGGTATATACAGTATTTCTCTGTGGCCACATGGCCAGCCAGCTGGTCACCAGGCAAAGATTGGAATGGTTCTTTGTAGGTCACAGGCAAGTTTTCCAGTTTCATCTAGGATAGATTAAATCTTGTGATTTAATAGGAACACCATACATGATCAGAGCAGAGATATGAATTTATTTTGCAAGCTTCCTTGCTAGCTCCCTAGTCTGGCTAGTGAGAACTGTATGGAGACACTATGGTGGGAGTAAGAAATGCTTGACATTGCTCAGCAACAGCTCAATGGGAATTTCTCACCTTAACATTTATAGATTCCTGACCCAGAAGTGCCCCAAGACTTCTGCAGCTACGTATATGGGACACTAAGGAAGGAGCTGTAAGTGTTGAAAGGAAGTGTTCCATCTCTTTGAGGGACTGTAGAAACATAAGTTTGATAGGGACCTCCAACAGTAATCTAGTCAGTCCCTTGTCCCAAAGCACAGTCTTTGATCATTCCCAAAAGATAGCTATGTAGGCTGTTTTTAAGGACCTGCAATGGTGAATGTTCTAGACGTTCTGCAAGAAATTTATCCCAGTGCTTCACCATACTTTGTCTGTAATTTTTTCTTCCTAACGCCTAACGTAAATCATCTGTGCTACATTTTTAAGCTTGTTTGCTTTTGTCCTGTCCCTCACAGATAGCAGACAGCTATGGATTTGGAAATTTGCAGATGTTTTCTTTTCTAAGCTAACAGCTACTAAAGATTCAAATGTTCCATGGGTCCTAGACTCATGTTCTCATATTCTCATACTGTTGCTGCATAAAATCAATATTCAGATGATGCCACACACATTTATGCTGTCAGTTCTGTCAAATATTCTAGAATTAAAGAAACTGAGAAAGTCATGTAATATCTCATACAGTGGAACAAGACAAATGAAACTAGGCAACTTTTTCTACAACTGCTCATTATTACCAGGTTTTTCAATATTTTTTTGTTAGGCAGTAGGCAACTTTTTGTGCACTGTGCACACTTTCCATTCTCAACTGAAAAAGAGAGCTTTTTAGCGATGACTGGTGGCAGTGTCGTGAGTTATGATTTTCAGGATCTTTCCTCACCACCTTTGTTCTGGATGTTATTTTCTCTCCTGAGAAAATCACACTTCCTCCCTCTCTGACTCGCTGCCAGTCCTTCGTTGTGGGAAAAGCCATTTCTTATGCAATGCCTTGACAAGAGAAGGGAATTCCTGACTAGAGCTAGGCAGAATCCAACTGGGAAAACCCAAAGACTTGCAAAATGTGCTTAGTCCTGAGGCTTCCTATTGCTTAGAAGTAATTTTTATTTTCCTCCTTCCAAAATGAATAAAAGTTGCACACATGCTCATGGTTATGATCAAGTGCAGCCAGATGAAGCTAGATGTATCTCTGCCCAAGCCTCACCTTTTGAATTTAGAAATGTGAAAATAGAAAGATGATTGTCTGACAAGTCTTACTCTCTCAAATGCATACATGCATGCACACACTCTTGAAGTTGTTCACTTAGGGATTCCTTCCACTTGAATTTAGCTATAGGCTACATGAGTCCTGGGACTCTCTGTGGAGAAGCAAGCCCCTTCTTCCTTCTTGCTACAGCTTCTGCACAGTGACTTGCCCAAGAGTGACTAAATTCACATGCTCATGCTTACAGGAAGTACAGCCTCTCTCAAACCTATGTCTCATTAGAGTCATGCCAGAAGCCTTCCAAAGAGCAGGGGACATACTTCTGTAGCCTTTCAGGCCCCGAGTGGGGATTGATTCACCAACCTCAGTTACGTACCAGAACTGGAGGAATGAAATTGCAGAGTGCCTGTTGGTCTCCAGCTCCATTACAACAAGTACACCCTGTTTTCTTATTTTTTGCAAGGAGAAAACCTCCAGTGTGTGGAAGTATTGAGTGCAAAACTCCACAAAGGAACACTTGAAATACGCAGCGAGGCTTTGTCCTGAATACAGAACTCCCTAACCTAATAAATGAGGCAGACTTTTCTCCCTGTGTTTTTTCAGCCAAGATATTTGGAGTGTGTGCCAGATCATGTTTGCATTCAGACAATGATGCTTCTGCTCTGAGACGAATTAGAATAAGCAGCTGTCAAATCTTTAATAGTTTAAAATGTGGCTAGGCTGGCTACATAACCACCCTTGAACAGGGTGTGAAAGCTACCTGCTTGTCTTCCACCAGCAGTCACCAACAGCTGGTAGGGTCAGTCAATAGGATGCTGGCGGCTCCTACATAAGACTAAGGGGAAGATCCAGAAGACATCAGCCCACAGATGTGAGCCGTTTGGGTCTGCAGTGCCTGCAAAGGATCCCTACTCCAATTTCTCTCCCAAAGCAATATTGTATCAAAAGTAATTGTGATAAAATTCCTCTTTGGAGATACAGACCAACCTTTTTCATATTTGACAATGGATTTTTGAAACCTCGGTTTCTGACTGCTCACTGAGAGATGTTCCAGAGTTTTAAATTCACAGAGTGGCTGAGTGTTTACCATCTGAGAGTTGAGCTGAGCTCCTCAGAACTGAGGCACTCAGAATAACTCTCTCTGAAAAACCGAGAGCCCTGAGATCTCTTTGGGTGCCACTAAATGTTGAGCTCGGGATTTCCTGTTTTCACTGCAGACTATATGGAAGGATGCCACACATAACAGTCCCTGAAAAGCCAGGCTTCTTAGCAAGGTGGCTGAAAATTAGGTGTCAAAACCCAGGCATTTCAATGACTGCTTCAAGACAGATGAATTCACGTTATTTGCTGAAAACCTTTTTTCATCAACTTTTTTGTTTTTCAGATTATGACTAGCCGTGTGTTGCGGACACTTTTCCTCCCATAGCGTTCACATAGCTTAAGTCATAGCTACTGGTTTGTGCCTTTAAAATGTAATGGCTACAGTTCTTTCCTTAATATTGTATGGTGTAGCAGAAAAGTCCTGTTAAGCTTCTAGATGGCTTAAATATGTTACAAAATATTGAGACTTTGTTGCTTTTGCTTTACAAACCCTAAATATTGAGTATTGAATGCCTAAATTACCTGGTTTCATCACTTTAATCAATTGTCAGTTTTAAAACATTAGGAAACTCTGATAAATTATTAAAGGAAAGAAAAAATATTTTGGAAGCAAAGAATATTTTTATTCCCCAGTTAGGCAGAGTCTATTTCACAGTTTATTTTGTGCTAGGAGAATGGACAGGATGGGAGCATCCTTACACAAAATCTCTACTGACAGCAATCTTTGTCAATACAAGGTTTTGGCTGGCTATGAGCCATCTTCGATATCCAAGTGAGTATAAAATAATGTACAAAACTGTGTAGCTTTTTGGAGGCAACTACTGAAATAGCCTTTGTTGTATATTCTGTCTTGGCTCAGACTGGCAAGGTTTGGTGTCTTGGACTCAGTGAGTGCTGGCTGTTTTTTGACAAGAGCAAGTTCTCACCAAGGTTTTATGCTGCTCACAACATAGTGTCTCTTGCCCTAGGGATGGTAACCCATGTATTTTTGGTAATCCCCATAAATACGGGATTCTTCCCTAGTGCTAGACCCATAAGCAGCTGAAAAGTTTCGCAATTCACTTGCTGGGGCAGAATGGCTGTAAATTTCCACTCAGTAAAGTCCTAAGTATATATGAAGATGTGTCTCTCTAGTGGAATAGAAAGAATCAATCTTTTGTGTATACATATATAGAGAGTAAGATTAATAAGTAGATTAATAGGTAGATATGATTATAAATAAATAGATATACGTGTGTGTATTAGTTACATTGTACTCCATTATAATACTATATGGTATTTCTTACATCTAATGTCCTACATAATACTTATACTATAGATACAATAATATATGCTATATGCTGTAAGCATTATACTATTATATAATATATATAAAAACTCTGATATGCTAAAATACGCACAGAAATATGTTAAATAAGAGTTTATATATGAGGTAACTAGTGCCTGTCTGAAGGACTGTGGTGATGCCTGGCTGTAGCATGCAGAGCTGGCAGAGGGGCTGTTCTCCCCCCTTGTGCCAGGGGGGTGCCCTGCCAGGATAGCAGCAATTACTAGGAGAGCCACTGCATTAAGGAGAACCCTCTGAACAAGAGAGACATGCTACCCAGAAGACAGAGGCCTCCTGGGGGGACTAGAGGCCTTACAGAAATGGCCCCGGTAAGACATTGCTGCATCCTCAAATTCCTCTTGTGACTCTTCACAGCACTGTGTTTCCAGGGCTTTTCCTCTTCTAAGCAAGGAGAGGAAGGGCTCGTTCTAGCCCTTCTGTTCTGTGCTGCCTTTCCTTCTGCCAGACACAGCCCCTCTCTTCCCTTCCAGGGCTGCTCCTCCCAGGCAGAGGCACCTTGCTGGGGACACCGCTCTCTGGAAGGAGGCTTTACCAGGAGGATGGGCTTGTGGCCAGCCAAGGGGATCACCCGCCTCACTGCCAGTGCTCGCGATGCAGCATGGGCTTCCAGGTATTTGCACAGTAGAGCAACATGGATGGGAGATGGCATCTGCTGCCTGCACGCAGGTTGATCGGTGCAGTGTAGCTGCATGAGACGCTATCTGATTCCTAGTCCAAACACTGACCACGAGCCCTCTGCAGTGCAAACTTTTGCCTCAGCTTTTACTGGTAATAATTTCCCTTTATGATGTTCTGCTTCACTTGTTCCCAGGTACAAGATACACTTGCTACAGCCTCCTACCTACAGAACCCTTCTCTGCTGTGTTTTTATATTTATCAGGCCAAGGAATGAAGAGGTTATGGTGATGATATCTGGCATTTCATCACCCTCTTCTGAGAGCATCAGTTTTACCATCTCTCTGAAGAGGAGAGTTTTCATGCCTATGTTTCTGTGGCTTGGCTCTTAAATGTGCCAGAAGTAAACAGATGGAGCCAGGAAGGTAGCCATTTTATGCCAGTTTGCAGCTTTGGCATGCTGTCTCCTGCTGAGGTTGCCAAGCACTTTGATTCCCAGGTAGATTTCCCTTTTCTCATTTCTTATAGGAAGTGGCTCATTTTCTTTGTGGGGAGGTTCTACAGTTTTGTAAACAAGTGCATCTAGGATATTTAGAGAAAGGTATTTTTTTTCTTTTTTTTCTTTCTTTTTTTTTTTTCTCTCCATAGTGAGCTCCTTAGTCTGTTCTAAGGATCCTAGGGTGTCTTCTCAAATCTTTGAATACTGTTTAGACTTTTTGCCTTAAGATGTTATTGCTCCCTTATGTGAAAAACAAGGAAAATGTCCTTTTGCTAGAGAGTTTGATAGCACTAGTTAGGGTTCCTATTTTTTAGGATTTTCTAGTAACTGTTCTGAACTTAGGCAACACTCCACATTTCAAAGATGCCTTCCAGAATTTGCATTTGCCTACATAAAAAGAATCATTTTGGGCTTGGCACAGAAGCTCTGTTTGGTTCTTGGTTTTGCCCATGAAGGTACTGCAACCTCTGAAATACTATGGCAAATCAACTCTGGGATGTTCAGTCATTAAAGACATACTGTGACCATAGAGAACCTCAGGAAGAGACCAGCTGCAACCCATATTCAAGAGGGCACCTGCTGTCCCAGGAGCCCCTATCATGGTATTCAGTACAGGGCAGTTAGTGTGCATTCCCACTCTCCTTGCTGACAGCACTATCCTGATTTTAAGGAGAGGATTGTATCATCCTTTCTTTCCCTGGTAAAATATTTTTTCCTCCTGTGTATATTCACCGTACCTAATCTAACAACACTACTGCATACCTGCAGACATGCAAAAACTCCGTGGTTATATGCGGGACAGTGACTCAAACAAAAGTCCTTGTTGTTATGTTATTAAGGCTAAACTGATGAGAAGCACATGGAACACCTGTGATACCAACCTGGCTATCAGTTTTGCATAGCAACTCTCCCTCCCCCAAGCCAGTGTCATTGTTAGCAGCTGTGAAATTCTTGCAGAGAGCATTTCTAGGGGCAGTGCTGTGGGGTTAATTGCATGACATGGTTGGCCAGCTTGCAGCAGTCCAAAAAGGTTCCCAGCAGCCCTTTGCAGGTAACTACTGTGAGAGCCACTGTTTTGTCTGGTGCTGGGGAGCTGAACTAAGGACCACTCTATGTTAACTCTTGTAGTTGGGGCTTTTTGGGTGGGACTGTAAAAGGCTGAGTGCTGCTGAGAGAAGGAGGCCTTTACATGCTTACTGTGAGGTATATTGCATAAGCAACAAGGAAAAGACTACTTAAAATGATGTCTCGTGCATTCAAGGTTAAATCAAGCTGCTGAAAAGATTAGAAAAGAAACACAAGGTAAGTCATAGCCTGAACCCAGAGGAAAAATGCTTTCTACATAAGATGAAAGGAATCTACAGTATTTAGAGAAGTTTGCCAGCAACGTTATACAACTGTTTAGTTTGTGTCTTGCACTACACTCAGCATCTTGTGGGATAATAGGATCCTCTCATCTTTTACTGTTTGCTGCATTATGGCTGTATCGGCCGTTGTACATTTGCATATCTTTAGCTTATTCAAGTGCACATGCAGGTATGATGTGAACCATGGCTGAAGAACCAACTTAGTTTCTGAATGCTGTCCTCCACCATAAAGGAAATATCCTTTATTTGGAATAGCTTTGTGTGAATATTATGCATCTACCTGCGCTACAAAGAAACTGAAATATTGCATAACACTTAACAGTGTGCAACACTTTATGCCCTGAAAGTGCTGTTGAAATGTTATTTTAAAAATCAATCTGCAACTGTTTTGTAAGGCAAAACAAGCAGGTACTATTTCTGTTCCATAGGTGAGGTGTTTGTGAGGCTCAGAGGTTACAGCAGGTATTTCTCAAGTATGTTGTTTCAATTTTGACTGCACAGCTAACAGTATTGAGGTCTCTGGTTGAGGCAAAATTAGGGGATGTCTTTCAAAACGTATGTCTTGAAATCCAGAATTCCAAAGGAATGGATAGGGTTGTCAGATTCTGAGTGCTGAGATGTTAGGATACTGTGTGGATACAGCCCCCCAGAACTTGTGTGTGCAGAGACAATGCCATTCAGTCATGAAATTCCAGCTCTGTCTTTCAGCCATGCTCTTGTTTTTAACCTTGCAGACCAAGTGAGTCCCAACATGTAGCAAATGGGAGGGAGGATGAGGTGAAAAGGATGGGGGGGGACTATAGCTGTAGATTTTTCTAGGTTGTCTGAATTTTGGTCTTGTTTGTCTAACAGAGCTGCATCAGTTTCTCTAGAAATGTCCACTCTGGGTGAGAATTTTTCCAGAGAACGTGAATAAACTACATTTTATAGTGACTTTAGTCTTTTGTCCTGAGACTCTGAAGTCCTCAACACAGAGATTTCTTATCAGGTGTTCTAACAGGATCAGAGTGCCTGCCTATGAAAATCTGGCCCTTAAGGAGATTTCCATTTGGAGACATTAACTGTGAATCACCAGAAATCATTAATCACTTTTGGAAATCTTTTCTAGCCTGTATTGCCACACAATAGGCACAAAACTGAATAAAAATAAAGGGAGAAAGGGTAAAATGAGCCGATGTTGGAAGGCATTGATTCCAACAGTGTAATTTCTCTCTGGGAACATCTGAGTGAGGTGTACTTTCTCTCCTTAACATGAGATAGACTACTGTCCCATGTCATTTCTTTGCTTAAAGAAGAGCTTAAGCAAATGGTTACATCCAAAAGTCTATTTAGAAATAAGGCCTTAGTAAATAGAGTGGTCTATAACACTGACTTGGTTGCAAAATGCAATTCATAGACTTGTGGGTAGTGAACCAGGTGAATACAATCAGCTACAGCAAACAAAGAAATGGGGGAGGCTGAGTGGGGATGAAGTCAAAAAAAAAAAAAAAAAAAGAGAGAGAGAGAGAGAAAGCCAGGACTTGCACTCGAGCTAAATGTTCCATTAGCCAGCATGGATGGAAAATGGCATTCACTGCACGGCGTTTATTTTCACCCACTCCATTTGTAATTCGTGAGTGATTTGTAGAAACTGCAGGGCGCTGCAGGATTGCTTAGGGCATGAACTGTGTGCAGGTGAATGTCAGAGGAGAGCCCAGGAAACTGTTGTCCTGACAGAAGTTAAAGCTGATTTCACAACATGGAGCTAGCTGTGTAATTACGAGGTGCCAAACGCAAAGGTTGTGGGTTTTGTTTCTATTATTATTCATTGCTGGATCAGAGCTTGGAGCATTTTTATATTTAACTTGGAATACAACCTCAATGAGGAGAGAGAGGCAGCTTCCCATTGTAACCTCTTCTCTGAATGCCCTGTGCTTCAGAGCAAGGTACACAATTTTCCAGACAGGTGGAAAAGCCCCTTTCCCTTCTTAATGTGTGATGTGTGAAGCAACTTTCCTAAATACACCACTTGCAGCCTAGCAGTGTCTGTGCCCCTCTAACAGGCGGCGGGGGAAACGTGCATCTCACGGACCTTTGTCTCGATGCGAGTGTTGACATAGTAATAGTTTTTTGATTTTTTTTTTCCTGTACAAAATAGTCACAAAAGTTGGGGGTGAGGAATTGCCAACCGTATGTTAAAGAAGCGGTAGTCATGGCAACCAAGGGCCCTTCGGTAACCACGGTAACAGATGCGGCTGAGCTGCCTTGCTGTAGAGCCAGACAAACCGACTCACGATCTGTTGGCTTTAGGATGCTTTATGAACTGCTGAGCTATTTTAGGCACTTAATTCCACAAACCAAAATGTCTATTAAAATGACCCATGCACTGTACTATTTATGAATTATTCACTCCATTCTTATCTTCACCAACTTGGATTTCTTTTCCCCTCTCAATATATCTAGGCTTTTTCCACTCCTAGTTTTTCTCATTTATTGTCTGGAAAATGGCTCTCTTAGCCAAAACAGATAATTCGTATTATTGCTGGTTGTAAATCTTCTCTATTGGAGGATAAACCTTACCTCCTTCCCAACACCCCCCTGCTTTAGTCCTGTAGTCTCGAGATGGAGCCTTGCATACTTCTGGCCTAGAACAACAGAATAAGTTCTGCTAAAAATTTGCTAATGAATTAAATCAATACAATTTGGAATGAATTCTACCTCAAGCGATCAATACAGGCCCAGTGATGTACAACAAACAGGCAGGTAAATTGCTCTAAATAAATTTACAATTGATTTTATTTTTAAAACCAAATTAGAACATTTATATTCTTACCAAATAAGATCAACTACAACTTATGCAAACAAGCATATTCCTAGGTTTGTCTTTTCTAATACTAGTGGTGGACCTGTTACTATTTATAGCTCAGTAACTTTTATTCCTGGGATAATATGCATGATTTCTTGGCCCAAAAGCACAGTTTGGCTATTGTTAAAACAGGTCACGTTTATTCAGGATTTCCCCTCATTAGATTGTTTTCACTAATAATCTGCGGTAGCATCTGGTAGCTAATGGACACTTATGGGCTGCATAATTCAGTGTAGGTTATGGGATAGGTTCACATGCCTGTGTCCTGGGGTGGAGGTGCAGTGGAGGCCGGGAGCTGCCTTTTGACCGCACCTCGTGCGGCATCGTGAGTTTGGGTGGGCACGCCGGGGCTACGTGCCTTTGCTTTCCTCTCCCTGCTTTGCAGACTGTGCCACCGGCTGGGTGCACGAATGAAAAGACACCCTTGGAAGAGAATATACTATTAACGCTTTTTTGTCCAAGTGGAGCATAGTGCCGAGACTCTGAGCGGCTTAACTCTTGCAGGAGGACGTGCAGGGACGTGTGCTTCATGGTCACCAGAGCTGCATGTGCTTAGAGGCAGCTTGGGTCTGGAAGAAGCATAGCCTTGACATTGTGCCCAATGCTGTATGAACCGCTGTTCCTAATCTGCTGACTTGGAGGTATTTTCCCTACACAGATGACTCATTCAGGCACATGCGGCAGGCATGTCACTGGGAAGGGATCAAAATCCATCTCCTCAGGAATCAGCAGTGCTGCATTCATTGTTCTTTGTGTGTTTATAGCTGTGTTGTTTTAATAGTTATGCAAAAGTTTACAGTCTGGAATCGACTAAGATTCTGAGTTTCTGAAAAGCTGAGTTGTAGCAAGTTTGCTCAGATGTATACTTTAAGCAGTGGTGTCAGCAATGCTGTGAGATCATGTGAAGGACCAGCAAAGAACTAATATAAGTAACTGGTGTAAAGAAATCTCAAAAGCAGGTGGAGAGAGATTGAAAGCAGAAGTTAACATGGCTTGTTCTTTGCCTTTTTCTTAACCTTCAGTAGCTTCTCAGCTCCGTCATACACAGTTCTTTCAGGTGTGGGGATTGGCAAGGCTAAAAAGCTGCCTTTAAAAACCCATGGATAGTTAGGCAGATGTCATGGGATTTAATACAGCCATTGGATTATGATGGTGCTTGGCTTATTTTCCCTGTGCAACATATTATTGCTTATGAGCATGACGTTGCGGTGCTCTCAGTGTTCTTGTGTAATGACCATTAGCATGAGTCATTCTCCTTGCTGCTTGCTCAGAAAATCCAGTTCATTCTTCTCTTCACATGCATACACAGTTCCCGTTAGTATTAAAGATGAGCAAATCAGTTAATAGGTGTTGCTTTAACCCTGGGTCTCTGGCATATCAGATGAGGCATTGTTCTTACAAATCTTGGAAGCTAGAAATGATAAAAGATGTGTTTTGTACTTCCTGCTGCAACTGGGAGGCCTTCCCAGGGTTATTCAGGGGATAATATGGGATGAACGTCTCTTCCTTTGAGTCAGAATTCCAGAGTGGAATATTTTATAGCCTCACTACCTTCTTTCAACCCAGTTTTCCTATTTACGTGCTGCTTTGTTTTGCTGTGCTTTTCCCCGCTTTGTCAAAGTGCCCTTCAGGTTGTTGCAGACTACTTTGTTATCCCTTCAGTCTGTTGCCCAGCAGAGATGAATATAGTGAGCTGGTTCAGCCTGTCTCCTTAGTCTCAGTTATTCCAGCCTGCAGAGGTATCTTTTGTTTTTAGTCATGATTGCCTTAGAAATAAGAAAGGAGAATGCTGGAATCTCTTCAAAGCTCAGTTTAGATTGGAATATTTTTAATTTGAATGTTAACCCTTTCCATGATATTTGTATTAAAGCTTAAATATTATTGTTGCTATTGATGGGGATAATCTGGTATCGCACGCAGGCACGTTTAGGTTGATAGCACGTTAAAAGGATTTTACTTTTGAATACTATGGTTAAAAAATCTAATTAGTCTGCCGGTTTGTCTGCCTCTCAAACCTACTCAACGAGCAGCTCAAGTACAAGATGTTCTTGTCTGCTGCAACTGATAGATACGCTGCACTTCCCCAGCCCTCCCCATCGCCTGCCAGACAGGGATCTGTATCGAGATAGTTGAGCTGCCTGAACACGAAGAATACCTAGACTGATTCAGTGGCTCATGGATGCAAGAAGTATCATGCAATGCATTTGTTACAGTGTCATGCTCTTATAAGTGGACTTGGGTTTCTGACTTGCTCTCTGGGGTTGAATATTTTCAACACTGACTAGAGGGCTTCTCTTTCCAGATCTCATTAATTTTAAATGGAAGTCACGTGGCTGAACTTCCCTCTCTAGGCTGTGAAAATGCCAACTGGCATTGTTACTTGGAAGAGGTTTGGGAAGTGGCCTGGTTTCAATGATCCCATGGGCCAGGGACCTGGTAAGTGAGACGGTCAGTAAAGGTAAGGCTAAAATAGAAGAGAAATAGGTCAAAGATGAAGAAGCAGAGAGGTGTTGCTTTCTTTGTAACACCTGCCTTCTTTTTCAGAAAGGCTCTTAGAGCATGAGGTGATTCAGCAATTATGAAAAAGAGGGGTTAAATGCTGATCTCTTGCTGGAAGGCAACGCTGGAGTCTCCTTCCGCTGCTGACACAATGAATTTCATAACCGTTTCTTTTCCTAAGGTGTAAGTGGCTGTTGGGATGACTCTTCGGGCCATAGTCTTGTATGCAGAAATTCAGATCACGCCCCTATTTCATCATAATTTGATAGCATCTGGCAAAAGTTCCGGAGTAGAAAACAGGGAGAACTACAGCCTCTTGGGAACGGTTAAGTATGGTGGCAGCAGAAGCTGGAAAACAGCCTTCCTTGTTCTGCTGTATGCAGGTGATCTCAGCCTCCCACGCAGGCACTCTCTGCTTGGCTTTGCCATGACTGCCTTATTCTGACCTTCTAAACCCTTTCTCTTTATTTGCTTTTTATGTGCAGTCAGCTTCTGTGTTCTGGGATCCCTTCCTCATCTGTGCATGAGTGTGTGAAAGGAGAGGGGGATTTGTTCTTGGGTCCTTCTGCTATTTCAAAAATGGGAATAGGCTGGAGACTTCTGAGAAGGCAGTAAGTTCTTACAACACCAGGCACATGTATTGCTGAGTAGAAAAAAAAAAAAGACTGCTGATGCAAAACTAGTCTGTGTCTTGGAAGACAAAATCTTTTTGTTCTCTCCCACTCTGAAAAAGATTACTATTGTGAGGAAGCAAAGAAATACAAAATGGGGAGAAGGTGGTGTGTCTAAATGGTTCATAGTGGGTAGCTTTAAAATAAGGCATCTCTTTCATTCTAGCAAATGGGTTGACAGAAGCTGTTGTTAGGTTTTCTGACAGCCTTTTTTCCTATATGCACTGCAGCACAAATACTAAATTCTCTAAATTGCCCTCAACGGGAACTTCACCAGTACTGCAGTGACTGTATCTCATGTGGGAATACCTGCTGGAGCTTTCAGCTGCCTGGTTTGGCTAGGCTAGCAGCATAGCCCAAGCCTGCCAGCTGCTTGGCTAGAGGTATTAATGTGTTCTATGGCCAAAGTTTAAGGGCTGATTTTACTCATAAGAGTGAGTTCTTTGAGGGAGGGAAGTATTTCTATAGGTTGAGTGCAAGACTGCTTTCACGCTCTTGTTTCTTGCTGCCAATTTCCCTTTCTCTTTATTCTAGGATTTTATCCTATATAGCTGAGGTGAGGAGCAGTGTTCATGTAAGTGGGAAGGAGCTAGTGATGGAAACAAGGAAACGTGACATTGCACTAATTAGCTCTCTGCTGCTTGGCAACAAATAAATACTACCTGGGAGCAACAGGAGGAATATTGAAAGGAGGAGCAGGTAGCTGAACTGAGTTAGGATTTGACACAAATATTTCTTTTATCTGTCCTCTGCTCCTTACTAATTTTTTTAGACTCATAAATTGAAGAGTAAGGAGCTGATCAAAAATCCCTTGATCTAAGTGAGATTATTCCCTGTCCTGGCATGTTAGATTTGACAACATATAACTTCTAAATAGTATATGCTCGATAGTAAACTAAACCTTGTGCATTGAGTAAGGACTGGTGGGACCACAGGAAAAGGTGTGATGGGAGGTGGGTTTTATATCCAGGATCGTGGAGATACAGATTCCTTCATTAGTGTAAAAGGTTTTTTCTTGTCTTTATCTACCCAACCTTATTTGTTTGCTTGTTTTATTTTCACTCTTTCAGTAATGCTGATTAGGTAAATCTGTATTCTTATGCACCTTGCTCAGAAAGAGCTCCTTTCAAAGCTTTCAGCTAAGTCTAAAGGAAGAAAGAGTTATATTTTTTCTACCCAAATTAGCAAAGTCAGGCTGGAAATGACCAGGTCCTCTGTTGCACAGGGAGAAGAAAGAAAATGTAATATAATTACTATGGATATAACTGGCTTGGAAAGAGAGATTGTCAAAAAAGAAAGCATATTAGAATAAAATCCTCACCATAATCATTTCACAATCAGCATTTCACGTAATCGCCTAGAACACGTCACTGAAATTACGGAGATTGCCTGCAAGCCAGGTTGGCACCTGATGGCACCTGCATCGCTCACTGGAGCCCCCCGAGCTGTTCCTCTGCCAACCTCCCCCAGAACACCCCAGCGACGGCTGCAGCCGGCTCTCCCTTCACAACCCTCGCCCTCGGTTGCTCCAGTTGTTCCTTGCACCATGGAATTAGGCTAGTCAGTTTTACACCTTTACTATTTGCAAGTGACACTTTAATTTCCAGTCTGCTAACAGCCTACTGCACAAGGTAAGCTCCTGGCAGTTCTTGATGTTAATGCTTTCTAGAACCTGAGATGTGTGAGGCTGCCTACCAGACGTCAGAAGATAGTGGCTTTTTTCAGCCATTTTAATGGGCTTTGTTGCTTTAAATAAAAGAAAAAAAGTGTGTGTAGGGGGATGTGTTTGTGTGAAAAGAACATCAATGCAACCAAACTACGCTAAAATTATAGAAAAAAGTATCATGGTTGGAAAACAATGCGTCAGTGGGGATTTCTGCTGCTTCTCCTGAAAGCTTTTTGGACCAGTGTTAGGTTTTGGTATTCAGTGATCATCTCTGAAAATGAGTTTTTCAGTTGCAAGGTGTCACTGGCAGCATAGGTAGCAGAAGCCGCTCTACTGGATTTGCTGCTTCTGGACCCTTTTTGTGCTGGCACTGGTGGTTACGCTCTTGCTGTTGGTTTCTGGACCTGAAGGAAGATGTAATGAGGCAGCGGGATTCCTGAGTAAAAGCCCAACATGAGACACTGTGTCTGAAATTTTGGTAATAACGCATATTGATTTTGGATTAGTGATGCTTATCACTTTATCTCTTGTCTCACATACTGTTAGCTAGGTCCTGATCCAGCAAACAGAACTGCTCACACAAACCTCCGTCCGGTGGAACTTACTTCCACAGTGACGAGTCAAAGCGCGGCACTGGCCTCAGTTCCAATAACTTTCTGCGTTTGATTACTTGCAGGTTTTTGACCTAATTTAAAGGGGAGTAAAACATGTAGCTGGAGAGGGGAGAAGAAAATGCCAGTGTTCTGCTCCTCTTTCCATACAAACCCATGGCAAACAGTAATAGTTTTGTGTTAGGTAGTTTTTCTCATGAGTGTATCTCAAAATGATTTACAAAAGAGGCTATTATGGATTCCCCTTTTGTGGATGGGTAGGACTGAGCAACAGGGAGGGAACTGTTTTTGTTGTTGTTTGTTTCATGAAATGTAGAATGTAGACGTTTCTAGGAACTAAATAAATACAGCCCAGGACTTGGTGTGAAATACAGATGCATCAAAAATGTCCCTTGAGAGCAGGTATTGCTTTTAAGCTACAATAGCAGTGAGCATTCAGGCATGACTAAATATAATTCATTAAGTCTGTTTCTTTGAAAATGTGTTAAGGTAGAAGTTTTAAAAGGCACAGGAGCCAGCCAACTTCTAAAATAGCAGAGCATTGTGGCTTATGATGCTTCTATTCATTTGCTGCATTAATGGTACAGCCTTAATGGGACAGCAAAAGAAAATGCAAACATCAGCCTTCAGTGGCTTTACCCTATTTTACATGATTTGAATCTAGAGCCATTCAGAAAACAAAGGTTTGCAGTCCATTTCATGCTGTTTTAAAACTAGAACAAGAACGTTCTTATGCATCTTTAAGGATGTTGTGTCTCCAAAAAAAAGGGTAGGGCCTGAGGGCTTATTTTCCTCTGACTCAGTAATTAGAGGTAGTGAGAATGGTAAATGATACGGGCTTCACTTCACAATTTCATTTGTAGACTTGTAACTTATTTAAAAGAACATAGTTGAATAATGAAGTTGATCAAGACATAGCTTTGTTAGTTGTTGGTGTTTGTTTGTTTGTTTGTTTTAAAATCCTAATTATGACTCTAATTCCAGCAGTTTTCTGGAAAGCACTTTATTGTGTTTAAGGCTGCAATCAGGGTAAGGCTCTCAGCCATGGGCTTAAAATTATGTACAGTGTGTGTGTTTTCTGTCTCCAATGTCCACATCAGACCAAATTACGGTAACAAAGGAGGTTAGTGAGATAACAGGAATATCACAACTGAAGGTAATTAGCACCTTGGGAAATCAATTCCCAAGTAGCTATTACTGAGTGGGGAGACTGGTGGGAGAGCAAGGACAAACTGCACGTGCATATGCTGTGTTTGTGAGTCTGCTCACTGGTTTTATTTGGGGAAAATTCATACGAATTTTGCCTCTGTCTGGTATACAGAATAGGTCTTATGGAAATAGTTCAAGTAAGACTTTGCAGACTGGATGATCACAATTTTCTTGGCATGCTGTCCTTTTAACTTGGGCATCAAGATATTCATAATAGACTTCTTTGTCACAGAGGGTTATATTTACAAAACGGTGCATGCACTTTTTTCAAAAAAAAAAAAGGGAAAAGAAGTTAGCCATTTCTTCTAAAGAGGTCAAAGAAAAAACATTGAGATTATGGAGTTTGCTCATTGCACAGGACTACATATGCTTAGAAGCATACAAAGTTAAAGAATGCTTTCTTTTACTTCCTGTTTACAAAGGAAATAAGAACCAATGTATGTACTTCTGCCATTTATTGGTATACTTTTTTTTTTTAATTAAAAATTACAAACAAATTACAAATTAAATTGTACCTCGGGGGACATGAATTTACTCTTGAGCAGCTTGCCTGAGTGAAATAAGAAGCTTGTTAGAGAGTAAGGAGCTACGTGCAAGTCTTTGGAGTTTATTGCTTTAGCTGCAAGACTATTATTGTGATCATGTTTTCCTTCTTTCAGAGAAAACATCCACGTAGGCCAGAATCATGCTGCTGTTGAAATTGGTAGATATTTTGTGGCTTGTTTCAGTGAGTGGAAAATTCAACCTCTGTGTCCATGGAGCAGTAAATTGTGTGCTCTGTCCAAAGCTGTTTGCAGACACTGGAATAGTTGTGAACCTTTCCTTATTAAGCCAAACATGCTCATAAAAACTCAGTCTGTAGGCTTTACCTTTCTCATTTTCTTGTCATGTATTTGATGTTGAGCTTGTGGTAGATGGAAACTTCATCCTTTCTACCTGTAATTAATTAGCTACATTTTGTAGCAGCTGTTGAAGTGATACAAAAAATATGAGTTGCTGGGTTAGGTGCAGAGACATCTTTGTCTAATGCATTTGGGTGCATGTTGGTGATGAGTGAAAAGGTTGGGTAATTAATTTGGGATAGACCTGTGCTCCATAACAGAACCAAAGCTTTTGCATCTGCAAATACAACAGGGAACTCTGGAGACCTGACATGTAACTGTCAAAACTAAAGTTCGGTATCCTATGAGGACAGAACCAGTGGATGTTTGTTATTCTTTTGGGTTGGATAGCAAGAGATTACAGAAGTATTCTTCTAAACCACTACTCAAACCTAGCAGTTTGACCACTTCCTTCCATTCTGAAGAGCAGCTGTCAAATATTTGGATGAGAACATCCAGTAAGTTCTGGTTTCTTCTCTTCTCCACTGCTTTCTCCACCTCCTTTGCCAGGGAATATGCACCCAAAGTCATGTAGCCAGAAATACTGGTCCTTCATGGCAGGGGAATACCTATGCTTTTAAACTAGGTTCCTGACTCAAATGCTGTGGGTCTCCCAAGGGCAGAATGTGATGCCCCCTATTTACGAGGGAGTGCCAAGAAATATGATCAGTGAGGCGCAGGCAGTGAAATTCCTGGGCACGCTCAGGGCTGGCTAGTGCCAGTGATGGAGGAAAGCAGCCAGTTCCCAGTGGGAGGGAGGTGGGGGATTGGCAGTTGTCGATTTTTTTTACAGGGAAAGAGGCTGAGTTAAAGCAAAGATACATGCACAGTAAGTGCTGAGCAAATCCAACTTCAGAATTTATATAGCAAGTTGCCATTGTTGGCTTCAGCTTCAAAATATTGGGTTGCATGTGTTTGTAGGTCTGTGCAATAAGGATACCTGTATCTTCCTCTGTCCTTCTTCATTTTATGCTGAACTACATATCCTTGAGAGAGCAAATGCTGCAACAGCAGGGTTATAGTGTCAGTCCGACAGGTTTTGGTTATGCATGCAAAGTCCAAGGCCCTTTCCTTTATTAGGTTACAGATGGCATTAGCTTCTCCCTAGCCAAAACTAGGGCATTTGACAGCAGGTGGCAAAAGGCAGAAACCTCATTGCTAATACTTTGCCTGTGTGCCGATCATCTTGGGAAGCTAGCAGAAATGTCCAAGCTTAATAGCTCTGTCTGAACTCATGTATCTTTTTTCACTAATGAAGCATCAGAAGAACAGTCTGCACTAATCTCCCACCCAGTCTGAGGCAAGTCACCGCTCCTAGCTCTTATCTGGAGAAGTCCTGTGTTTTTCCAGCATGCTGTAGCCTTGTTAATCCCTGTTAAATTGGAATTGGAGACGGTGGGGAGGAGAGGTCATTGAAACAGGACCAGAACAGCTGCAGTTGTATGCACAAAAAGGAATATTTGACAGTGGAAGCAGCAACCTCTCAGTAGTCCTCAGACCTCCCAGACCCCATCTCTCAACACAGAGGGTCAGCCACCTACCGCCTGATCCCCACCTTCTCATTTTGAATGCCTTCTGCCTGACACCATCCACCTTTTCCCAGCACCCTGCATTAAGGCAGTTGTTGGCATGGCAAATTGATGTTGCACAACAATGTGAGAAGTTCTGTATCAGATAAATTGCTGAGTGACTCCATTTGACAAAAATGCTTTCTCCTTAATTTTCCTTGAAGCTGCAGCAGAATTTCTAGCTATGCCGAGTTCAGCATGGGAGTGCTGAGAGAGGCTCGGTGCAGAATTTAAGTGGTGATTTCTGTGCAGTGTGTGGTAGGGGAGCAGCAGAGAACGGTGGGCTATCTGTGAATGTACTGTAGAGCAGTAGGTATACACAAGTGAACTGGAGTGTAAATAAGTGGTGGGACATATCACATTTGCTTGTTTGTTTTTATTATAGCTAGGAAAGCTGCATTATCTTTTTATGCGAGTTTCATGTTTATTCTCAGTTCAGCTTCTTGACAGGAAAATAAACACAGTGGCTGGATTGTGTTTTGCTCAGGGCTGTGTAATTCTGAACAATGACATCCGCATTCAAGCACTGTGGTACATACACCTGGCAGCCCATGTAGCACACTCACATTGTTCTTTGAGAGGCTGTTCTCTGCTGCTAAGCTATAGGGTGTGTGGCAATACAAAAAAAAAAAAAAAAAAAAGCCTCTTCATATGTTATAAAGCAGTGAGCAAGCCAAATAAAATGGGAAGCAAGCTCAGCAAATAATGTAGTAGTAAAAAATAATCCAAAGTGCTAGAGAAATCCACAAATTCACAGTAAAGAAATTGCCACCTGGTAACTGTGGAGAGAGGTCTTCCATGTTTGTACTAATTATCTTTTCCTTCTCATTTTTCTGCATTTAATTATGATGGGGTGTACCCACAGCAGACCATTTATGTAGCAAAATGATACTATGGAGCAATTAGTTTTATTTGAGGATATTTAGAGCTAGAGATTTTATTTTTCAAACAGTTTTTGTGCACAATGTTAGGTGTAAACAGCTTTTATGCAGCCCATTTAAAAAACAAAACAAAACAGAGCTTTCATTCTCTCTGCATCTTTGTAGATTGGCAAGACACTTTTTAAGGATGCAATTGGGTATCACAACAGTGACACTGCTCAGTGTTTTAGCTTCCTATACTCAAAGCTATTTACATGGATTTAAGTGGGTATCGATGAACTGATTGTCACATAAGGTAACAGTTCTTATCCAGAAGATTGGGGAACAGAAACAGGTGAGAGGCAACACTGCACCCTGGCCCGGGGAAAACAAAGAGAACCCAGCTTATCTTCTGTTACTCCAGACAGACTTGCATTTTGTTGCAGTTCCTGGTGTTAAGAACACAGAATGCTGCTTAGTCTAAGCCTAGACAGCTAGATAATTAATAACCGAAAAACGTCTTGAGACCATCTAGAATCTCAGAAAAGCTGCAAAACTGGCTATCCCCAAAAGTAAACATCCCAAAAATCAGTACTCGCAAAAATCACAGAAAGCGAAGAGTCAGTGTGCCTTACAGCGTCTGCAGAGAAAACCCCCCTGAGCCTTGTGTTAATGTTATGTCTTGTAAATCTAGAAGAAGCTCTGAAAGACCCACAATGGGCATTTTATGGACCCTTGCCTGCATAATTTACGGTGTCTCTATAATTACAATGTTTCTCCCTCCAGACTGGACTCTTAGAACATGCATAAAGTGTGCTGCAGAGGTGCAAACTGTGAACTGTTAGTAAGTTATTTTCTGGCTTGCTGAAGGAGTCATCTTAGCAAGAGCCTGTAAGTGTTACTTATCCTGTTGAGATTCCATTTCCTGCACCCTTACGGTTGGAATTGCTTTTACAAGCCAGCCATTTTCCTCAGCTAGCACTGCTATGTTATTAATACGCTTGCCTTGCTTCAGGAAGATATTTTTTCAGTGTAAGATGAAGTTTAGGTGACAAGCTTTCATGACTTCTTTGCACCATAAGCTGCTGCTACTAGCTGCCATTTTAAGCTTTTATTTTTCATCATTAAATTTACATAATCTGCTGGAACATAAAGTCTTGATAGATGGCCTACTGCAAGTACTCTGTTGGCTAGACTGCTCAAGCATGTTATCAGCTACATATGTACTGCTGGGTGCTGCACTCCATGTGTACTGTGCTGGATTTAAATTAAACTTGCACTCCACTTGTTGTTATTCCAGAAATGAATGAAGACAAAGTATATTAGACTATTGCTAAGGTCAACAGCAAATTTCTTTTGTTATTGACAAAATAACTACTCCTACTTAGATGCACGTGGTGACAAACCCGGATGTGAAGAACACCTCTAGAGAGATGAGTTGAAAGCGAGGTAGAAGCTCAGAGAAGTTCAAAGGTGTGCCATGCTTGCACAGCAGGAGGTTAATGGCAGAACCTGCTGGTCTCCTGACCGGCAAGGATGAGGCTTAGATGCCTGGACTGCATTCAGTTAACAGAAGTTGCGCTATTTTTATAACCTTGCTGTCATTAAAGTAGGATTTAATCCGAGGTAATGTGGCTTTTTGTGCAGAAAGAAGGGAGAGTTATAAATTAAAATTTCTTGCATTATACTGCACCTTCTCTCCATGGATATTGAAGCACTTGACAGATTAAGACATGCAACTCTCATAGGAGATTCATAGTGCATGAAAAGCTGATGAGTTACCATACCTTAATGAGTTTTGCATGTCCTCTGAGCAGCTCTGGGTGACAGGGAGTGCCCTTAACCCATTGTGAATACAAAGAAGGGTTCATTGGTATCAATCCACTGGAGTATATTTAAATCATAAAGGTGGTTACTAATGACTCTGCTTGACTAATAGTGATGCACTGAACTATGGCAATATGATGGTTTGGAGGCGTGTTCAGATAACCACACTGCAACAACAGTCCTTTTCCAGAGGGAGATGATGGATGCCAAGTAACTAAAGCCCATATTTTAAAATGAGCTTGTCTCTGCTTTGAGTGTGGCCGAATTTTAAGGTCACACCCAGAACACTAGGGGGTACTCTTAGCTTTTCTACTGCCATGGGAGCAGAGTATTTGCTGCTTCCAGTTGTCAGGGATGAGTCATTCAGAAAATTCTGGCTTTGTCCAAATTTACAGGTGGTGACAGTCCCAGAAATAGAACACAGGTTTGAGGGTGTTAGCTGCAGGAGCTGGGATTTTTGTAGGTGAACCAAAGTGCATTGGGAACCCAGCACTCTTCCCAAGTGAATGGGATGGTGCACGCGACTTCCAAAGATTCCTCACAAAAACTGACTCTGTATCACTTTGTAGGACGCAAATGGATGCATTTGGGTCTTTAGAAATAATGACTGGAATCTAATTTGAGAAGCTGGTCGTGCCTTTTGTTCCTCCATATCTGCGATTGCCTTCTGTGGCAGACTACAAACAGCTACTTCTTGGATGTCATTTTCTAAAGGTTCTGTGAGAAAACTGGGCTGGGAGTAGCAGACAGAAACATCAGACATCCTCTCTGGTATATAGTGAAAGACTGAGTGACCTATCAACACGGGATTCCAGTTTCCCATGAAAGGATACCTGCTGTGGGCCAAAGAAAGGAAGCATGGTGCGGGGGGGAGAGCTTGATTCACCTGGGTAGCTGTGATGATCAGCATTACTGGGAGTTATGTATGTGCATGAGAGGGAAAGCGTGTCTTAAGGTCTCCAGAGCTGTCACGAGGGAAGCGTCAGGGTGCCCAGGCAAGCAGAAGGCACAGAAGGGGATCTGCAGGGTTGCTGCTCTGGCATAACGGTTGACTTGAGTTGTCAGTTTGTGGTAATGTGATGTATGCATTAAAAGGAGAAAAAAAAAGCCAAAAAAAAAAAACCCTCCATAAAACCACTGTCAGGAGCAAACATTAATCTTTAAGCCTCATACACAATATGTGACAGAACTATTTCTATTTTTAACGCCATCCTGTCTCCCCCTGGCTCGTGGCCCCATCTTTCCTGTCCCCTTGGCCATGCCTGTTGAGAACAGCACTCCCAAGTGGCTCGCATCTGTCAGATTTTCCTGTCCTGGACTCCCCCTTCCCTTTCTGCCATTTGTTTGAGTTTTGATCCAGGGCAGTTGGAAGCCTTGCCCTCACATGCCGTTTCAAAATGCCAGGGACATAAGATATGCTGCAGGCTTAGGGTATGATCCAAAGCCATTTGGGCTTTTGGATCAAGTCTTTTTGTTTTAAAAACTGGCAGCAAGGCCGGGGACTCTGTGCTGAGCAAGCGTGGCTTCAGGTCACTGATTTATTTGTTTTTATGAAGTACTAGTCCATGTAGCTGCGATGGCAGTAATCTCTCAGGCACATTGGCCTCTTCAAGGAGAATTTTCTCCCCTTTCCTCTGTTTTCATAACAAATTATGTGTTGCAAGGGTGAAGGAAAAAAAGAAAAACATCCAAATTACATCCAGGCTAACGTGACTGCTTTAGAAGGATGAATAAAATAAGCAGCAAAAGCAGGAGCCTGGAACTCTGCAACTTCTGAGAGTGCCCTCCAAGCTTGCCATTCCCTTGTCTTCCTTCAGTTCCTCCTTATGGCAGTCTTCTTTTTGTTTTCCTCAAATCCTACACTTTTGCTTATTAGGAAATGGTTCTTGCTTCTATTTTTCAAAATATGGCTGCTGACCTTTCTCAGGCCTTTCTAGATGCTTCCCAAAGAGGAGAGATCTCATTGCTGTGGGATGGAAAGCCAAACCCCAGAGCTCTGATGGGCAGCCTCCGTGTCCTCTGCACTGGGAGGTAGGACTTCATTTCTGCCCCCTTCCTCTTCCTCGCCCTGCTGGGATGGCATGGCAGAGCTCGCTAACACCCTTAGCAGATAGGGTTCTGTTATGGAGACTCCTGGGGGTCTCAAACGTCCCCCGGAGCCTTCAGCTGAGCCCTAGCAGTTTGCTGCAGGCTGGTCTGGGGTTGACCACAGTTTTGAAACAGCCCTGAGTACATCCTGGCTGCCAGCAGCAGGAGGAGCCTGTGGTGCCATTTCCCCTTGTTCCCCAAATCCAAGCAACTGCTACTGTTTGTGTTGTGTCTTCAGGATAGACAGAAAGGCCTCTTTCTTCTTAATTATGTTTAATCAATGTAAGAAAAAACAAAGTAGACAGGATACCCTCTGGCTTGGCTCAGGAATTCTGCAGCCAGGCTCTCTGCTGCAGCTCTCCGGCAACTTTCTACAGATCTTTCTCAATTATGGTATGCAGTAATTTCTCCTTCTCCTCAGACTTTGTGGAGACCTGCTGATGGTAGCAGACTTGGCAGTACTTTGAAAAAAGATCTTCCCACCTCTGTCTTTTTTATTCCAAGAAGTAGCTTAACAAAGACCTCCGGATCTGGGGTACCTGGAGGAGTACTGAAGGGAAGCAGTTGCATATTTTCTTATGTAGTAAGACTGTTTAGTTTTCCTCACTTTTCCATTAGCTGAAGCCCAAAACCAGATGAAATAGTTAAAATAAAATTAAAAACACACACACACACACACACACAAAAAAACAGTTCATGAAAGTATCCCTGATGGATATTTGGCATAGGCTATCCATATCAAACAAAGATAACAAATCAGAATGAAGAGGAGAAAGTAATTGCTTTCATTTGTCTGTGCTATTCATATGAATGTTGCAGATTAATACATTTTATAGGATTTGGAAGGCTTTCAAAAGCCAGAATTGCAGTGGGATCATCCTTATAGCAATATCTCAAAACAGCTGCTACTAGAGAGTGGATGAAGAATGTGAAGTGTGTTTTCTGATTAGTTTCAAGTTTATTTCTGTTCTATCTAACCAGCTCTGATACTCTATCTCAGCATTAAATGCTTCCTCAGATTGATAGGGGCAGAACTGAGCAATTGCTTATCTACTGAACACATTTTGGACTTAAACTTCTTCTCTCCTGTATTTATAGTAACTCTTTTCACATAATTAGCAAATCTGTTTCATTTTAGGAGCAGATTTTCATATTCAGTTGCCTAAAGCTGTTGCAGGGGAATACGAACATTCAGTTGCTTTCCCAAAACTGACGTTTGCTCAGGCAGTGCAAGGACTTGAATGTTCAGCTATTCGTTTGCATTTTCAGCTCCCAAGCAAGCACAGATACTATTTTTACATGTAAAAATGAGTCTGGTATATTTAAACAATAAAGGCACATTTTAAATAAGCACCAGAAATTAAATTCTTCCCTTTAAAAGACAGTGTTGCCAACCATACACGCCTTATTGTAAATTGACCAGGAATGTTGCATGACAGCCATTTCCATTTCTACCAAAATGCTCATGAAGTAGAAACCCATCTATAAACCTGCTGTACTGCACTATGCATAAAATACTGGGACCTGTGCACTGGATTTTACATACAGCAAGATGAGACTTCCAACTGACAGAGGGAATATACATAGCGCTTGCAGAAATCTGAGGTTCACCTTGCCTTGGATTGTCACGCTGGCCATATACAATGACTGAGGGAGGACTTTTCCAGCTTTTGGCCAAAATATTTCTCACATTGATGAGGCAGAAAAAGTAAACCTCACTTTAGTATGCAAATTAGAGACCAATGCAAGTCATTTTAGATAAACGTGCTAAAAAGGCAACTATAAATTTATTGTTCACATTATGAAGCTATCCTCCCTGGTAATGTGGTCAGTACCTCCATGATAATAAATGCACAGATCTATTTTAGAATATTCAACCAAGAATAGATTTTTTTCTTTCTTTTTGAAATGCAGATTCCATTTTGAGAATTCAAAGCTCTTTTTTAACTTTCAAAAACTTTTAATTTGTTTTTAAGCTTTTTTCTTTTGCTTTTTCTTCTTTTAATTGAAACATATATTGAAGGTTTTGCTGAAGAAGAGTGTATGTTACTTATATGTATGTTTTCTGTCGAAAACTAGCATGTTTTTTTTCCTATGAAACTAAATATGGCAAAGTCAGCATTCATTGTTGTGGTGTTTCTTTTTCTAACCAAAGTAATTCTTCTTAAAAATCAGAAAAACAATAAAGCTGTCTTGAATGGCAATTTTAGCATTGACCAAGTGCATGGGGTATCTCCAAGTGACACCAATGTGCCTTCATACAGAAACTATTTGGACAGCTAAGTGATTGGGTTTTGTGGAGAAGTTTTGGGGGTGTATTTATGACTGTTCTGGGGGGGGTTGTGTGTGTGTGTGTGTGAGCGGAGCTCCCCTGAGTTGAGCTATACTGGCTGATGATCCGATTCAGTATATAGGAAGATATACTTCTGATATAATCGCATCCTCAGTCAAGCTCTCCTCTCTTAGCAGTGCCCACTGAGTAGGGTAGAAAGGATTGTTTCCCCCCTGTTCACTCTTTTTATTCTAGAACTTGAGCTTTTTCTTGCTAAATATACAGAGGTCAGCATATCTCACCCTGGATGTGTTACCCTCTTTCCTTCCTTATACTTTCCTGGGTTCCCTCTGGTCTTTTGTGCCAGTCCCCTGGGTCTGTTAATCATAGTGTTGCTTTCCCTCAGTGCTCCTGGTCAGCCTTGCCAGCCTCCCTCTGCTTTGAGAAAGCACTGCAGCAAAAGCTGTCCCTGCTGCTTAATGCAAGGTTCAGCGGTGCTGTGATTTCACCTGGCTTTCAACACCTAGTTAACAGTCTGCTAAGCATTTCAGAACCTGTAATGTAAAGCTGGTGCTGACAATATCTAAACGCCTTTCTAATTAAGAGCCAGGTGATACATTGGGCAGTGTAGGTGACAACAGAAAGTGAGTTTGAAAGTAAATATGTAACCTTCAAATTTTAGAAGATATGTTGCATTCTACAGGAATATTAACAGTTCAAGCTAGCATTGATAGCTTTGGTCTTAACTGGCAGGTTTACTTCTTATGGTTTGGAATAGATTTTGAAGTCCTTACATAGATGTCATTACTAGTAAACTTATAGGGAGTTGAAAAGTTATTTATGTCGAGCCATTTTGCCAGGCTGAGAACACAAATTTGACTTGTTTTGTCTCCAGAATGACTGCAGTGACCTTGGTAATGAACCTCCATAGAACAACAGCAATGGGTTTTTTAAACAAGTAAACAAACTTGAAGTCATGCCCTTTCCTTCTTCCTCTGAGTTACTTATCTACTCAAGCAAGAAACTGAGGCACAAAGAAGGTACCATTTCACAATGTTGTTTTTTAAATATCGTAAGTCTAAAGACAGAAATAAGTCAGCGAACCACAATGAATGTTGTCTTTTTTTTTTTTTTTTTAGAGTTGCCAAAATATAAGATTAGATGCCTAACTGTGAAAAGGCAAATATTTGCTGATATGTTCTGTCTAACATGTTAAACCCATGGTGGAAGTAAAAACAGATTTTCTGATTCTTGGTCTTGTGATTTAATGACAAGATCCTTGAATTATGTTTCCTTGAAGTATGTAGAGATGTATTTATACCTATACCTGCATGTCTGCTTCTATGTACCTTAGAAACAAAGAAATACTCCAAATGCAACCACTGTTAGATAAATCTGGAATGTAAACATATACTTCCATGTTGAGGTCATATTGGATCCCAAAAATATTTGTAAGATGCCAAAGGCACTGTGGTTTCTTTTAAAAAGCTCTCTATCCATTCTTATACATGAGACAGATGTATTTTACAAGAATTCCACACAGTCTTTTCCTGCCATGTCCTGTTGAGAGGAACTCGTAGGGCTGTGACTAGCTGCTATATAACTTTGAGTCTCCTTGAGTATTGTCTTTAATATCTTCTTGTTATTTTTTCGCGTGTGTGAGCTTCTCTAAAAAAAACCCTGGTTAGGTACCATAATGCTGTCATTAATGGCCTTAACTTAGGGCCCAAGAAACAATGCATAATGTCCTCTTCCGTGCTACCCTCCTCCTCCCTTCAAGATCCTTCTCCCCACAAAAGCCTCTAATGAAGTAAGTACACAGAATCAGTCCAAGTGCTGGGCCAAGACTCGTATGACGTCAAGGTTTTCTCATTGCTCTGCAACAAACTTCCTTCTGGCTGCATCTCACTTAGTCTTGTTCAGTACTTATTGGTAAAATGTGATTCATACTATTTCCATTTTTCTTAGCTTTTGACAGTCCTAACCAGACTGTAAACTCATAGTCCCTGTCTCGCTATGCTTTGCTATGCTTAGAACTGCATCTGTCATCTCAAGGACCTGGAGAAGACATTGTCAATAATGAACGCAGAAGCTAATGGGATTGCCATTGCAATAACGTGCCTCAGCCGTGTCCCTCAGGACAGGTAGATTCACGTCATAAGCAGGGTTGATGGCAAAGGAGGAGGAAGCTGGCAAATAGCAAGGGAAAAGCTCTATTACCTGTTGATGAATTACATACTGAGAAGTTGTTTACATCTGAAGCTTTTTGTTGCACTTTCATGATACGTTATTATCAGCCCTCAAAAATACAGCCCAGACCTTTCTAGTTTTCCGTGCTTTGAGCTTTTAGGACAAATGCTGCTGCAAATTAAGATCTGTTGAAGAGAAAAGCTTAGGTCTGCTCTTGGCAACAGGATTTCGGAAAGAACTCGAGTCTTCCTTCTAGCAAGAAGGGATCTATAGCCAAGACTTGTGACTGTGCTGTCATCAGTTTTTATATCTGGACAGTTTCTAAGATACTTATTGGAATGTGGCTTCCTTCCCATTCACCACAGGGGAGAATCGATAATAATTGGTGAGTGTTAGTGTTTGTAAACATCTTAAGTTTTTTTTTTTTGTGAATATTGAATGACTAGGAAAGAAGGCTATTATTATAAAGAATAACAAACATCACAATAAAACTGCCCACATTTCTTGGACTGCTTCTAGGAGTTCTGTGTTTTTTAAAAAATAATAAAAAAACTCACTTGGTATAACATAGATCTGACAGTGACCTGTGATTTTTTCCACTTAATTTTATAAAATTACTCATATGTCCATGGGAAGTAGATCCAACAGACAAGGCACAAAGGTGCTGTTGATCCCTTGAACAACTAGACAGGTCTTCAGCACAGGCTTTGTGTACTCTTGCCTCCTTCCTGTCCTTTCCTTTTTCTATTGTGGTTGTGATCTCAGTATGGAACTGTAATCTACTGTAGGTCTACATCATATGGCTTTGAACAGAATTGTTTTATTCAGATGATGAGACAAACAGCTGCAATATTCGTTGACTGTCTGCACACTAGCTTCCCCCGTGTTACAGATCCACCTAACTCCACTTTCTTCAGCAATTGCAATAATTTAAACCAGGGCAAGAGGATTTTTCTCCTTAACTTTCCATCAAGAAAGCTACCCAGTGCTCAGATATGTGCTGTCCTGGAGACTAAGCTCCTTATTTGGTTCTTGAAGTAAAGATAATGGTTTCAAGGAGGGAGAAATGTGTCTTGTATATTGTATTTTCTTGGTCTTTTTCACTTATGTCTGTAGTAAAAGATAATCTTTGCTCCTAATTAACTCAAGATTTTACAAGTTATGCTAGGAAGCTGTTGACAAGATCATCACAAATCATCATTCATTTCATTATGAAATTATGCTCATTTCATTAATGAAACGAGTGTAAATGTAGATTTTTGGAAATGGTAGCAACCAGGAGGCTGTGCAGAGGGGTGCCAGCACACTGCTAACTGAGCTTAGAGTTCACTTTTTCTGCTTAGAAAAGCCATCTGGCCATGGGAACTTTTGAGTCTATGAGATGCCCTGTGAATGGGAGGCAGTGAGAGATCGTGCCTCCTTGGAATACTGTGCCTCTGAGAAAAGAGTCAAAATGCAGGAGATCAAAGCTGTAATTGTAAGCATCGTATTTTTTATATCTTATGTTTAGATGACCTATTGCAGATGGACACGAGGTCCATCCAGTAGTTATACAGAGAGGATTCTACCTGCAGGAGCGTGAATTATCTTTTGGAGTTGTCTCTGCTCAGATTGCATTGGAAATTGCCTCCTTCCAAAGAGACAGTGACACTGCTAAATTCAAGACAAACAGGCCATTTGTGGAAAAGCTAGGGAGGGGATCCAGGGAAGATTTTTGGAAGCAAAAAGGGGGAATGCTTCTTAACCAAGGAAATACAAGCTGTTCTAGTTAAAAAGGTGAGGTGGAAAGCAGGGGTAGAGAAAAAGGACTTAGGGGAGGTCAAGAGCAAAGATGAGGACTTTAGGAGAAACTGAGGACAGGCAAAGGTCTGAGCTACTGTCAGGGAAGCCACTGCAGAGTGTGAGCATGCTCAAGAGGAGAGTCAAACTGGGGGACTTTGGAAACAAAGGTAAGCTTGAATTTAATATTGATAATTGCCAGTGCAAAACGAAGGCAGTTAAATGTGTAGGGTAGAAGTAAAAGGATTGAAGCAGCAGGATAGGATCCCTAATGATTACTTTTAGTTGTTGTTCTTTAATGTTGGGAAAAGGAAGTAAGAATCAAGAGTGGAAGAGTGCAGTGAAAATGCCAGCAAGACAGGGGAGCGGACACTGAGGAGGTGGAGGATAGGAGAGAGGAGATATCTGTGTTGTGGCAGATTCAGAGTAAGAGCACTAGAGGGGTATTCGGAATGAAACAAAAATGGCCAACACAACAGGATATGTCTCGGGCATGGCTGGAGATGGATGGGAAATGCTTGTGCTCATATTTGGGGAAAAAATAGAACAAAAATAGGTGTAGGAAGCAAACATAATATGCTCCTTAAGATTCTTTGAAAATTTCCACTGATTATCCTAATCATTTGCGTATAGGTATAGATATGCATAAAGCAGAGGAGAATGCAGAGAGAAGAGGAAAAGGCCAAGAATAAAACTCTCAAAAAGTTGAAAACAGAGTGGGAGAGGGGAGAATGAGGGTACAGAAGGAACAAAAATCAAAATACATAACAGCACAGTGATTTCAATAGAGGCAGAAGCCTTTAGAGTTGTATGTCTTTTCTAGGTGTAATCATCTTCATATAGACGTGAGCTGGCAAGGTACAAAATTATTGTAAGTGATTCTAAATTGTGATTAACTTGACAGACTGATTATATTTGATTGTGTTGATTATGGTTATTAAAATAATTTTTCTCTGATGAAAAAAATATATCCTCATAGTTTAATTGCAAGTATCCAAAATGTAGGTTTAACAAATTGCATTTGCCTTCTGCTTAAAAGTTCTCTTCTAAGTGTGAGGGGGAGTGAGGAAACAAACAGATTCAAAACATAATTGTTTGTTATAGGGTGCTTTGAGGGAACTCTTTTCTGGAGAACTTAGTTTGACAACATCTTCCTTGCTCCTCCCTGAAGCACTGTAGGCTACAAATCATTCAGAAGAAACATTCTGCTGTCATTTTGAATTTAAATGCTTGCATAGTTCAAGTGAGTCTTAAGTAGTTTTCTTGGAGAAAGTAAGAAATGTTATCTTGTGTTGTGGAAGGACCGTTACTGTAATAAGAGGCTATAGCTTTGTTGCCAGTGGCACTGGGCTCTTGGCTCGATGGATCCCTATCATCTTCCTTGTCCTCTGAGCGACTTCGTGTTCTCTGGTCTCTCTCTTGCCACATAATCTGGATAGGCTGGACCGATGGGCTGAGGCCAACTGTATGAAGTTTAACAAGGCCAAGTGCCGGGTCCTGCACCTGGGGCACAACAACCCCAGGCAGAGCTACAGGCTGGGGGATGAGTGGCTGGAAAGCTGCCTGGCAGAGAAGGACCTGGGTGTGCTGGTTGATAGTCGGCTGAATATGAGCCAGCAGTGTGCTCAGGTGGCCAAGAAGGCCAACGGCATCCTGGCTTGTATCAGGAACAGTGTGGCCAGCAGGACTAGGGAGGTGATTGTCCCCCTGTACTCGGCTCTGGTGAGGCCGCACCTCGAGTACTGTGTTCAGTTTTGGGCCCCTCACTACAAGAAGGACATGGAGGTGCTCGAGAGAGTCCAGAGAAGGGCAACGAAGCTGGTGAGGGGTCTGGAGAACAAGTCTTACGAGGTACGGCTGAGGGAGCTGGGGTTGTTCAGCCTGGAGAAGAGGAGGCTCAGGGGTGACCTTATCGCTCTCTACAGGTACCTTAAAGGAGGCTGTAGTGAGGTGGGGATTGGTCTCTTCTCCCACGTGCCTGGTGACAGGACGAGGGGGAACGGGCTAAAGTTGCGTCAGGGGAGGTTTAGGTTGAATATTAGGAAAAACTTCTTTACCGAAAGGGTAGTTAGGCATTGGAATGGGCTGCCCAGGGAAGTGGTTGAGTCACCATCCCTGGAGGTCTTTAAAAGACGTTTAGATGTTGAGCTTAGAGATATGGTTTAGTGTGGGCCTTGTTAGAGTTAGGTCAGAGGTTGGACTAGGTGATCTTGGAGGTCTCTTCCAACCTGAACGATTCTGTGATTCTGTGATAAGCTCTTGTGACAAGCTGTGAGCTGCACAGTTTGTCCCTGGGTGGGAGTCTGGGGGTTCCCAGCCTGGAGAGCTTTGACTTCCCTGTTTGACTGGCTTATGGTGCCTAGGGAAAAATCTCCTTTTCTCTTCAGGTCTGGAGCTTTGTTTTGCTAGGAACCATCCCAACACTGTATCTAGATGTAATCCCTGCTCTCAAAAAGTTTCAGTCAAAATAAATAATTGAGGTGATGTTTGGGAGAGTGAAAAGAAGATGACCTGGAGATGGTCAAAACTCAAGATAGCTGCTAAGATTACAGCTGAGATTTCCTTTAGAAAGGAAAAAGGCAATTTTGTATCATTTTTTTCTGCACTCACATCTCCACGCTTATTCTTTGCTGCTTTTTTTCTAGCATTGCTACATGTGCTGTGCACATTCTGACTCCTGGAGTGTAAGTTTGGTCAGAGAGACCAAATGAAATCCTTATTATTAAGCATTAAGTATAATTAAGTGTAATTTTTTTAAACCAAAATGAAATATGAATTGTAAAACTTAATGCACATGAGTAATTATCAGCTAAGGAGCCATTAATTAGCATCCTGTACCAGGTCTGGAGCATTGCCGTGCCTGGAACTATGTTCATGAAAGCTCTGCACTTGCTTTTTTTTTTTTTTTTTTTTAATGTAAAAATACGTAGGCCTCTATTTGGACATATCCAGAATCAAGATCCCCAAATCCTTAAATCAGTCCTAACTATATGGTACAGCCATTATTTCTCTCAGAAAAATATACAGTAGAGCTCAGTTGTCATTCACAGAAGAACATTTCACACAAATCACTGCAGTTTTCCTGTATGAACCAAGAACTTGAGTTTCATGAAGGTAATCCCTGATGGAAGCTACTACTTCCTAACTTCTTCTCCCAGGTGTGTTATTTTCTAACATTTTTTTATTTAGAAGCTTCTCTTTTTAGGTGAGGTTGTGTGTGATTGTAGCCAAGATTAAAGAAGCATCCGAGGTTTTTCAAGGGTCTAGGACTTGTGTTGCATATGTCTTGAGCTCTTTGCAAGCAAATGAATCTATTCAGAGAGTTTGAAAATTGGTGCTATTTTGCAGTGGTATCCAGTGCATTCATTCAGACTGAGCTGCAGATCTGTAATTTTGAAATACCGGGAACATCCGTATTTACAAGTCATTACAAATAAATTCCTGGGTTCATGATGTAGCTCTGCCATGGTATTAACTGTTTTAGAAATCAGTGTTTTTTGCTAACTTGGGATAAGCTAACATTTGTTGGTTACCTTCTCAGCCACTTGTATAAAACGAAAGATTCTTGTGCTATATGTGACAGTGCCTTTGATAGTGTTGGAAATTGTTTTGGCAGCTCAGTAGGTGGCAATTTCTTCTAAAATTTGTACCCTATATGTGGACTTAGTGGCCCCCTTTCAAATCCAAAATACTTGGAGAGAAAATCTCCAATTTTACAGTAGGTGAAATGCTGGGAAGGGCAGAGGGAAGAGAAGGGAGTGAAACACTCCCAGCTGTGTCTAAACTCTAGTACTGAGCCTAAAGGACATGGTACCATTTCCAGCTGGGTTGACCAACCAGTTGCAGTCGGTGTTTGCACCTAGCACCTGTGCAAATCTCTCATGTTACAGAAGGTCTGACTTTTCCCCTCAGCTTTCAAAGTCTTTACCTTTTGCTATGAGGAGCAAAAAGGAGAAAAATGAGAAAGCAGAGGAAAGTGAAAAAGAGAAGAAGGCAGGGAAAATGATGACTTGAAATGAAAGTTGGGACAGATATTTCTTTGGGAAGAAAAATAAAAGGCCTATGGTCTAAAGAATAAAAATTTAGAATATATTGGTAGATTACATGCTACATGATGATGTTGACAGGCGGTCGGAGAGAGCAGATAACATTCCTGAGTTTCTTTGTAATTTTTCTTCATTCATGAATGTTTCCTGTGAATGTTTTCTGAATGTTCCTGGATGAATGTTTTCTGTGATTTTGAAAGTCTAGAGTATTGTGTGTGTGTGTGTGTGTACGTATCTATTTTTAAAATAGTAAATGTGCCCAAGTGACTTAGGAGTCTAAGGACAATTTCAGCCAGACTTAAGCTATATTTCTCACAATGTCCATGGGATTTGAGGTCTGTCACATTTTGATAAGTGGACTTTGACTTGTCCATTATTGCAATTCTTCTAGAAAACATTCTAAATCTTTACAGAGCTATCTACTTTTCTTTCCCAAACTGCCATAATTTCCCCAGAAATCTCTTTAAGTAAATGAAAAAGAATTTTCTCCAAATATGGTTGGAATTTTCTAGCACCTGGAAATGACCTGATGCTGTAGAAGGTATGCTTTATTTGGATTAATCTGTTTTCGTTGAGAAATGATCCCGGACAGCAGGCATTGAATGGATTTCTATCCCCTCAATTACTGCCTTGGCAATTAGCTTTATTAAGACTTGGGGAGGGTGAGGGCAGAATTAAGAACCTCAGTGATTTCTTTAACCATTTCTTTCTGTCTCCTGCATTCAAGATCTCTGATTCTTTTTAAGCAATATATCTAGCTTGATTAAACTCCTTTGAGCCATAACTTAGTACATCCAGAGGATTATCTAAAGCCATAAACTATCTAGATCTGTATTTTCCTGGAGGCTTGTGTTCCACTATTTTCTTTTATGCGAGTTTTGTGCTCTATTTGGTGCATGTAAAGGCACTTTCAAGGCCATGGGACAACGCATTCTCATTGACTTTGTAGCCAAAACATGCTTTTGAAAAAGTTCTGCTTGACTTCACGACAAAATGCATGGCAAGTTTCACTTCTTTCTTAAGCTGCTGAATGACAGGGGATCCATTCCTGTTGACGGCTGAAGGTTCTGTAGTTACCATCAACGTTTTCCAGTTGGTGCTAAAGAGAGCTGCTTGCGTAATTATGTTTGGTAGGAAGTGCTGACAATCCATGACTCTACCTGGAATTAATTGAAGTAAAAAATATGTGACAGCTCTTCTACCCCAGCAAAGGCACCTTAGGTATTTATCCATCTGAAGGTGTTGCCAAGATCTTTCATTTACAGTATTACTTTTTGCTTAGATGTTAAATTTCGTGAGGTGAGAGGGTGAAGGGCACCACAAATACCTGTTTAGATCTGTGTCAGTTTGCATATCCTCAGTTTACTGAGGATAATTGATATCATAGTTTTTTTTAATAATAATTAAGGCGCTCTCAGCAAGGGTTGCAGGCTACAAGGGAAATTGTCCAAGCTTCCAAACAATTAGGACTTCCATGGGCAGCTAACTCCCTCCCACAAATTCAACAGACCTAAAGATGAATAGTAATTAGAAGAAAGTATGTGCCAGACACTCAGCTGGTGGAAATGGAAATCACTCTCTTCCCTGCAGCGCTGCCAGGTTCACTTACATCAGATGTGAGTCTGACCAAATGTCCCGGAAGACAGTGCAGTTCATATAGAAAATCAGCACAGGAGAGTCTAAACCTTGGGACCATAAGTGGATACTAAATCTGGCAGGAAAGCTGCCTCCAGAACTTCATCAGAAATGGTTTTATCACCATAATTATGCATCTGGACCATCCAGGACACGTCACCATGTACAATAAACTACTGTAATCAATGGTAGTAGGCTAGGGAGAAGTAATTAGTGGTGCTGAGTATGGTTAAATAGCACTTTCTTTTCTCCTCCACCTATTGGTTCAAGTTAATATTATACATGTATCTTCAGATCATATTACCTGAACTAATAGGTAACATTTTCCCGATCAGAGTTCATGAGCAGACTGTTGTTCATGTTTTCTGAGGCAGACCCGAGACTGTCAAATGTTTGCTAATAGAGGAGTTAATTTTGGAATGAAGTGTAGGTGTTTGTAACATCTGTGCATTCCCCTGAGTAATGTCTTGCTGTCAGCTGATTCTCTGTAGACTTTGCCAATCGTACTTGTACCCTCCGGATCTGGCTGGGCAGACGTACCGCAGCAGGAAACAGAACTTGGTGCCTATTTCGCAATTTCTCTTTAACGTTATTGAAGTACCTTTAGGAGGAAATTGCCGTGCGTGTCGTCTCGTTCTCCTTGCACTGAAATTCTGTGCCATCCATGTGGGGAAGGAAGGCTATCGCTTCAGTCAGGCAGACCTTAATCCTTAGCAGTTTTGTCTGAAAAGTTCCCTTTGATTTGAGGATTCAGTCTGAAACACTGTGGCTTACTAAATCATTTTAAACACCATCAGCTACCCCTCTCCAGTGTAGAGAGCATTAAGCCCTGCGGCTTGTTACCAGCTGTGGGCAGGTTTTTATCCACAGATCATGCTGGTCCTCTTTCTGTACTGAGATGTGCGAGCTTGAGTTCAGAAGTGCATTTGGAAAGAGTTGGCTTATAATATAAGGGACAATAACAGGTAACTGACACGTAAAGCTCAGATCATTATTATTTCACTGGGTTTCTGGTGATGAAAGTGGTTATTTCCATACCCATCACTAGGTATTTTATGTGAGGGATGGAATGAAAGATGGTCAGCCCTGGGCATTGCTGTGTGGCCTCTACTCCTTGGGTTTAAGTGTTCTACCATTTGTTTCTGCAGCTAAGCAGCTTTGTCACTTAACTTCTGCGCCTTTGAACAGTGAAATCTACTTCCTTTCTAGTGGTTTCCCTTGCAGCAGATCAGCCAACAATTTAGTGGAAAACTTTGCTGCATTTCAGTGGACAAACCAGTACTGCATAGGCTGTATAAACAGCAGTCTATTTCCGATGCATTTCCTCTGGGTTTTGTGCACGCGACTGACATCCACGAGACCGCTCCCATTCTGTAGCACGTACTGTTGGTCCTGGAGACAGGTTTGGGCTGCACGGTACCTTGGTGGGATGGAAAAAGGAAAAGCGCCGTGATGCTATCCGCTAGGCAGGAGATGATGCTGAGCTTTGTGGAGGCTTCTTGCCTTTAAATCGAGGAGTTCTTATTCCTCTCTCTTTCCTTTAGGAGCCGCTCCTCCAGTGCTCTCGGACCTCTGCGGATGTACCAGTGCCCCAGCGTCCATGTTGCCTTCTGAGGAGCACCCACTTCTGCACCCATTTCAGGGAGGGACAAGGGGGCAGTGGCAGGGACGCTCCCCTCTCCTCGGCTGCGTGCCAGGAGGTGGCCTGGGGGGGCCACGTAGCCCGTGCCCACCTGCAGACTCTGCAGCTGCTGCTGAAGCAGGAGTGGAACAGTTCCCAGGGAAGGGACTTCCAGTCCCCGCTGGGACCTTACTGTCTAATGGTGAGACCTGGTATCTGTCTTAAGACCATTAAGTTTCTTAATAGGCAGCTTTTCTGCTAAATCTTTGTTTTATGTTTCCTGAAAGCTATAGTACTAGAAATATCATGCTCTGAGCAGTTTTACAATTGCAAGATAACTGCTTTCCAGCCACTGCATGTGTTTGGATATATCATCTGTCCTAGAGCGTGTAAGTTTTCATTCTAGCTATCTGTGGTCACTGAACAACTGATTTCATAAATTAACTGATCTGTAGATATCATGATCATTTATTTCTTCTAGTGATGTTATAAGGGAAAACTAGCTAAAGTAAAAGAAAGAAAAATGTTTTTTACATGTTTTAAGAACAGTAAACCCAGTATAGTTCAGGTTTATTGAGTTTACTTGAAAGACTGCAATTAAGCGTTGGTCAGGGATTAGAAGGAAAGCCTGGCTTGAGCTCTTGGAGGGTTTGTAGGCTTTGCTTCGTGTGCTTTCCACTGAAAATAGCACAAAGTGATTATATTCCTTGCAGTACTTTGAAAATCTTGCCTTGAAATTCTGCCCCAGGGTGATATAAAAGCTTTCACACAGCAGAGAGCCTGAATTTGCCATCCATATGCCACTGAATTATTGAAGAGCGTGGCAAATTGTTTGCCTGGGTATAGTGGCGGTCCACAGTCAATAGGGAATTTGGAAACAGGTGATAAGGCTTCAAAAGAAGGCTTTGATGTAGAAAAATGAGTTGTGTTTCTTTGCTTTTGTTACAGCTACAATTGTTACAGTTGGTGTTGAAAGCACCCCCCAGTTTCAGACAATGCAGAAATGACAATACTGTTTCGGGGGTAAAGGGGGCCTGTTAAAAGTTGCTGGTGTTGTGGGAGGGGTGACTGGGGGGGATCTGTTTAATTCCTCACTGGTCTGATCTGATGGATCTTCTCTGTTTGACTGCTCCGCTTTGTCTGTCAGTTTACAAATGTAAAGACCACCTCTAGCTGGTATTTGTGCAGTCTACCATAGCAGGTTGTGAGCCTTGCTTGCAGCCTGTAGACCTTTCTATGCCAAAAATAATAGTCTTGACATTATTCTTGTTCTGGGTAGTTTGGGTATACAAAAACAAAACAAAACAAAACAAAGAGAATCTGCTGAGGAAAGGCCATTTTCAGGGAAAGAGAGACTTTACCTAATCATTAGAACTCTTCTTTCACCCTCAACTGAGATACTAGAAATGTACCTTTTACATAATGTGAATGTTCCCAAATATGATTTACTAGTGGCTTTCATATGGCTTTGCTTTGGGCTTTCCTATGGGTTTTATATATGGCTTTGCTTTTGCTGTAGGGCTCATTTTATCTAGATTTCTAACAAGCACTGCAGAAAAGTGATTTACTCTGTGTTAAATGTCCCTATTTATATTGTAGCAATAGGGTCTGAAAGCTTTTTAAAGAATCACATGCTCCGTAGTTCTAGCTGCACAATCTTTAGAGCAAAAGCAGACATTACTGCAGAGTGATGAATTCTGAAAATGCAAGTCTTGACTTAAATTTTTTAAACCCAAAGTTAAGAAATACAGTGGAACTTTGATTTCCCTCTCCCCATCCCAAGCTCTTGAATCCAGCAGTTCCCACAGAAGCCTCTTAAAATATTTCCACTCATTCAGTGGGTGCTGAACACTTCAGAAAATCAGGTCAGTTCCTTAGGTTTCCAAATACAGATTTCGGATCCTAAATATAAGCATGTTATTGGGGGGNGTAAAGCTGCAATCAGATCCGCTTGACTTAGTCTATTTCCAGCTCTTATGGAGGTCAACAACAATTGTATTTAGTTCCTGCTTTATATGTAAAATTGTCCTTCCTTGCAGGTGAGTGGGTGTTATTCTGTAAGTAAGTCCCTCTGGTTAGTTGCCTTTCCTTACTAATTTAGCAGGCTATTTTTCTTCACTCCTAGCAATCTGGGAAGAGTACTTGAATTTCCTCAGCTCTGCTTAAGTGCAGAAAGCTGTACCTTCCTTCCAGATCAAGGTCTTCACCTTATAAGGTCTCAACCTTATCAAGGTCCTTTCTCTAGGTTTATTCTTCCTGAGAATAAAGAAATCCCCTTTCTAAGAGGGTGTATGCATTTCTTACCCTTCCATTCCTTCAGGTTTAGTTACCTTTACTAAAACCAAAGTTTAGCAGCAGGGTTGGCTGCCCCTTTCCAGCCCCACTCCAAAAGCAGCTCTTGGCATTGTCTCTATCCCAACCCCAGTCATTGACTTGGGCTGATGCTGAGCCCAGGATCCCCAGGGAAGATGGTCTGGAGGAAAAAATTCTCAAGAGACAACGGTTTTGGCAGCCTACCCACTCCGTGGTCAGCCCTCTTCCTGCCCCACTCCTACTGCAGCCCTTTTGCTTTGTCTCTCTGATTCATACCTGAGAGGAAAACTGCAATTCCCATGAAGTGTGATATACTTCCAGCATTTTATTTTAATTCCTGAAGTAGCTCTGTTTACTCTGAGGTGAGGACCCCAGGGAGAGTTTTGTCCTAAATAGTCAAAGTGACTGTGAATAGCACAGTAGGCTCTGAAAGGACATGCAGAGAATATGTAGTTAATAGTATACTTAATCTCTAGCCTTTACTATCAAAGCAGTGTTTTCTCCTGAATTGCTTCCACATCACTGAATTTTTGCTTTTAAGTAGGAGGGCTAAAACAGAGACTAATAAGAATGTCTGTCTCTTCTGTACTGGCTTTTATCCTAAGCCTCTATCTGCAAGAATTCTTTCACCGTAAATCAGTGCATTTCTAAAGCTACTCTGGTTTATCTCAAATGAGAATCCTACCCTTATAAATATAAAAGCCATATGCAATGTCTGTATATAAAATACATACACAAATGAGTTTGCTCACCTCTGGAATTGAGTGGAGCGACCATGGTGTACATTTAGTGACCGTAATTAAGGACTGAAAGCTGGAAAGTGTGCTCCACATCTGAACAAAACTGCTGGCAGAGCTGAAGTGAGCACTGCATGGTTACAGTCACCCTACAGGAATCTGGTTTGAGCGCAGACGCCGCGCTCCGAGCCTTTGAAAGGATAGGGCTCAGATAGTTGGGTGCTAATGGCCATCTGGGAGTTCGCCTGGCAAAAAGGAGTAATGTGCTGGTGCAGAGCTATCGGAGCCATTTACTGCACTAGCTGTCCCACTGCTTTTCTGTGTAGAGGGAATTTGGAGAGCAAGGGTGCATGCAATGATAATCCTCTGTCAGCGCAGAGAGAGCGTGCTGTAGCTCTCGCTTCGTGCTGCAGAAGCGTCTCCTGAGAGCCATCAGCCCTCAAAATCAGACGCAGAAATCCCTCTCCCCCGTGACTGCAGGAGGGCCAGTACAGCTGCAGTGAGAAAGCTACCCTGAGGCCTTCGTCAGCGGCAAATGACTGCTTCCTCCCTCAGCAGCTCCAAAAAGGAGCACCTTGGAGAGAGGCAAGCTCCGAACGGAATGAACTGGAGCTCAAGCCTGGGTGTGAAGTTGCGTCTCTGGAAGACAGAGCACACTGGCAAAGCAATGCAGCAAAATCTATCACTGTGCCAAACTTCTGATAATTAAAGCTTCATTGTAACGTACCACAGATTCCACCTCTTAATCTTCCAAATAGAAAGTTTCTCCAAAAAGAATTGAATTTCTCTCCCTGCTGTCTGTTGCATGGGGTCTGGAAGATTTAAAACAGAATTAATCACTTTCAGATTGTTGAACCCACTGAGTGCACATCGGCAGCTTCTCTTTAACTGTTTTAAAGAGACATGTGCCTCTTGGGACCACTTAACTTTTTTTTCTTTTTAAGTTTGCTCAAGGCCAATTTATCCCCATCATTGAATCTATCCAACTCTAACTGTAAAAATAACCGATTTCCTGACTGCAAACTTACAGTACCAGTGCGTGTAGAGAACAGTGGATTGGTATTTGCTAAAAACCAGGGGCCCGTTTCTTCAATTATGTGTACACATCTTTGTTGTTTTCATAAGATTTCTGGCTTTCCACTAGTGAGAGGAAAAGAAGAAACACAATCAATGGCTCAGATCCTTAGTCACTATAAATTGCCATGGTTCCATAGTTCTCACTGAATTTTCAGCTGACAGTGCTGTATTGAACTGAGCCCTACATATCCCAGCCGTCAGCTACGGAAGTGATTTGTGAAGCTTCAAGCTTCTATCTCCGTCGCTATTTGCTCTACTCCAGCAATGGCAAGGGAGGCGTAGTTTCTGAGGGGAATGTTGATGTTTCATTTTTGTTATCTTAAAAACAAAGAAAAACTGTTTTCTCAAAGTGTGGGAATCTGCAATATAAAGGTGAAATGAAAATGTTTGTCATGCCTTGCTTGAAAAGTGAATGCATTTGTCTGTTGACTCATGCTATGCCTGCTAATGGAGGAATAAAATAAGTGTTTTTGGTAGAGAGGATATTGATTAGAGGCCTTAGAATTAGGGATTTGCTGCTGCTTAGGAGTGTCAGTTGGGAGTTAGCTGGCTATTTCTTTTCATTTCCAGCTCCACAGTCCTATACTGAGGTACGGTATGGGTGAAGGGAAGAAGGGCTTGGCTGCCTGTGTCCGAGCCCTGGGGACAGCCCTGGAAAGTGGAAGGCAGAGCTCAGCAGGGACCCCTGCTTCCTGTACCCCTGTGTGCAAAGTGTAGCTGGCAGGAGCTGCATAGCGGCAGCAGTGGCGGGACTGTGTCTGTCCTGCCAGACTAGGTGGTAATGTTCAGGAATTTTCCATTGAAATAGACTTCAGTTAATTAAATTTGCATGTTCTGGAAAATCTGATTTTTATTCCCCTTTGTATTACCCCAGGAAACTTCAATTTAGTTGAAATATTTTAATCTTCTCTCAGAGAAACAGCAATTGAAGTATAGCACTTTTGATCCTTTCAAAATGAATCAGACTTTATATGGTAGAAGTTCAGTGCTTGGTGGGAATTCTACTGTTACTTCCTTTGACTCTTGCTTTTACAGTCTACTTAGCTCACACTGTGTCTCCCATGATACACAACAATCTCTCTTTAACCAGACCGTTCCCTGAGTTGATGTAATCCATATGAGCTCCCTCTCTCTCTTAATTTGGGGCAGAGAAAAATTGCTGTGTTCCAGCTTTGCCAGACCTCCTCCTCTTTGGATTCTGGGAGAGCAAGACTGGCCTTAAATCCTCACCGTGTTTTTTGGAGTATACATTCATTTAGATCTTTAGCATTGGAGTAAGGAATGCAGCTTACTAAGACTTGCCTTCCTCTCTCAGAGCAGGAGTAGAAATGACCTATGAATGCTGTTTTGCTCATGGCTGGATTTGCATTGCACTGCATTCCTTTTTTACCAGAGTTCCCCGTAGCATCCCTGGAGAGCGGATGGGGAACTGAATGCTGTTGAAAAGGAGGAAGCAAAGAGGAGACCTGAGAGCAGGAACGTTTTTCTGCCAGAGGTATTTACGTCCTCTCGCTTCTCATTCCGCATTGTATAACCATGCCCTCAGCATTGTATAATCACGCCCTTTGTACTGGCATAGATGGTGGTGGCAGATGGAGCGATCATGGCAGCACGCAAACTACAGCTGCTGGGATGTGGCAAGCGGGTCTGCTGTCGTATGATACGACATAGCCGACAACTAGCCTACAAATAGTTGGAGGTTGAGATCCCGAACAGCTGCTTTGAAGAAAAGATAGCATTGAAAACTTTAGAGAACTGGGCAATTAGTGAGCAAGTTTTATTAAAAAGATCTGTAGAATTGTAATTTGAATTACACGAGGGATATCTCATTAACGGAGAAAATGAGAATTGGGGATGTACTTCCGCAGACCTTAAAGGTAAAAATTACAGTATGACAGAGAAATGATCTGATCTGAGAGCAGAATGAGGGCAGCTCTGACCTTTCTCCTATCCTAAAGAAAAGGTTAAAGACAAATGTTGTTGACAAACTAGTGATTTTTACCAGATCCCCCGTTCCAAAGAGAGGTTCTTCCTAAAATCTCTACTCTGCTATTGAGTTTCAACCAAGTTGTATACTCCCTTTAGTAAAATCGGTTTAACATCTCTGATTAGTCTCACAGGCTCTAATCACTAATTTAAATGTTTGAAAACAACTGAAGAATTTCAGCTGAATAATTCTACCTAAATCGAGTATTATCCCAGATTGCATTCACACAACCAGTACTTTTCCCCTCTCCCTTTCTCCCCTCCACCATCTCTTTTTACAGCACTAGCATTTTTAAGGACAGGAAAGCCACAATAAAAGTATCTAAATGAAAAGAATCACTTAAGTAAGGCTCAGTCAAATAAATTAACAAAAGAATCGAGTTGCGTGCCCTGATCTTTCTTCCCCTCAGAACATGTTTCTAACCCAAGTTAACCTCTCCCCCGTCAGCTCCATCTGCATCTGTGTGAAAGCTACATTATGTTCTCCTTCTTTGTAGTGTTTGATCTATGGATTCTTTCTTGCATTTTAAAACTGCTCCTAATTTCAGCTTCAAGTTTATGATGTTATTAATGACAAGTGCTCTGTGTGGGTACATCTGTAATGATTGTCTTTCACAGGATCTTTTTGCTTGTATCAAACTCTTTGACATCTTAATTTTTTTTTTTCCTTTAAAAAGAATTGTTTCCAGCTGGAGAATGACTCTGAATGTTACATGAAAGGAGGAGGTGCTTGAAGGACAAAGCAAACTCCTTTTTCCTTCACATTAGCTAAGGATCAATCATCAAAAGCTCTTCATTAGAAATCTGCATCATAAGAAAGCGAATTAGGATAGTAATAGTAATTGTATTAGATTCTTTGAAGTTATGATATTCCATAGCAACTTCACAACCAGTCTAGTTGCAGTAGCATTGATCTGTCAGAAATAAAATTACTAGCTCTAATTCAACAGGGTTCTTCACTCAGAGAGGAGCAATGATGTTAGAACAGCACAAAACATACCCAACTTTCCTATGCTGTTATCTTTTCTCAGTGCAGGGCACAGGGAAAGCAATTGTCTTCTTAAAGATCAATGTTTTTTTTGTGGAGGAAAACTAGCTATTAATCATTTGATCACATTAATATGAAGTTCATTTATTACACTACACAAATGGGGAAAAATGTTCTCTGTGCTACTGCCGAAGGGGTAATGCTACTCTTTGCAAACAGCCTGGAGAGTGGGCAGCTGCATCTCCCTGAGCGGGCCCAAGAAAAAAACTGTACCTCAGAGGCTGACGTTTTCCACAAAGTCTTACACTGTCCCTGTTCCCCCACTGTATCCTGGTTATCTAAACTGAAAGAAAAATTACTTCAGATTTCCAAAAGGCTAGAGCTGGGTATGTGGATAAGACAGAGTGCATCTCTCGAATTAGGTGAGTGAGAATTGGGGTGGTGAGGCACTGGCACAGGCTGCCCACAGAAGCTGTGGATGCCCCATCCCTGCAGGTGTTCAAGGCCAGGCTGGATGGGGCTTTGGGCAGCCTGATCTAGTGGGTGGCATCCCTGCCCATGGTGGGGGGTTGGAACTGGATGGGCTTTCAGGTCCCTTCAAACCATTCTATGAATAGCAAGCTATCGAGTCAAAGCTATACCTGCAGAAGAGCTACCTGCCACTTTTTTTGGCCATCAATCAAAAATCTTTGTTCCAGTTCATTTGAACAATCCTCTCCACTATCTTTTACATGTGGGGTGATAGCAGCACTTGTCCTTGTCCTCATCTGTGAATGTCAAGATCAGGAAAGCAGGGAGGAACTTCTCTATTGCTCATGTCTCTGTGCCAACACACTGGACTGGTCCATGATTTTCTGATTTAATGAGACTGGAACTCAGCCCAGACTCAGTCACTGCAGTGAATTCAGATGATTTTCCTTTCCTGCACAGATTTTATTTTCTGTAACCCAGGGAAGTAGTTTAAATCACATCCAGCCATGCGACAGAATAATTTTATTGATGTGAAAACTTTCTCAAAACAGTCAGAGATGGGTGTGGAGACACCAAGTCTGATTTTTCATTCTTTCTGTTCAGATCTGTAAGAAAGTGGACTTTGATATCGTGACCCGCACCTGCCTTTTGTATGGGTCCTAAGCTAAAACTTCATATTTGAACACTACTGGATTTCATTAATTCAAAGCTGGAACTGAGCTTTCTGACCAGAAACTCTCTTGTCAGAAGTCTTAACAGGGAAAAGAATACTTTTTCCCTTCCAGTGCCTCCGTGAACTTCTGATGTTGTGTCTTAGGCTCCTGCTGTTTTCCATTCAGGTTGCAGCCCGTGAGCAGCATTTGGAGCACAGAGTAAAAACAAGTAATGACCTGACAGCGGTGGCTCCACACCAAATCAAAATACTAAGGCATAAACTAAGAGCCTCTCATTAGCTCATGCAGTATTGAACTTCAGTGAGCTAGTGCAATGTAGGGGAGTGAGAAGGGAAAGCTATTTTCTTCCTAATTAAAAAGAAATGCATTGCAAACATTGGAAGCGTAAGGCTGGAATGAGAAACTACAAAATATTTCTTCAATAATGATTTTGTTTGATTACATTGGCAGGGTTGAAATCAAATTTCATGTCACTTTGTTGTTTCTGCTTTTATCAAGGTATTGTTAGCTGTACTGCAGCTTGTAATAAGCTATTATTAGGTAATCCTGTGCTCATACTGAGATCTTTCTCCCAGAATGATAAGCAATTATTTCTGATGATGAAAAGTGAAAAATAAATGCTGAGGATTCTAGTCTACCTTGTATATTTTATTAAATTTATTTATTTATTTATTTATTTATGGAGTATTCACTACATCATGCTTTCCACCAGCAGGTCTTGTTCAGATATCTTCAGTTAAGTAAAAAGGTGCAGAGTTCTTCCAGAAAATAACTAGCATTAATGCGCATGCAACACGTCCAGCAGAGCTCAGAATGCTCGGTTAGAGACTGCCCCTGATTTCAGCAAGCTTCCTATCAGTTCTGGAATGCAGTTCTATCAGACCAACCACTCTGGGAAATTACAAGGCCAGTAATCTTGCTTCTGCTTTCCTTTTTTTTTTTTCTTCCTTTTTTTTTTTCCTTTTTTTCTTCTTCTTAAAACCACCCAGGGCTTTTGAAAAAACACCATTTTTATGTGGGGGGGTCAGAGCATGCCTGACTGACCGTGGTGGTACTCATAGCACTGTGTAGCTGCCACCTTCCTGCACTCGGCTGTGGATGCCACAGAACTGCACTGGTAAAATCCTGATGTCAAGGCTAATTTCAGCCCTGTTTTAATGGACTTTGTTATTGCTTAAATTCATGGGAAACCTCTGTTATTTCAAGTGCTTAAAAGCCTTAGCTGCTGTAATAAAGGGGAAGTTATGGGGATTAGTTTTCTCCATTCTGTAGCAAGGAAATCAAAGGACAAAAATGAAAGTGTCCAGTATTTCTGATTCTGTTCACTTCTAAGTGATTTGCGTGAGAGCTGGAGGCAGCCAGAGTCAGGATTACAGCTGCTACTGACAGTTTTAATGTTCGCAGTTATTCCTCTGTAAAAGCATGTATAAGATGATTTAATTAATCTTTGGACTTGGAATGCAATCCCTGACTTCTTGGCTGAGCAGAACATTGCATGTTTGTCCTGCTCATTCTACTGAAATCAGAAGGAAGACCATCTACATACTCCCAAGACTGACGAGTAGCTGCCATTAAGATTTATGGAAGATTTGTGTTTCTGTAGTTCCACTGCTGTTTAATAATTAGAGACTGTACATTTTAACTTATCCAGGCTTTTACAAATCTTGTGTCCTTGGTAATATACTTGTTGGAGTTGATTGGTCAGTTGTTACCCCAGTTTCCGTGAGCTTATTTATTTTACACTTGGTAGCAACACAGACTATCTTAGCTTGCTGATTTTGTGTTTTGTACTGAAGTTGGAATAACTATATTTCTATTTTAAACTCTATTTAGAAATACTTTCTTTGCACCTGGTTTTCTCATTCTTACATAGAATTCCTTTACAAGTAAATGGGAATTTCATGAGGAGACTGTTTATAGGATCTGCCTAGTAGGTAACCTGGTTTCAGGACTGCAGAGAAGATAGATTTTCACAGTTTTTTATATTAGGGAGAAGACAATGGTATTTCTTCATCATCCTTTACATGGGATATTTGATGAACTGAAATTCTCAGTGGTGCTGATCTGAATATGCCTTTTGAAAAAGAACTATGAGATGAGGATCGATAGTATCTGGATAAGTCATTATGGAAAAATTGATATATTTCGGTAAGGTGGAGTTTTTTTTCTTTGTGTTTTGTTTGTTTTGTTTTATTTAGAAACTTTAGAACAAATGGATATATGTAATTCTTTTTGCTCCAAGTTCTTTCTACACCTTTCCTTTATAAAGTGGGAATATAAAAAAATAGATTTTTTTTATTGTAATTTTTTTTTTATTATAATGTATTGTTATGGGTTATAATGTATTAAGGCAAGAGAAACAGGAACTATTGCCTACCTTATTAAGTTTTTCAAGTTAGATAATTTTCTCCTTTTTAAAAAAAGGTTCTTCTCTGACAGGTTCTAAGCTCTTAAGTTCTGGCTACCTCGTCTGCCTAACTTTTTATTGAATAGAGCCATTTACTCTAAAAGGACTGTTTAGGCAATTAAGTTAAGGATGTGTTTAAAGGCATTGTTGGTTTAAGATGAAAATGGTCAGCAGCTGTTAGAAACAAGTCCTTAAGCCTTTATTAGAATGCATAATTAATATTCAGACTTGATGAGAAGGGAAATAATAATTGGGTTATTTCCTGCCAGGTCTTAAGTGGCTTCATTTTGTCTAAATCAAAGTAATTAAAAGAGACTAAAAATGTAAAGTTTATGCAGTAGAGAACTGCATCTAGGCAATTCTGGTCTGCCAAGTGAATGGCTTTCAGGCAGAACAGCATCCTCTCTGAAAGCCAAGAAAATATTACTGGTAGGATAATTCTTCTAATCTTCTTGGAATTAAGTGTTTTTTTTTTTGTTTTTTTTTTTGGTTGGTTTTTTTTTTTGTTGTTGTTGTTGTTTTCCCCTTACCTTTTGAATGGCAGGTTTTCAAGCTTCCTACCAGATGCTGTTGTTAATTTTAGTCCTTACTGAGTTCAAAGTAGGTCTTGGTACTGATGCTAGATCAGGCTGAAAGAACTTTTCGCCATTTGAGTTTGATAGAAACCTAAATCTTGCCAGCTATGTTTTGTGTGTTGAGGCTCAGCATAAATAAGTGTAAGACTCTAAGATTCTTCAGTAAAAGCAGATAAGTTTCCTTGGTGCTTTAGACATGGAACCTGGAAGCAAAATTGTTATTGGTTATGGATTTCAATTTGGAAATAAATGTCAAGCTTCTTTAAAAGTCAAATGATTTGGATTTGAGGTTCTAATCCTTTTTTTTTTTTTTTTTTTAATTAATGTGATGAAGTAAGAGTAACTAATAAGGAAAAGACGATTGCTAAGGCCAATCCAGTTAATGCACAGTTAATGTAATGTTAGAGTTAATGCACCATCGTGGATTTCAAGTGGTTTAGTTGTCTTGTAGACCGTACCCCTCACCTCATCCTTCCTCTGTGGTTATCTAGAAAATCTCAGGCTATTCTTAAGGCAGATCTTCTTCCTCCATAACAGCCTTGTCGCTAAGTCCTTAATGCTAAGCAGAAAGGATTGCTTTGGTTGTGCTTGGGAAGTAATTGACTAAAGATATGAAGTAACGATGGTGTATTAAAACATGTATCATGTTTAAATAGCACTTGTATGACTCCAAAGGGAAAGAATGGAGATGGAAAGTCATTCAAAGCCTATCTAGGGTTTATGATATCCTGTGCACTGTTTAAAAAGGTTTACATCTAATGGTTTGGCAAGGTAGGAACATTTTGCAAATAACACTTTGTGGAGTGAGGGCTGGCGTTCTCCCAGAACCAATGGAGGGAAACAAAGCTTACATTTTTAGTTTCTACAGTTGGTTAAAAGCAATAAATGTACAACAATGTTATTGCAATTCAGTGAGTTTTAGGGTGTGATAATATATTGAAATCATCTCATAAGCACAGCCAATAACACCAGCATTTCTGTGCCTAAGTATAAGCAGATAAGTGGTGTTGGCCATACTTCTGTGCTAAAGATGAGAATGAAGTCTGCATCGTCTATGAAAATGATTGATGAGAGCACAACCAGAGTTGCAGGCCCATCGCTAGCCTGGGATTTTCATGTTCTCATAAAGCAGCTGTACCATCGTCCAGCCCTTACGCACGTCTAGAAACTAGCCTCAAAGCCAGAGGTGTGAAATGAAATTCTGGTCCTCTAAATTCTTTTGTCCTTTAACTAACGTTATGGTGCCCGAGGGGAACAGCCGCACCTCTCAGAAGCTACAGCAGGCATTAGCTGTAATAGGGAGGAATTAGGGGAAATGGGTCGGGCTCCTGTGAGGCACAGGAGGCAGGAAGGGCAGATGCCCCCCGGCGAGGTGAGGTGCGGGTGACGGACGGATGGCTTGAGGCAGTCCCAGCTCCGCAGAGGGTGGGAGCAGATGCCTGCGGCACCTGGTCCATCCGTAGGTACCCAGCATAATGATTTTGTCCTAGGAGTCTAAAGCTGGGCAGGCTGAGAACTGCAAAACTTGAAGGCTGTTTCCAAAGAGCTGAGGGTTAAGCCTTACTCAGATCACCAATGCAGTATTAAAGCAGTTTTCAAAATGAAAGGCAGAGTTGCATTACGTCTCCTATTTCTGGGCCCTAGTCCAGCTGGGCAAGAAATACATCTTCAACTCTGAAGAGTGGATAACTTTGATGTCCAGTTCATACGGTTTCAACTTATTTGAGTTCTTTGCTTGATTGGGGTCATTTCCCACCCCACTAATTAGTGCAACTGCTTAGCAAAGATATTTCCCATGGCTTAGTGGTAAGTCATCACTTTATATTTCTCTTTTAACATTCCCAAACTGATTTCTTTTCAAAGATCACTACCAATTAGCACTAATCTTCCTGCGGACATTGGCAGGCTTTCAATACTTTGTCTTGCTCATGGACTACATTGAAGTTATGTTAGTTTTAGAACTGCAGGACAAGGGACAGAGGGTTGTGGGTTTTCTTTCTTTTTTTTTTTTTTTGGTAACATCACAGTTATGCATCTTTCATAAAGATTCTTTGGTACTGAAGATATTTCATAGGGTCAGAGAACTCTAGTTATTTCATTAGAATGAAATAGGGAGTAGAGATAAGTCATTAAGTAGCCTGTAAATCCCCACTCTTGCATGCAGACTTTCTTCTGTAGTGATTTATACTAAGCTTAGCATAATCTCTTTAGAACTTTAAGTACAGTAAATAAGACCAAATTTCACATTACAGTAGACCTTTAGGATTGAAGTTAGCAGAATTATGATCAGACTAAATCTGACCAACTCTGTTAAGGATTCTCTGGCAGTAAGATAAAAGAAGGAAAGGAGTGGGGAGATCAGCGGTTTGGTTTTGATCTCCTGGGACTCCCATAAATCAGTAAGCCAATCTAAAATTAATGCAGTGACAGTGGTAATAGCAGTGTGAGGAGGTACTCGGATCCATTATCTCCTAATTCCAGTCACTATGGAAGCGCTGGGACTGTAGCATTTTCTCAAAACCCTGTGAAATGCATTGTTGCATTTTCAGTGGTGGTTCATACCCAGCTGGTCCAGCCGACACCACTCGCTCCTCCATACTTGTCTGCCTACCTGGTTTTCCACCTGCCTAAAGCATTTAGAGCATTTATGTGGTACTGCAGAGTGGCAATTGTAAAATAAAGATGATATCCTGGTGGCAGTGAAATTGCTTTCCACTTTCTTATTCCCAAAACATCACCTCCTGTTAGACTCAAATTAAGAAAAGTCTCCCTCTAATTAATTTCTTTTTCTTTAGTATCAAAAAATCATCACTAACGTTTTTTTCAGGATTTGGCTCCTTCACAAAGCTAGTTCTGCAATAAATTTCCTCCATGATCTCTGTGGCAAAATGGTTAACACTGAGCCCAGCATCACAGCCTCTGATTTAGATGTACTCTGCAATTTTGGAGCAACAGCACACACAGAAGGCCTAAGAAATATTTTGTTGCTGCTGTGTTTTTGTTAGATGATCCTATTGAGAGTTAATCTGGGTTTAGTATCCTGTTTATCCCTGTGGCTGGAAACTACAGTATCATGTTTTTCTATCCCGTCCCAACAATATTACAGTTCTGGGGAGATGAACATATTGGAAGTGCTAGGAAAGCGGGATCAAAGGGGGGAAAAATATTTCTTTGGTTACAGTTAATTATTATTTTTTTCTTACTAGTGCAGGGTCCATAATTTTTCTGTTGGAGCTTTCAACTGGATCCAGTCAGGAACTCTTGGATGAGCAAACCCTAGCTGTGAGGGTATGATAGCCATCACAAGCAAGTCTCACTCTTGTTTACCAAGGTGCTCATCCAGTGTAGGGCATTATCTGCTCGCTCCACAGCTGGACAGCTTTGCCCACTTGCAATGATCACCCCATGCCTGCATCTGGTTTGTGGTTGTCTAGCACCAGGCCATGGCTTCAGCTTCTGAACCTCTTAGTCCTGAAGTTTCAGCTGTCTGCTGGACTGTGCACATCCTCGTCCTTTGTGTTTATATTCATCTGCCTTTCTGTATGTTTGCCTGACTCAGGATTCATAGCCCCTCAGTAACTGCTAAGAGGAGACTCAATGTATTTTCTATTATAATTTATTTTCTGATATTTTGGAGACCTGTTAAAAGAGGAAATGCTAAAGAATCATGGAATGGTTGAGGTTGGAAGGGACCTCTGGAGGTCTTCTGGTCCAACCTCCTACCTTACTCTGTGTGCAGTATTTCCCTCCTCCCCATCCAGGAGGCATCAGAAAGGTGATTTCCATTTTACATCTTGTGGGAGGATCAGCAACGTCTGGAGCATCTCCAGATCCCACTGCATCTCTTCATTTAGCATGTGTTGGATGCTAAATGCCCACCTCCACACCAGGCAGTCCCTGCCAGTGTCTCTCTACATCTGCAATAGAAGCTGTGATGTCCCGATGCACAAAAGGACTTTTCCTCTCGCTCCTTCTTTCTGTCCCCCAGTCTGAGTTGCAGGGCTATCTGAAGCAAAGCTGATACACGTGATCTTTCTGGAGAGTCTTTGCCTCTGGAGGCGTTAATGATTTCAAGGCCAAAGGGCCAGACCCAAGGCAGGGAGGACTTTGTGGCTCTGTTCCAGGTTAGCATCCTTCCGAAAGTACTTGGCCTCGGAAGGAATGTCCTAGGAAGGGAGAGAATACAAGACTCTTCCATTCCTCTTCTCTTGTTCAGAGGAGAGCTGTGCAAATGGTTCTTGAAAGCAGAGTGACTGCACTGTTTCCCTGTGGTTTTGTTTTTTTCCTAAGGAAGTTGAATAATTGTTACAACAAAACAGCCTCATTAAATCAGAATGAGATTAAACTAGCCTGGTTTATTCTGACTACATTATATTTGTTAGCTGTTTTTTTTTTTTTCCATTTTGGTTGTATGCAGTGTGTTTTGCTAACGTTATTTTTGTTTGGTGAAAGGGTAGGCAGGAGGGAAAATGAACTCTCCCTGTAAATATTTGGGAAGAAGGAAAACAGACTGTGAGAGAGAAAAAAAAAAGCGCTGTCGAATGTTCCTGTAATATCTGGCTGTGTTTTACCTTATGTACCACAGCACAAGAGAGACCTCTATTTGGATTCTCCTCACAAGTAAATAAAAGGTTTCCTGTTGCTCTCCAGGCTACCTCATTTTCTCCCAGCAGTTCATAAAGCTGTAGCATGTCGGAAAAAAAAAGAAAAAAAAAAAAAAGCCCTTGATATATTGACTTGATTTTCCATTAAAAATTAATTGCTTCCTGTTTGACGAATGGTGATAAATAATGACCTTTGAAGTGTGCTGTGGTCTCAAGTATACTTAGAGCTCTTAGCCCTTGGTTGAATAAACTTAGCAGATATCTGCGTCACGGCTTCACAGAGGTGACACAGGGAAGAAGGATTTCTGTTGTAAAGCACCACTAGAAGTTAACAGCTTAACTGCTAACTCTTAACTGTAAGTTTAAGCGTCTTTAGCTAACAGGTTGTGTGTATGAAAGCACCACTTTTCTCCTACTCTAGTTAATGCCACATCAAGATCTAGTGTCTGTTTTATTTCCTTCCATCCTAGAAAATCTGAATTCGGCATGTAAAATCCATGCAAAATTACATACGTAGTCTGGATGTTATTCTATATTCTAAGGCCAGGCTGGATGTGGCACTGGGCAGCCTGCTCTAGTAGTTGGCAACCCTGCCCAGAGCAAGGGGTTGAAACTAGATGATCTTTAAGGTCCTTTTCAACCCAGGCCATTCTATGATTCTATGTGCAAATCAAAACCCTGTCCGAGCAATTGCATTCAGTTATAACTAGGGGAGCACATATGTGACTTGAACACAGCTGAAAAAACCTCTGCGCAACATTTGGGCATGTCCTTCTGTGTCCACCTCGCATAAAAGAACAGGCTTATGGTTTCCTACTACTGTCAACTGCAGGAAAATTACAAACACATTCAGCTATGTGTTTTTCTGATATTCTGCCTGTTGCAAATTGCCTCATGTCTTACTTCAACCTGTCCAGCAAATTCTGTCTGTCTGTGCTCGTTCTGGTTGTCCTAAAATGGCCTCAAGTCTTTGCTGTTCCACATCATCCATTGCTGTTAGCTACTGCAGCTCCTGTCACTTGAATCCTCTTCTGTGTACTTATGTTACTGATCTTTGATTTCAGAATTTGAACCGATCATTTTATTGAGCTTATACAGCTTTGTGCTCCGTCTCGGTCTCCGTGTTTTTTAATATTCATTTTCAAATGCTGCAAAGCATTTTAGAATACACTAGACAAAGAGTCCGCGCAAAATAAATTGATTCTTTTTTTAACCGGGCAAGATGCTCAGAAGGCAAAAAACTACTTTGTTAACCAGCCAGTTTTGTGTTTCTCAGTTCTGTTCTCCCTCTCTGGCTCTTTTTCTAGTGCTGCTGAAAGCTCTGCATGCAGATGAAGAGGAGAATGCGAATGGGGAGCATGATGTATCCCTAAGGAGACAAATGTCTTTAACTGTCATAGTGATAACATCTTTTTCTTTTCCCCTTAATTTCTTGGGTCTCTGGAAGGCATTGAAGAAAGCCAAACCTCTTCTGTCTGAAAGCAAAGTGGCATCTTTTATGTAGAGAAACTGGATAATCGATCCCTATGCAATTTGCAGTAAGACTGTTGGGTTGTGTGCATGTGGGGACAAAGGGCAGACGGAGGAAAATCTGCATACAGCCCATCAAATCATTATTTAAACAGTTCTGGCAGAATCTGTCAAGGAAAGCGAGGTACATCAGGGTGAAGACAAAAACAATTGTGTAAGGTAGTTTATACAAAGCAGTTGCCATTATAAATAATAGAACAAAAAGGCATCCTTTGGAAACTTTCCAATTCATTTTTACCAGTTCTGCCTTAAATAACTGACAATTTTATAGTACTTCATGTTCTCACTCATTGCTCTTCCTTTGCTGTGGGAATCTCCCCAAGTACTCTTGGCTTCTTGGTTTGGATCACAAATCTCGATCTTCGTCTGTTTGTTTTTGTTTTTGTTTTGCATCCCACATCCTAGGACCTAATCAGTAAGGCTACGTTCTTTATACAGATCTCTTGGCATCCAAGGCTTGCTTCTAGCCAGAGAACCCCCCCCAGCTAAACAGAAACGTGAAACCTGGGTCATTAATATATTGTTCTCCTGAACATCGTTGTTCCCTAAAAAGCGTTGCCTAAGCCAGAAGCACAGGGTAGGACTGCACTCTGACCAGTGCCCTTCCACCCAGGCAGAAAAGGCGGACTGCATGCATTTAGCACACCGAGGTGTTTGTTTATCACCGACCTTACCGCCCTGCCCATACGAGCATGGGGTGTCCCCACGCACCCCAGCATTGCTCCGTGGTGGAGTGTGGTCAGCAGCAGCCAGAAGCAGTCTCGCTTTTCTCCTGGTGACTTCCAAGCATGTGAGAAATGGACTGTGGGCTAAAATTATAATAGTTGTGGCAACAGCCTGATCCTGGCTGGCACCGGTCTGATGAGCTTTCTTCCTTATAGCACTCCAAAAAAACATGAAGTGGTGGGAGGCCAGGGACATTATCTTGAAAGACTTTGAGGATTTTAGGCTGATGACATATTGTTGTCTTCACAAATCACAGGAAACCATGAAGAGCATCTGCCTTTTAAGGAAAAGGTAGACTGCTAAGTGATTCTGAACAAGGCCATCAAACTATTGGAGCCAGTTTGCCACTCAGTTTAGGAACTACCTCTGATGGCCCAAATTCACTTGGCCAGCGAGAACGTTGCCAATTGCTCTATTTAGTATCAGTGTAGCATAAAAGTCTTGCTGTCCCAGACATCTGTCAATACCAGATGAGTTGTTTGATTAAGTATGGAGAACAGAATACAGGTGAGCTCCTGTTCCCATTGTAGTCAATAATGAAACGTTTACTGATCTACAAGGGCAGTGTAATTAATATCTAGGGAAATGTTTCAACCCATGGCATCTTGAAATATTCATTACTATCTTGAAATGCCTGCTTGTTTTGCACATACCTTGCTTCTCCTTTCCGCTTACATGGGGATAATAGTCTGATTTGTTAAGTCTGAGGAATGGCATAGATATTACCACTGCTTTAATTCTAGGACAAATATTAGCTGTTCATAATTTAAAAACTGTTATCTCATAAACCAAAGGGTAGGTGATGGTTTATGTACTCAAGCAATGACATGTATTTCCCCTGGATAAAAACAGGGAGTGGTGTTTCTCTAGATATAGTGAAATGATGGCCAAATAATTAGCAAATTTGTAGTTAACCTGCGAATTACATTAATTTCCATTCGAAAAAGTTGTACTACCTTCAGTAAAATCAGAGTTAGCGATTCATACAAGAATGGTTATTCATCTTTTGTCTCCTTTGTTTAGAAAATGTCAACTAGTGAAGTTGTTCTACGCTTGGAAAAAAAAACTTAAAAGATCATTTCTCAAAAGGACAAATCTGGAAGGCGATATGTTCACAGTTTAGGTATCAACCCCTTCTGAAATCATTCTTTATAATTTAAATTTGGGAAACTTAAGCACCTAATGCTTTTAGAACACTTTGAAACTCTTATTCAGTATCCATCAGGTGCCTTAAGCGCTGCTGTTGAGCACCCAGCAGGTAAAACATTTCATGGAAATGGGTACCTGAACCCAGCCCTGAACTCTTCATTCAGAGTCAGGCCTCTGGATAGATAAGCTGCTGACCATTCTCTTCTAAGGACGGGGACTGGATCCTAGCATGTTGCCTTCAAACACAGCGTTTTCTAAAAATGATGAGTAGGAACAGGCCCAAACCCAAAGCTGGATTTGGCCCAGATTTGGTGTCCTGAACTGACTGAGGACTGAGCTGGATGAGGGAGATTGTGTGACAGTACTGAGAGATGAAGGAGAAGTGGCCCCCTTTCAAGGGCCATCTCCCTCGCTGCAGAGCAGCACCGACTGCAATATGCTTGCAGCCTGGTGGCAGTCCTGGCGGTGACAGGCTGACATCACGGAGAGCAGTGACAAACAGCCAGGAGGTGATGGGAATAGCTCTTGCCTGCTGTGAAAGGAAATGCTAAAAGCCAAAGAGCAACAGTGCCTAGGAGGACTCCCCTGTGACAAGCAGCTCGAGGTCCACCTCCGCTCGGAAACTGAGGTAATGTAATATTAAAGAACGTGCTGTACCAGCTGGAAATGCAGCTGTAGCACTGCTTAGGCTGCGTGCCGCAGGGCGAGCTGGAAACCTCCATTATGGCTCGCAGGGACCGCAGCTGGCAGCGGGGTGAAGCTGGCTTTGCCATGGTCAGATCTCACAGCAGAACAATTGAGGTTTTCGAGCACAATGTATTGTGCTAGGGCTGTTTGTTTTCAGCCACGTAACCAGTACAGTAAGTGGTGTCCATAAATAGCTCAACCTTGCTTCCACTAGCATCAATCTACTGTTGACTCCAAAGGATTTGGGCTGCAAAGTGGTTAGAATATGTTAACATATATTTTTATGGGATTTTTGGTATTGCTATTGCCTGTCAGGTAAGAAAATAATTTAGTTAACACTGTGGTTATGGCAGCCTGAGATCTCTCTGTTAAAGAGCGCTCTTCAGAGCTGGACTGAGAGAAGTGAATGACTGTGCCCCATTTTTAAGCAGCTCATCCCATCTCCTAGCCAACACAAACACATTTCATAAAACATATGTGGACTGTGAGAAGCTGGGAGAAAACTAGTTCAGGAGTTTCCATCCTTGCAACTTGTTTGTCTTCCATTCTTCTGGTATTTTCATGACTAAACAAATTGATCTGGATGCCTTAGTTTCTACTCGATGGAAGTTCAGTACTCTGCAGGAATTCAGCAAACTAGAAACACGGCTTTGTGCTTGAGAAGTTGCTTCCATTTTGAGAATGTGTTTCTAGCGAAGTAGGGTGTGAGTAAATGTGGGTAGTGAAAGAAATGGCACCAACCATTGCAGTCTTGATTTCTGAAGGCATTTCCTGAGTTATTTTAAAGGTTTTGCGTATGGTTATTGAAGTCTTAACTCTGAATATGAACTGTCTTTTTAAATGAAAGACATGAAGCCTGGTCCTCCTCAGCACTTCATTTCAGTCACTTGAAGTGCTTACACAGCTTTGGTGTTCTGACCTGAGCTTGTTCACTGAGATTAACACACATCAATTTCTTCCATGGAAACAGAATAGAAAAAAGCTTTACCTGCTCTAACTTCCATTTCATGTCATCTTCTGTTTGCTTTGGTTTGCTCATATATATGCGTATATACATATATATTTTTCTACTTTTATACTTTGTGATTTTCATTGAGAAGTTTTCCTCTGTGATTTTCTAGGCTGGACTAAAGAATGAATTTTGTCTATATGTACAAAAATCAAATGGGTTTTATCCTAAATTAGAAGTTGCATTTATGTATTGGCAAAGGGTGGCATATAAAGTACGTCATATAGGACATTTACTCAGTGGCTTCCAAAAATACAAGTAATAAATATCATTATTATTAACATTACCATTTACCTTCCAGAAAATGAACGTGAAGTGAGTCAAAAAAGTCTGTATGCAAGAGACCCAGAGGTAGCCTTTGTTTACAAGCTAGCAATTCTCAGTGATTCTGTGCTGCCACTTTCTCTGTGCAGCCAGTCGTTACCACAGAAACTGCAACAACACGTGGCACTGGGCGAGATAAAGATCCTTCATTAAGAGAGACAATCAGGAGCAAACAAATTCTCTCCATCTTATTGCTGCCGTTTCAAGGGGGTAAAATGCTGGTATGTCACAGTCTCATTGCAAATAATTTAAATTCAGCTTCTCATAGGGAAAGGCTTCTGGTTATGACCGTTTGAAAACCTTGGACAATGCATATTTTACTGAAATCTTGTCTTTGGGCTGCTGTTGGATTGGAAATAGCCCTGCAATGCAGAGCCTGAATGGAGCGTGGAAGAACTGGGACAGAATTAGCCACCACCTCCAGATATTTTTATGAATTAAGCGAAATGTGCTTTGTGTTTTTTTTTCTTTCTTTTTTTTTTTTTTTCCACAGCATGTAAATAAATATGCATTCAGAAGCTCTTGTGCAGGTCTGTCCTGAACAGAGGGTTTGAACCATCTAGACTCAGCGTTTCCGTGAGAGTGCTGGTGGAGGTGAAAAGGACCAGATTCACCTCTGTCTTTTTCCTTAGAGCAGAACAGGAGGTTGGCTAGAAACTGAAAAACCATTGGATCTGAGGGGATTTGTGGCTGCAGAGGTTGCAGTCAGGTTGTGTCTCCATGGCAGTACAAGGGTGGGCAGGGACTGCTCTGCCATTCTTTCCCTAGAACAGCTGGGATTAAGGAATGGGGAGGAGAAGTGACCATGAACGATTAACCTGACGTGCTCAAGGCTCTTAAGAAAGGAAAAGAATAGAGTGTCCTGCTCCCTAACTCGAGGCAGCCCCCTTTTACTTGACATGAAACCATGTCTTTAGGCTTTGACTGGAGGCATGTCAAGTAAGAATGGACTTCTTATGGCAATCCCTGCAGGATCTGGTCTGTCCTCATGGGATCTCTGAGCAGGAGCGCCATGAAGAGACAGAGAAGCAAAGGCTTTCCAGAGCTGTAATTATGGGTGTTAATGTGCAGGAACCACTCTCTAAGGAGCTTCTCTGTATTACCATTCGTACTTCTGGTGCTTCCTGGCTTCCCTCATCTATTTGTTGGAAATAAAATTTGCCTCAAAGGGTCTGTGCTATTCCCACTTGCATGCTATGCAGGACAGAGCCGAGATGCTGTGGATGAGACGCGTCGGTGTGTGTACGTGCCTGTTTTCTGACAGCACCAGTCTTGTCACTGAGGCATTGGAGATCACAGTTAAAATAGAGGTAGCTTCAAGAGACCAGTACTCTTTCTGGTTACCCTAAGGAAGTAGGAAAGCAGATTCTCGCTGCCAGGAGGGAGAAATGACTATTCTCACCACCATCTCACTGATTGCTATCCTCTGAGATGCTGATGCTCTTTGGTTTAAGAAATGGGTTTGAGGTAGCTCAACTTCTTTTTAGGAAAATGTTTCGCTAGACTGTATAGGCCACACTTGGCACGATCAGCTTGCATGGATACCAACAACTTTAGGCAGAGCCGTATTCCTGAGCTGCTCTAGACCTCTGTCTGGCATTGTTGTATAGCTTTAAATGAAGACATTGCCATCAATCAGCTTGTCACCTACCTCACTACCCACTTCTATTAAATGATTTCACTATCAGCTAAGATGGAGCACACCAGTGAGTGGCATATTATAAGTGTCTAGAGAGATTAGATACTGAAATGAGATGGATAACATCCAGGCTGCTGCGCTGGATCCATCAGCTCCCAGTATTGGGGCTGCCAATGCACCCTGCTTCAGTCGGATAAAACCTAACGCTGCGCTTCCGCGTTCGTTTTCCTTAACAGAGGATGCAAGGTACAAGTGTGTAAAGTCAGTCTCCTGAGAAAGCTACAATTACTGTGTACACTATATAAGCAATGTGGCATCTGATTCTTTTCAGGTAATACAGTAGCACATTACACCATTTGTTGGAATTCATGCAAGCACTCAGCTGTGCTCTAAGTGCCTCTGTTTTCAGTTTCTTAAACAAGTAGCTTCTCAGTAAGTTTTTCCTTGAGAAGGTCCTTGCCAAAAGATGATTTGAAAAATAATAATTGAAGTATCTGTAATAACTGGTCAGCTAAGAGAGCTGAAAGCAGAAAGCTGACAAGGCCTAGGATGGTGGCCATCCTTGAAAATATCCATCACTCTGGGGAAGCTGATTTTAATAGGTTGTAGTATGAGATTTAAAATTGGATATATAGGCATTAACATGTTGTCTTTCTGTCTTATTACGGTGGGAAAATGTTCTGCTGAGGAAAAGGTACAGTATATAGGCAATAAAAAAAATATCTACAGGTAGTGAGAAATAGCATTTAAATGCCTGTTTCCACTGGTGTTATCCTTTTCATACAGAGGGGCACAAAATTGGGAACATGCAAAAGGAAATCTGGAATAATTAGTGGACTCTGATATAGGAGGTCAATAGCCTTACCTCAGATGGCTCTGTTTCTGGCGTGTATTATACAGCTATTTTATGAATGCTTTAGAAATATTCAGGAATGCGTAGGGATTACTTAATAATTAAAAAGTGGCACCTACAAAAAGAAATAACTTGGTTGCTATCAGTTCATCTTTTCAGGGCTTAAGAGGAGTATGAAAACTTATTAAAATTCCCAGTAACTTTCCTAAATTAAAAAATGTAGTGACTTAAGGCCCCAGAGGTTAATGCTAGGAGTGGATCTCTGCTCTGTTTTCTTTAGAAAGATATTTTTTCTAGTCTACACATAATGTATTGTTAGTGTAGAATAATTCCACATTTGTGTGTGTGTGTGTGTGTGGGGGGGGTGTAATGCTTCTCCTAGTTTAAATATATATACTTGGATGGATGGATATAAATTAAGGTTCTTCTGCTGGTATTAATAACCATTGAAAACAATCTTAGCCTGCTTAGTTCAGTGAGCTAGCATAGCATGGCCTTGTTCCTTGCCAGGGCCTCTGGCTGTTCCAGTAAAGAAATACTAAATAACATTCAGGGCAATAAAGTAATAAAGGCTGTGGTAAGCTTTTTAAATTATTTCTATTATTAATATTATTATTGGTGGGAATCTTGTGTGAATTTTTCATGGCAGAAAAGTTATTTTTTGAAATATCTATATCTACGTATTCCTGAGCAACAGCATTTGGCAGTCTTCTAACAGAATTTAGCTTTATGCTGATGGTGCCCTTGATTCATATGTCATCCTAAAATTGTTCAGTGTAATTTGTGTTACAAAAGATTGGGAAAATGAAATATCTGTATTCTCTTTTCTCTACCTTGGGTGTAAAGTGGAAATAGTTGCAAAATACAAATTTCAGCCCTGACAAGATGATCACAGATATGAATTTCAGCTCAGCTATACCAGTAAGTACAGGGTGACAGGGTCAATGATCAAGCAAAATACAACTGCATGAGAACTCTAGGAGAAGAGCTGAGCAATGCTTTATGCAACAGAGACCTACCTCAGGAGCTTAATGTAGTCAGAAAGCCATTGCCCAAACTTCTGTTTAGCAAGGAGCCTGAACTTGAATGCTCCGTGTGTGATGGCTGATCTCAGCTGGTTAACTGAAATAACTTTGTGTTGCTATAAACACTGCAAGCAGAAACTGGGATGTGAAGGGATCAATTCACGTGGGACTCACGATGGGTCCCTTCGGCAATGCCGTGTGCAGGCTGCTGAAGGATTTGAAGGTGGTCTGGTATTATTTAGTATCCTTTTACATGGGGTAGGAAATCTCTGACTATGATGGAAACTCATCCAAGTGCCCCCTGAGGTTCAGAGTGAAAAATGAGAATTTCAGCTCATTGGCAATGGCTTTAAACCAAGCACCTTGCAAGCCAACACGGGCAAGTGGCTAAGGGCAGCATCTGCAGAGACTGGCAAGGGCAGCTGCTACGCTGCTGCCACCGAGGAGTGACAAGTTTCTGTGTTCCCCTTGAGGGATTCCTCCCTCATTCGTGTCCTCAGGCATGACCAGACCTGTTAACGAATGTGGTGCAGCTCTTATTTTCATTGCAATAGAAAAATGCACTCCCTCTCCCCCCTCATGAGGTGGGTCTGGCTCACCTTGCCTGGTCTCTTTCTCTGAGAGACCGCGTTGGCCTGCAGCTCTCAGCCTCCCCACGAAGCGTGGGCAGGAGGGGACGGGGCAGGCCTACACCCATGCCTGCATCTCCGTGGCACTCGCTGAGTCTAATGAGATATTTGTTTATTTTCTACAGGAATAAGAGTATTTGGGGAAGAAGACCAAGATAGCATGGAAGATGCCATTTTGCCCGGAAAGTACCGAGTCTTTGCTACCATTCTCAGGGAGAAGAAATACTGGGTTTTAGAACAGCATTCTTTGGAACTAAGCGCTGAACAGGTACTCCTGGATTTAGTATTATTGCTTTTGACCTGTTTAGACCTATTTACACTGGTGTGTCTGGTGAAATCTTTTTTGTTTTATTTGATTCCAGCTGTGGGAGGCAGGATTCCTTCCTCATTTCTGTTAATGATTTCTTTTGAATTGCCTGAGAAAACAGCGGGATCTTTCTGTGCTTCAGTTTGCACACTTTGTGAGAAAATTGGAAGAGTTCTTGCATATCTCACTAGAGGTTCTGACAGGATTGACATTTTCCTGAAGTATTTTGAATTTTTGGACAAAGATGTTATGGACGAGTAAAACGTTATTACTTTGCTCAAATACAGGAAGTTGAAGAGTGACATCTAAGAAATCTAAAACTCATTTTAAACTTTTATAAACCCTTCTCTTTTTGGCTATTCTTATAGGTCCTATTTCTGAAGATGCTGTCAGTCAGCACTTGTAGGCAGATTGCTGGGATTTAGGGATATTCAGCCCTGATGCTGATTATTTTTATCACAATTCAAAATATTTTCTTTGAGCTCTACATAGAAGGCCAAGTTTTCAACTGGAGTAAGTGCAGGTAGCTCTCTTTAGCTGAATGTCTCTGTGCCTACTTTTATTAGCTAAAGGTCATGCCCGTATCCCTAACGTACAAATTTCTCAGTGCAGTGTGGAAGCTATTGCTTTCTGTTTTCCAAGTAGTAAAAATACGGCAGAAGAAACAGGCTTCAGAATCTTGCCCATCATCTGTAAGATGGTTCAGAGTCCATCCTATTCTGCTAATATATGGCACTTTCAGTGCAGAGTCTGTTGAGGGAAATATTAAAAAGAGTAAACCGTAACAACTTCATAGTGCCAACATCAGTAGAGGCAACTGGATGCTCCTGCAGGGTTTACCTGGTATTATTTCAGAACAAAATCCTTGCTTTAGGCCTTTAACTCCCACTGACTGTCTGAAATGCAGCTGCTGTGCTGCTGAACTACCTGAAAAATCCTATCATATGGATAATTTTAGGCTGTCAGCAGTAAAAACAATAGCAGGCAAGGAGATAGTACAAAGAATGGGTTAAATCACAGACTTCCTACCTCTTTGGTATTCCTGGATAATAATCCACCTACAGTGACTCTACACTGTGGGTAGAAAATGCCTACCTCTTTTTAAACATAATTTATGCACTCCTTTGCCTTTTGAAAAGGATAGACACCAGCCAGATAGAAGACTGTTCTGCTGCATTAGGGCTCAAAATTAACCATCAAAATGTATGTCTGATGTGCAAGTCAATTTGCCAAGTCATAAATGTTACAAACAGACATTTGATTACAGTGTGTATTTTTAAAATATGGTTTTTGGCTATGTAGCTCTAGCACATTTTTTTTCCAGTCTGTGCTAAAAGGACAGGGATACATATGTTGTTAACCTGGTACAATACTAAGTCTGCCATAAACTGATGCTCCTGGAGGATTCCTTTCTGCAAGGGCTGTGTGCTATGAGGCAGTGTCTCCTGCATGAATCAAAGTGCCCTTGACTCAATCTGCAGTAAGCAGGAAGGAAGGTGCCCGATATTTTCTTCTCTGATGCAGCAGTGGCATCTGAGGAGGCTGAAAATATGAAGGAGACTTAAAAGGAAGCTTATTCTTTTTTTTTTTTTTTCTTATGAGAAATAAGTTCTTGGACATGAAGGAGTTGATTGGTGAAAAGTTTCTGCTTATAGGTGCTTTGGAAGTAAAATTCAGACCTAGCAAATTCTATGGTTGTTGCATAAGTATTGAAATTACAATATTGCCAAAGCCTGAAAAGCAAGCAATTGACTGGGGAACATATTTCTAATATAATTTCTTTCTGACCTTTTGTTTTGTTTTGTTTTGGGTTAAGTTTTGATTAACTTCACATTAATTTTAATCAGTGAACACTGTGGAGGAAAGCTTTTTTATTTTTTGTTGAACTTCCAGCAGCTTTGCCTCATTCTTCCATTCAGAAAAGGAATAATTCCTGGTACCTTCAAGGATTGCTCCCGAAAAAAAACAGGGAGGTCAAATTTGATGTTTTAGATCCCTTGAATTTGACAACCAGGATAAAAGCAATTTCAGGCCACCCCTGTATGCCATAAGAAAAAACCACAATGGTAAATATGAGTTAGCATTAACTCTTGAAAAGCAGTACATTTTTTCAAGGAACAGAATGCCCCCTGAGAGGTATCAGAGGCACCTAGCCATTTTCTACTCATCTATAACAAGGATTACTGGACTATTACAGTGGAAGGAGGCACCAGTGAGTGAGTCTTGTGCTGTTCATGCACCTCCAACACACCCTGTGGTCTGTGTCTTAGTCAGAGGATATTTTCAAAGTGATTTGTATCTCCAAAGGAGATGTGCAACTCTTTGTCTGCCTCACTCCTTGAGTCTCAGGGGGAATAACTAGGTTACTGCCTGTTCCAGCATACTGCAAGTGGCAGAAAAGCTCCAAGTGTCACTCTTCTGAGTCTGTCCTGACTTCTTTGCCTCTCATCTTGACCTGTAGTAGCACTTCTGCCACCTCCAGCTGCATGTTTCCTCAGGAAGCTATTAGCTTATCCTCAATATGTCTGGTGTCTTTGTGTCAGAGGGCTCATAATACTAAAGATGCTCCTGGAGATAAGGCCACCCCAGCTAGAAAAAGGTGACCGATCCCAGTATGCTTTTTGCCTTTCTGCGACAGCTCAGGGAGCTTTAGCATATGTCAGGCTTCAGCATACACATCATCTGCTCTGGCATCTCATTCTGTAGGGTGTTGGTGGTCTTGGAAGAGACCCACTTTGCTAGACACAGCTCTCGGCTCATACTTAGTCTGCCTGTTCTGGGAAGGTAGTGTGTTTTCTGACAACAGGCAAGATAAAAGTCAAGGGCTCGATCCATTGCCACTTCAGGGCTGATGTATAACTTCCTCCTTCAGTTTGAAATCTCTGTTCAGGTTACATGGGTTATGGAGGTGATGGGTTAATTCACTTAGAGTATTTTCGGGCTTTATGAGGTTGCTGCAAACTGGGGCCAGTTAAAATATAGGGTATGAATAAGTCTACTAGTGCTTTAATTCTATATGCTTGATTTTAAAATATCTATTTGGGGATATATGTATTCCCTTTTTAAACTTTGTCATTACTTAAATGTTATTTAGTAGTCAATACTGTCAATCTGTTATGCACATTCTGCTTTAATTTTTCATCTGAAGGAGCAAAAATAATCTTCTGAATTTTAACTGTTGTTTAGAAAGGTTTTGTAGATACAGTCTTAAATGGTCCTAAATTTTACCTCCCTGAATCATGAAAGCTTTGCTTTCTCATTTCCTGTCAATCTTACTGAGGAATGCTGAATAATCGGAATGAAGAAAAGATAAGATTGCCTTCTGATCCCTCTGATTTATTTTGAGAAGAACTTCAGTTCTTTCTGCTGTCAAAAAGATGTCCTCACTTCACCTGCTTAAAGCAAACATGATACTGGAAATTCGTAAAGATTAATCTCCAAATTACTGTGCAGAAATTAGCTAATTAGGCCCCACAATACCTTGAAGAGGCAGACAAATAACGTTCTATCATCTGGATTATGGATAAAAAATCACTATCAAGAAGCTGGGACTTGCCAGAGGTCACTTTTGAAGTCAGATCAAGAATTGGTGTGTTCCTCTGCTTCCTACACAAGATGGTACTGCTTTTCTCTGCTACCTTGCCTCTTCCTTGTCATTTTGGCTCAATCATTGTATCTGCCACTGAACCACTGAATCCTACAAATATTCATATTGGAATCCTCAGTGAACAGACTTTTAAGAAGCCACATCTTTTCATCAGACAGCACATATCCTCAATTGAAGATTGCCTGTTTATTCCAGACTTCCTTTTGAAGTGATGTGGTCAAACAAGGGCCAAGGGGCGCTAATTGTCCCTGGATTTGACATGCAATGAGAATCACCCCTGGAATAATACCTATGGGGACTGACACAGACACTTGCATCCTTTGATCTGACAGAGCAAGAGCCTGTGGCTCCTTCTCACTCCCCAGGTACCATATATAGTTATTAGGCCTTTTTTTTTTTTTTTTTGGTTTTGTTTCCCTCCCAAAATTGCATTTAGCGTTGGATCGCAGCTGAAAGGAGTCTGTGTGTGGTAGAGACCATAATTCTTGTGCAGGACTCCTAAGAGAAAAAGCTGTTTTGGCCAGGTTGGAATGGTGAAGTCTCTGCCCTAGAGCTCTTAAAAAGATGAAGTTGGCTTATTTTTCCTTTTTTTTTTCTGCCAAGCTCTTGTTCCAGCTGTCAAGGTGTTTGACCTTCTCAGGCCACAGTAAAAAATAAGTGCGTCAGAACTCACTGTCCAAAATCCTCAAATGCCCCTACAGCAAAGGCTCTCCAGTGCATGCACTGGCGATAATACATGAGGTTTTTCAATGTGGAGCCTAACACCTTTTTTTTTTTTTTTTTTTTTTTTAAATCATTGGCAAGCTTGCAACAGCAAAATGTGCTATTTTGACTACAAAATCTATTACTGCAAATTCCCTTCTTCCTGGGCCCTTGTGAGGGCTGCTTTCTTGCTTGCAGCACATGCAGGATGTACTGGTGTATTGCTAACTCATTTGAATTATTCTGATTAGGTTGTTCTCACCTTGCTGGAAGAGGAGGAGGGGTTTGTTGTTAGTTAACACTGTTTGCGATGTCAAGTTCTTTACAGTCTTTTTTCTCTGCTGCTGGGCAGGTGGTTTGTCATCCTGCATTCCCTTTTCAGGGTCCCAACACTGTTCTTCCACTGTAGTGGACATTGAAGAGCAGGACTTCCCTCTCCTCACAGTCATTTGTTCTTGTAATTCTGAAGCCTCCTCTGTCTCCTATTTGCTGTTGCTATGTCCTATTCCCGACATTTTCTTTCTCACTGCTTATGTTAGAACCACTATTTTCTGTACTTCTGCTTCAAGAGAGTGTCCTTCGAATGCCTGATGACTGCAGTTCCTCTGCTGCATAGCATCCCATGCTCTGTGAGCAGCAGGTCAGCTATCCAACGACAATTAAATGTTGGTTAAAAACAGAACTGGCACCACAGCCTCTGGGTGAAAGGGGAACAACCAGAAGGACAAGATGGTGTTGATCCTTCTGAAAGGAAGAGCGGTTTCATGTCCAGAAAGGGCTTCAGAGAGACAAAGCTAGGCTGAGAATCATGTGAAGAAAAATTCATGAGCAAGCCTGTATCTTCCTGATCTACATGGAAACCTGTTTTTATTCTCAACTGATTTGCAGACAAGAAAAACCCACCTCAAACAAGCTAACAGACTGTAAGCAGGACATGTGGAATGCTATTTGGAAATAACTCAATGGAAATTGGAGGAAAAAAAAGAAAAAAGATCCTTTTTTTTCTTGAAAACATTCAACAATATTTGTCTTATTTGTCCTGTGGACTTCAAACTGGCAAGGCTTTTTCCTTTTCCAAAGATTGTAGCAGATTTGTGCAGAAAGTTCTTTGCTTTTTATTTTTCTGTCATTCCCCCTTACACTTGCTGTTTTGCTCTTTCCATCTACCATTTTAGTTTTTCACTTTTTCTTAAATAATGTTGAGGGGGGGGAAAAGAAACTAATAGTGGGAGGAAAAGATGGTTGTTTTCTCATGAAGAAAAGGGAGAAACTTTGAATAAACTCTCTTTAGAGGAGGGGGTAGAAATAAATAGAAAATGTATGTACATGTATTTGGCCAGCTGTAGATCTGAAACAGCAGAATATATATACTATAACTGTTGATACTCCAAAAGCTGTTTCATATTCAAAAAATCTGTATATTGTGAGAAGGCTCCCTAAGCATCATTCGCAAAGTTTCCAGAAACCAAACAGGAAAAAAAAATCATCAACCTTTTCTCTCTGTTGCAACCCTCATGAGTAGCTGTATTTCAAAGACAAATAAGGCTGTGGAATAGACGTTAAAGAAGGCCAATGACACTTCACTTTTGGTTTGTATCTTTCTATGTGTATGCTTAAAAAATAAAATCAGTGCCTTGGCATAATGAGAGACTCAAAACACTACTGACTGCTTAGCGTTTTGAGGAAGCTAGGTTTATTTAGGAAAAAAAAATTACCCTAAACTGCAAGTTGGGGTGAGTTCTATTAAACAGCAGAATTCTTAATATGGGCTAGTGACTGGGCTTAAGAGCCTTTCTGTGGCCTGTGGGCATTTTAATAGCAGGACTGCAGTGAGCACTAGTAGGGATTCTGCAGCTTGATAGCTTCGTGTCATCTGGAATTTGTTCTTGATTACAGCTAGCACCATGTGCAGTGCAGGTAGTGAATGAGAAGATTCATTTTCCATTTGTATCCAAATCTTTATTGATTTTACAGCTGCTGGTCTCTCCGTAAATGTGGTACAGGACTTGGGAATGTAGTTTCCGCACATAAATCTTCTACAGAGATTTTCCTGAATGTCTTTCTGAGCCCTGTGCCATCTGTGTACGTTACAGGTCTTTTAGAGAAACCTTTAGAGCAAACTTCTGCTGTATCTGGACAAAGTCACATACAGCCTCCCAGCAGAAATCTCGTTTGTGTTCTTTTGCTGAAGCTGTCAAAACAAGGAGCAAAGGATACCACTGAAAGGGATTTTCACTAAAAGTTTTGCAGCTACAAGAATTCACGATGTGCCCATAGCTACCACAAGCAGAAATCGCATCTGCTCAGCTGGCATTGCTAAATAGAACCTGCTTGGCTATTGGTTTGAACACCATGAGCAGGTATCCTGGCGGCAAAAAAGAGCTGTTGTTCCCAACATTCATGTCTAGGATCTCAGCTTAAGTTTACCACAATTCTCACACCTGTGAACGTGTACATCTTTCTTCTAAAATAGATTTAGTCATGCTAAAAAGAGATTAGATGGAATTTCTTAATGGTCTGAATTGGACCTTGCTGCTAAAGTCAATAGCCAGATAAGTTTATATTTGCAAGAAATACCATAAAATCAAAGATCAGTTGTTTATGTTGCTCCCAGCAGAAATACAACTACTGTGAAATCCTACCTGAATGAAGGAAGCACAAAATGTGCTTCACGTTGGTGATTACATAAATGAAATAGGCTGAAATGGTTTTCTTGTAGAACATACAGAGAATAAGAGGCCTAGGAGCACAGCTCCAAACTTTCCAGCTTTTGCTCATATGTGTGCCACAGCTCTCAGCAGGATTGCTTTTGCTTCTGTGTTTGCCATAGCTCCTCCTTTCTCCCTTTCTAATAATTTTAAGAGACAAGATGACAGATCAGATTAGAAAAATACCTATAAATAATACCGTACGTAAAGAGGCATTTACCCACTGAGTCTTAAAACTCTTTCCCTGATTTGATTCTATTTATATAAACTTCATATTACTTGACACTGACAATGATTCATATAAATATTAAGTACTCATTTTTAGTCCACTGCACATAAGTGAAGCTAAACCGTAGTGTTCTTTGGAGTTTTACCCTGCAGGTCCTTACTTAGGCCTCCCACTGGGAAAAGGGACAGGAGGATTCACTTGCTACAATTTGGTCTTATGGCCCTATATTAGATAGCATAAAAGTGGTGTTTTTAGAAATGTTCAATGATATTCACATTTCAAAGTTTACTTTTTTTTCCCCTCTCCTCCTTCTGCAGAATACAAAAACAAGGTGTTACCCTGAATTAAAACTTAAATATGAATGCTGTGGAGTATAACATGATTTCTTATTTAAACCTCTTTTTTTGTATTGTGGTTATGCAGAGCAACTGTTACCATTATATTTATTCTTCTGCTATATCTTTTTTCATTTCAATCTGTTTTTGAAATGTTTTATTTATCGTCCAAATATTTTCTTCTTTAGACTGCACAGCAAAGCTATTGAAGTATTTAAATAATTTTTTTTTCAGTATTTGTCACTTTCAAATTTTAGTACAATTGTGTTTCTGTTATAGCAGGAGTTGATTTGATAACAGATGGAAAAATTGAAAAACTGCCTCTGCTTCATTAAAGCCCCTCACAAGTCTCCTATATAAGGTAAATTACGGTAGAGAGGGATATTTAACAATATACCCTTCACAGTTTCCACTAAGATTTTGAACTGGTTTTGTGTGTATCATGAAGGCAGTGAATGCTTAGTGATCACTTCTGTGTTGTTCGTTTATGCCAATTCTAAAACATAGGTCCTGTAAAAGGCACTAACCTTGCAAAGACTTGTTCTAGTGCTTTTCCAAGTTAAACTTATCCTGGCAGTAGTTTAATGGAGATTGCTTTCCTTTAATGCATTTTGAAATATTAAAAAGTAATAAAATTCAAGTGATCAATTTCCATTTAAATGAAAAGAATGTTTACGTTGAAATATTGATGAAAAGGCAGCCTTCAGAGATTTTGAGAATAAGTGTATTTACATGGCACGACTGAAAGGTGACAGATTGATAGCCCTGGGAAATATAGGTCTGTTCAGAACAGATTATATAATGTGTCCTTACACTGTCTTGGGAGCTTGCTTTCCAGCATGGCAGAACTGCTCAGGCTCTGGGATGAAAAAGTTCTCTTTGCTTCTGTTGTGATGATAGTTTTTGTGCATTTTGTACATTCCTTCTCCGCAGGAGCTGTGCAGAGATCACTAAAGCTCATCCTGGAGTCAGCCACCTGATGACATTGGGTCACTTCCTAACAGGTACTGACTTTGAACTAGCGAGAAATTGAATATAAAAACCCTACAAAATTTAAGTTACGCAGTCTCTAGCAACATCACTACATGTATCTGTTTTTTTGCTGTTAACCTTGCTGAATTCAGTGGCGCAGAATTATCACACAGGTGCAGCTGCTTAGTTCCATGTTATTGGGAAACACTGCTTTGTCACATACCCAGTGTATTATTTTGTGAATTCCTCATGCTGTGCAAACTGGATCAACTTCACTAACTGTCTGGATTATGCAGCTGTCCGAAGTAAGGAAGTCTCTCAAGCAGAGACCGATGAAAATTTGAAATCCTGCAGTTGGAGGAATATACTAAACTTAACAATTCACATCCTTAGCAAAAAACTGTAGCCACTGAATTACTGCAAAAGGGAACTGTTTTGCACTACTAACATCCACTGTTTTCATTCGAGCACAGTTCTGAAAACAGTTTATATTCAGTGTGTAGTTGGCATGCCCAAGCACATTTAAAGGACTGTGCCTGTTAGTGAAGAAAAATTCTGGGCATTAACAAGACTGATACAAGGTAGTTACCAACAATACTAAGGCAGTTCTGGGCACAGGCAGAAACAATACTCTAGGCGCTGAGAAATTTCAATATGCATCTTAAAAAATTACATCTGCAGGGCTTGTGTTCTGATCATTGTAACTTTGAACTCACATGGCTACATCCTTTCATGAATCTGGCTTCAGAAGTGAGGATGCAGGGACTGACCGCTAAATTCCTGCGATGCAGGAGGGATGGGGGTGCCCACCGCTGCTGTCTGTGCGCTGATTGACGCATCTCATACTCGCGCTGCACCTTTTGAAGAATCATAGCTTTGGATGATCTCCTTCTCTAGTCCAGCTTGGTTTGGGAAACTATATCTGAGTATAGTGTAAATTCTTCCCACAGATGGTTATTGTTAACTTGGTGTTTTCATGGTAGTAGCATCTAGAGGTCTCAACAGAAATTATAAGCCTATTGGGCTAGTTACTGCAACACACGCATTGGAAGGGAGAGACAAAAAATGCAAGTAACCTGAGAAAAGTTATTTTCCCATTTTGAAAATGATGTACTAAGATTAAATGTCTTGTGGGATTCGACATGGAGTAAAATTCATAGAAAATGAGGAGGGCTGAGGCATACCCAAACGATGTGGCTTAATGAGCTAATATAACGTGCTGTTTGTGTGTAATGTGCTGTTTGTACCCCATTGCAAATGTTCATTCAGTGAGCTATATGAATATGGCCCTCCTTCGTACCACTGGTGTGCTGTAGATGCTAGCTGAAACCCCAGAGAGGTTTCTTCAGAGCTAACATATGCAAGCAAGCAGGGCACACAAATAATGACTTTAGTCAGAACTGCTAACAAATGCTTTCTTGATAATCTGCATTAATTCTGTTGCTTGCAATCATCTGTCCAAATCTCAGCTTTTTTTTTTTTCCTGCTTTCTAGTAAATTCACAGCATGTAGCTCTGTGTATATTTCTGTTTTAAGTGAGATCTTGAAAGTCCAATGCGTGGACAGTTCTGCATGAAAGCTAAAGATCACTTAATCAGAACAAAGGTTTACCCTGTTGTCCTAGCCAAGATATCCTTTGAAGACAGTAAATGTGCTGTTTTAGGAGTTGCTGTAGCTGATGATAGTATATGTGTGAAGATAAATTTGTGTCCTGGAGTTGAAAACACCACAGAATTACTACAGAATTTCAGACTTTTTCATTTGCCTTTAGTCTATGTCACACTGATGTTTACAAGGTAAAATGAGCTTTTCTTAGTGGAGCAGGTTCTCCAAAAGACGTTTTCTTTAGAACAGTGAATGCACTTTTGCAGTATTGATTTCCTGCTGCATAGACATAACTAACATTTCAGGAGATCTATACAAGTTTAAAATTTACATTAGGTCTTTTAATAAAATCACTAGCACCTTTGGGACTTCTTGGTAGGATAAACACTGATCTCTTATCAGCTGAACAATGAATTTCAACATCACTTAAGCAAAATTCAGAGAGAAGTTGATCCACTACCTCCCTTTTCCTCAGCACAACAACAACAAAAACAACAACAATTGACTCAATCTGGTACTGGTTGAGTTGCTATAGCACAGTTAGGTTGTTCTTGGTTTCTCCTGACAAGTGCTTTACCGAAAAAGCTCGAGTTAAAATCAGTTCTGCAGTATGCGGGACACACTGCCAAGAAGTGCTAAGATGTACTGTCACTAGCTTTCTTGCAAAACTCCACACTATAAGCAATGGGGAGATCCACGCTAAAAAAAGAAAGAGGAATAGCACAATGTGGCCGATATTATGTTGTTTTGTTTTTAGAGTAGAGATCGGAGGCTGCTGTGAAGACAAGCCCCTTTGCATTTAGTGCTGTGGCAAGTTCACATTTGTCCTTGTCCTGAAAAAATTTGCCAGAGATGGGTCTGCATGGGTCTCTGGCTGGATCCCATTAAAATCAGTGGTAGCTGTGGCAATGGCCCCACAAGGTGGGGCCGGATTTTATTGAAGGTCTCTTAACTCCTTGCTCGTGTCCTTTTCTGCTGTAGACATGACCTCCACTGGAGGTTGTAGGTGCTCAGCATTTTTAGGGGGTTCTCCTTAAACATTTCCCTGAAGTCTGTTATCAAATTAGAAACATTCTGAATGAAGTTTCTCATTTAATTTGTAACTGGAGAAATTGCAACACTGGCCTCCACCATCTACACCTGTCTATTGATCCGGTGTAATGTACAGTGCAAGAATCCAAAGTGAAAAACAGAATAGGGTTATTGGAAGGAATTCTCAAAGTGAAATGTGCAGCTCAATTTCTGATGCATGTGAAATAATAAGCAACCTGAACTAACTAGATCTTTCTGTATTTAAATGGGCAAATGCAGGTAATGCCTTAAATGTGTTTTTCAGAGGGCAAAGGTGGGCAGGATTAGTGATTCTGCTGCAGCAGAATCAAGGAGCTATTATTCTGTTGGTGTATTTCTGTGCATGTTTTGGGGTGTGTGTGTGTGAATGCTGAGTAGATGATCCAGGAAACTGAGTAAAGAAGATGTATTCAGTTTGGTTGCGCAGACTGAAATGCCTGTCTAATCTCGTTTTTGTCTCTGGGAAATTGTAGGACTCAGTAGGAATAGGTTTTGCCTTTTCGTTATTTAAAAACAAACAATCCATTTTCCCACTTTTTAGAAGGGACATTCTTTCCCAATTTTTCGAATAAAAAGCCAGTCGGATATTTTAAACTGTTTCATGCTGTCACAACACCACAACGGTCCTGACTGAACATTTGCTCGATGTAAACCTAGCAGTGCTGAGGTTTGCTGCTGCTCCTGAAGTATCAACATAATTACATAAGTGTGTGCCAGCAGCGAGTGCCTGTGCTGGTGGATCATGTGCAGCACACACATCGCTGGCTGTCTGCAGTGCACTGAAAGCAGAGATTTATTGCATTTACAAAGGGCCATTACAATGCAATTTTAACTTACTGTCATTAAAGGCTCTTACATCACAAGCAATCACTGTAAAAAGCCTTGGACTCGGACTTATTCTTCATTTTTATAGCATGATTTATTAGAGCCCCCATTATATCTTATAAATCTTATCTGAAAGAAATAAAAATCAATTAGGGCCTCGTCCTTTCACCTTTACCCACGTTGGGTAGTGCCTTGTGCTCAGCCTGAGGGAAACAGGGACGTTCCTGGAGTAAGTGATCGCTACGAGAGGAGGAGTGAAAACAGCAAAATCTGGGTCCTTACTGAGCACGGGAGAGAGATGTAAAAATTATTTGAGAAATGACAGCATTCAGTTTATATTCTGCGGGGAGGGGGTGGTTCTCCATAGATTTCTCTGATTTCATCCGATCCTAACACCGTACCTCCCGAGTACCATTTGGAGTGAATCACATATTTATATAATGCAACATTCAGTAGAGAAAGCCAAGTCAGCCTTCTAATACTGTTCTTTCCTCAGATCAAATTCAGCATATAGTAACTAAGCTAATTGTAATACAGTTGCAAAGATCTCAAAATGGCTGTTCTGTGAGTGTGATCCCACAAGAATGCACTGAAATTTCATAAAATCTCAAGCCTATATAAAATGGAAACTCAGCTTTGCCATCTGTATTTGCATGAGAAAGGATTACTTACATGATTATCAATTAGGGTTCAATTTTTCAATCTGAATACCCCTGCTTGCCCTTTTTATTATGAAATAACAGCACTTGGATATGATTTGATTGAACATTAATTGAAGTCATGTGGTTTGAATGGGGATGTATTCTATAGTCCTTTGCAGTGAAAAATGCCATTAAGATCATGAAGAGCTTTGTCGGTATTAGAGCTGTATGTTTTGATGCAGTGTGCAGTGTGCTCAGGTCTTTAAATGATTATGAAAACATATATTTGAATATGTATGTTCCTAATAAGTTGCTAAGACCTATTGCACCTCAGTCCTTTGTAACAGAAATATGCAATGTATCTATTAAAAAAAAGCACTGCACTGCAATTAATCTGTTATCCTGAACCATACTGCAGGAAAATTCATTTCTCTCCTTGAAGTTGCTGGTAATTCTGGCACAGAATTTCAGTAACAGTAAGGCTGGGCCCTCTGTTGCTGGTTTGCTACCCTCTCTCCTTATGTTAAAAGAAAGGCAATATGTAATAGACTTTACTAAGGTAGTACCATAAATATATGCAGATCAGTCATGTATTTTTAAAAATAAGAAAGATGAGTACCACTAAAGACTAGATTGTACAAAAGAAGGAAAAACAAATTAGGAAAATAATTTTCCTAGGTATAGTCTAATATATCACATTTTTGTGATTGGTTCTAAAATAAAAATATAATTGATCCACGGATCTTTTTATCCTTAGTCCCATGATGCACCAACACAGAATACCAGTATTTTGTTGCTTTTTTTTCCCTAACCAAAACGAAAATAGCAAATGTCAGGAGAAGGGCAAAGAAAATAACTGAAGGCACATAGGGATGGATTAAAGAGAGAGGAGACCAAATAACATTCTGAAACCAGTCGCTAAATTCGTATCGATTTTAGTGGCACTAAGGTTACATTTTTAGAAGTATTTTGGGATGGTTTAATTTTGAAGTCCTTCCTCATATGGAAATCCCACTCAGCATCGTAGGAGGTGCTGGTGATAGGAAGGCATATATATGTGTATGCATATGATGGTATGATCCATACAATCACAGCCTTGGCTAAATCAAGTAAATTTTGTAACCTAGAAACATAAAAATTAAGTAAGATTAAAAAATATATATATATGAAAATGGCAACAGATGCTGTTCTTTTTTAAGGTTTTAAGATAATAGAAATAAAATTGGAAATAGGCAAATGGATGAAAAAAAACCTTCCATGAATTAAAACTGCTCAGCCTGTACTATGCAGCCATAGATTTGTCAGGTGGATAACATCATCCCTCTGATCTCCCTGTGAGGCTGTGACTTCAAAGAGACTGTCAGATTTTCCAGGCAGACATCGCATCTTCCTATGTGTTTCTGAACGACTCGAACCAATGAAGTCGTGATTCGGCACGGCTGCTACGATCAGTTTTTTTTTTTTTTTTTTTCTTGGTGGTGGCTTTAAAATTTATTACTTCTGAAGCCAGAGGGACAATTCACAGGAGTTATTTGTGAGCGTGCCTGCTCCCACCTTGGCTAACTCAGCAGGGGCAGAACCTGGGACTTGGCCAACGCTTTCTAGCTGGGATTGCAAAGGCTGCTTTGGACAGCATGCAGAGGAGCTGAGACCATGCTTACTAACGGGTTATATAAGGATTTGCAGTAATGTCTCTTGATAGGAGAAAATAGGAATAAGATGGGATTTTAGGAGCTATGTTAATAATGAATGACAGAATGGTGGTTAATAGATGTCTATCTGTAATTCCATTATGCTACAAGCGCAGGGAAAACTTCATTTAATGTGGAAGGATTCTCATTTTTGCAGAGCTGTAATGCAGCGTGCAGTTAAAATTAGGCTCTCTAGTTAATTGTCAGAGTATGTGGTGAGAATTACTGCAGCCAGCTTCAGTGCCGGATTTGCCATGCCTCTGCATGAAAGGCCCGAGGTGGGAGAGCAGCTCCATCGGGGCCCCTTCCATGAAGTCCCTCCCCGGGGAGAAGAATGCCTGTGGGGCAGCTCTCCTTCCCACAGCTGAAATGAACCCAGCAAGGTTGAAGGGCTCCTGAATGCACAAAAGAAAGCTGGAAGAAGTCCCTGGGGAATACCTTTTTCCTCCTCTCTTCCCCACTATCCTTTATAGCGTCTCCTTCCTTGTGACAGAAACTCGTCTTTCAGAAATCACCCACTGGGGAAAGCAGATCCTTCTGCGGGATGGGAAGGGAGAACAGGCGGGCAGGGTGAGTGAGAGTTTTGCCATAAGCCTTTCCTCTTCCAGATCGGAGCTGTATAGCATATGCCAGGATGGCAAGTCAAGCTGTTGAGGACTTTCCATAGGACCCCAACCAGCATTTATTTAAAAACAGTAAAAATGTGTATTTGGAAGGACTACAAAAGCTTTCCTTAGGGTTCCTTAATGAAGCTTAACTGTCCAATTTGAATGTGAGCGCTTGCGCAGAATCTCAGCTGAAAGCTCCAGGTTCCCAAACACTGACCTAGCGGCTGTGAATTAACACAAACACAATCCTGCTGGGGAGGAGGAGGAGGGGGAAGGGGCAAGGATGTTAGATACCTGCAGGCCAAACTCCCCAGGAACTCCTTGGGAGCTTTGCTTGTGTAAGAACAGCATGACCAGACATAAAAATAAAGGAGACGGGATGCTAAGGAATTATTTTTCACACACTGCGCGCGCGCAGAGTGGCCTATGAAGTCTAACGAGTGCAGAAGGCAGGAACTTTATTACAGCATAACTCTCAGATATGCTGCTTTAGTGTGTCTGTGCAGCTTTCTGTGCAACTCTGAGTAGATTTTTCCCTTTGCATCTACTTATGGAAAATAAATTTACAAAGTTGCCTGGAGATGTGAAAAAGACTTCTAAGGAGCTTTAGAGAAATGTCTTTTAGGTGCTCAGCATCCGTTGGCATGCAGTGATATTTA
>VXAA01003078.1:721083-738348 GCA_013399115.1 Anseranas semipalmata
CCGGGCGGCTCGGTGCAGCCCGCGCCGCGCAGGCGCGCCGCTCCCGCCCCGCCGCCGCTCGCCGGGTCCTAGCGCCCGCCCCACAGCGCTAACTCGTAGATAGCGCCAGGGGAAGGTTTCACGCCTATGGAAAGACTGGTTCCTGCCCTGCGAGGAGCTTGGAGATGGGGACATCACGGCGCGGAGATGGCTGCACGGAGGAGTAGTGCCACAAGTGCGTACACGCGTTCTGCATTGACTTCTGCATTTACTTCTGAGCAGGTGCTGCGGTCAGGTTGGTGAGAGGAGGTGTGCAGCTTGAGTTGCAAAGTAGCATTGCACACGGTTGGGATGTAGAGAGGAACACATCGCAATAGTTGCGGCAGGAAGTGTCAAAGAAGCTTAAACAGCATATTTGCCAGTAAAAATGGTAACAGATTGGTCTTGAACTGTTTGGGTAGAAGGAAGGCCCAGGAGTTGGGCGCTGGGCGACTTGTGGGAAAAGGGAGGCAATAGGGAGCGCGTTTCTGCTGTTGGCATTGAAATTGAGAAGGGAAAGTGAGGCTAAGCTAAGGCAACGCTGTACTTCATCTGATAACAAAATCTCGAAGAAGAGCTACCTACTTGAGCACCGGGATTGAATAGAGAAAGGCAGGTGATGCAGGGAGAAATCTGAGAATCCCAAGCACAGAAATGCTATCTAAAAGCCTTGAGAATTGCTAGAAAGAAGGCATAAAGTGTGAAGAGGAGTAGGTATGTGAACCTGAGCCTGAAATTAAGAAAGGAAAAGAGGATGATAACTTATCGACCAGAAAAGTAAAAACTACAGTGTGATTTTGTAATTACAGTAAATTACTACGTTTCACACTAATCGATCAGGGATCAACGGGAAAGCACTGTAGGCAGATTCTGAGAGTTGCGGAGGTTAACCCAGGAGAGAGGATCCCTGCATCGCAGGCTGGTGGGCACATCCACAACTGTAGATGCTCTTCCCAGCTTGTTAGCTCTTGCCTTCTGTGTTACCTTATCCCTCATCAGTGATTCTTCTTTAGGAATTTCAGTATGGAGATCTCAGGCAACTGTGGGGATAAAAGGGCTAACTTGCAGCTTCTGTCACTTCATTTTCCCTTCTAGCCTGGGCGTCTGCAGGAGGCAGGTACAGGACCTTAGAAGTGACCTGAAAGTATCTGTTAAAAACCAGAAGGCTTGCTTAAAGGTAGTTGTTGTGTACTCAGGTGGAGAGGCCACGCTAAAGTGACCTGTGAGGTTTCTTTGAAGATACAAAGGCTGTAATTGATAAAGGAGAGTTGGCAGACACGGAAGAGCTGGATATTTCAAAAGATGCCTGAGCGGGCTCCAAATCAGAGATTAATGGGTGAGGGGGAGCTGAGGGATCTGGAGCAAGATAGCTGCTGAAATGGGAAGCTGTCTTAGAGATATGAATTGGAAAATTAAGTCTATGTTTATACATTATTTCAGTGTGGAAAATGAAAGATAGCATCATTTAGCCTGGAGAAGAGGAGGTTCGGGGCGACCTTATCGCTCTCTAGAGTTACCTTAAAGGAGGCTGTAGCGAGGTAGGGCAAGCGCTGGGTGATAGGATGAGGGGAAATGGGTTTAGATATTAGGAAAAATTTCTTCACTGAAAGGGTTGTGGGGCATTGGAACAGGCTGCCCAGGGAAGTGGTTGAGTCACCATCCCTGGAGGTCTTCAAAGAACGTGTAGAGGCAGAACTTAGTGATACAGTTTAATGGTGGACTTGGTAGTGTTAGGTTGTAGGTTGGACTGGATGATCTTAGAGGTCATTTCCAACCTAAATGATTCTGTGATTCTATGATTTTCAAATCTTATATTGAAATTTGAGACAGAAAGTATTAGAAAATAAGATATTTATTAAATGAGTTACGTTACAGAAAGTATTAGAAAATAAGATCTTTATTAAACACGATACGTTGCAGAAAGTAACTGCCTACTAAGACGCAAAGACTTTGCTTTGCACTGCAGGTTATAGCATGATTTTAACTTATTTAATTAATGATAGTTGGTACTATCGGTTAGGTAGTAGCTGATTTACATAAAATGAATGTTTTAATTCACTCTGGTAGGTGCTGTGTATCATCAAAGTTTTGCTTTAAGCCTGCCCTGTAGTGATCTAAAATTCTGTTTTTGTGTTTAAAAAAAAAAATCTTTTTCCACAAATGGAAGCATTTGAACTACAATAGAGAAAGCAAACTGTTTCCAAAGATCTTTCAATTTAGGGGTGAAAAATTTTCCACAGAGGTTTGTTTAATCCCAAACCGTATAGTAGCACTTCTGCCCCTCTAGCCCCACTGAAAAAATAACAATATTGTAACCATTTCTTATGTTGGCTCAAGCAACAAACCTCCATCTTCATCTGCTGGGATGCTGAAGGATCTCCCCTTACTCTGCAACAATTGTCAAGGCTATAATGAGATTCTCTAATCCACTGTGTACATGAGATGAACGTATGTATAAATTTGTCGCAGTCAGGCATGCACACATTCAGTTGTTTCAGTTTCAGGATAGCTGTGTGTCTACTCTTCACTTTGAGACTTGCCTTATAGACAGTACAGTAATTTGAAGAAGCAGGATCATGCATTTGATCACCCATATAGCTCCGCTGGCTTCGGTGGAGTCAAGGAATGAATGAAATGAACGAAAGAGTGAAAGTTTGGGTCCCTTGTCAATGACCTGAGAGCAGTCCTCTCTATGGATGGGTGTCTTCTCCACCCTGGGAAGAGAAGTTAGACAGGGAGGTCTTTATATGAAGGTGGATGTGCACGTCCAGGAATTATCTAGGTTTTTCTCTGATAACTCTTGTCATTTTACATTAAATTAATAGTTAACGTTACTAAATTTTGCTTTCTAAAAAGAACTAAAACAGTTTTAAGAGTGCTGGGAGACCTGTGTGGGAGGCACGGATTTGTTAGGTTGTTCAAATACTTCACAGTCTGGAAAAGGATTCTGGTAAAGCAGCAGCAGGTAATGCTATCAGAAATTCTCAAAATGCATTAAAAGATGTTGGCCTTGGAGTTACATTTTATTTCCAGAGCTAATTCTGGTGAGGGATTTTGATGATCTACCTTGAGCTGTGGCTGACCAAAGCCTGGCACAAATAGGGGGGGAAAAATGCTATAGAGTGTAGAAAGGGTTTTTGGTGCAGGAGCCTTCTGAGAGGCCAGAGTTGCACAGCTGCAACCCAGGACAGTATATATACAGTTTGAGCAGTCCTATTAAAGTCATTTGGAGTGACTACAACCTTAGCTGTTCTTCTAAATCAACACTTTTAGTGATGACAGTGGAAATATAGCTTCGAGCCATAGATCTGTTTTATTTTTTTAAACACCCGCATAACAGAAAAAAAGAATCAGTGCCCTTACTAATTTTATCCTTTGTGTTAGGTCACGCCACTGCCTCCTGTGTTGTGATGACATAGGAAGAGTAAGTCCTTCTTTCACCTCTGTATCTGGTGTCCTTGCATCACCTTTGTTGCCCTATGCTTCAGCATCCCCAGGGTAACAGTATACAATGAAAGATAGGTTGTCTTTCAGACAGAAGCCTAAATTCTGTCTACAAAGAAAACCTTAGCTTGGGAGTTCATGTGCTATTCATTTGTAAATCCTCTGCTCTATACTTAATGCTTTAGCTGAGAACCTCAGTGATTTCTAATCTTATCTCCAAGGGAGTTTTCCTTCCTTTATGTGTGTGTGTGTGACTGAGCATATGTTCCCTAACATTCCCAAACTTAATAAATAATAACCTTTGAGCAATTTTTTTCTTTTCTTTTCTTTTTTTTTTTTTTTTTTTTTTATGAAGTTATTTTACCAGTTATGGAAGATGCTCAATTGATGGATCAAAATCCCAGAGTGTTGTATAGCCACAGAAAGCACACAGGGAAGCTTTACTTTATGCTTTGGTGCTTTACTAGTATAACGAGTATCTCATTCTGCACACCTCTTTAGCCTCTTCATTCACTGAGGTACCTAACAAGGGATACAAACAATGGTAACTGCTAACGAAGCACTCCTTAAATTTAAGCCTGCCTAGTCTGAGTTCATCAGCCAGTTTGTATTCGAACAAAAGGGTTCTTATAAAAACGACCGATTCTAAGAAAAGCAACAATATGAAGAGGGAAAAGAGACATTTAGAAAACCTGTGACTTTATGTGCATCTATGAATACAGCTGGAGAGCACATTTAAAATGTTTTGAAGCTGAGAGGGAGAGATTTACTTGTAAGAGTAATAATCTCAAAACAAAAGGCAGCTAGGGTTGGAACACCGGTTTTGCAATGCTTGAATGCTATAATTCAGTCTGTGCTGTCTTGTATTAAATTCACGACAGCTCGACAGTATTTCAGTGCAGTTCTTTATCAGTTCTAGATTACATCATGCTGTGAATTGTTCTATCTGTTAATATTGATTCGTGTAAATCATTTGGTTTGAGGTCTTCAAATGGAAAGCAGTGGTGCACTTCAACATGCAATGTGCTCACTCTGTCCTTGAAACTCATTTAAAAACAAACAAAGCTGCACTTGCAGAGATGATATTACTTTTCTGAAAGGTTAGGTTTACCCCTTTGGACGGTCAATAGTTGTATGAAAGCGTTCCATAGAAAGAATGAAAATGAAGGAGAAAATAATTGATTGGTGCTTGATGTTGACTGAGGGAGCCATAGAGGTGCCGCATGCCTGAAGAGCTGTGTAGCACAAAGCCTGATTCAAAGAAGTCATGCTGCTTTTAGGAGAGTAGCCACCGGAGTAGAAGTTAGATTGAGTGCTAGTTCCTGTACACTTATCTAGCTAGTTTTTTTTTTCTTCTTAATTACCTAAGTTTTGCTTGAATATGCACTTCATTTTCATCTATGTTCTTCAAGTGTTGCATAGCTTTGCTATGAGCTGAGAAACGTTTGCTGTGTTCTGCCTGCTGGATTGCATTTTGTCCTCCATCCATTCGTACCTGGCTGTGTTTGATTGTAAGTGAAGGTTGTTTTTGTTTTGCAAATCCCTTTAGGATCATTCAGAAATAGTGTGGTGTCAGTGTTGCACAGATGTATATCAAACTGCGAGATAAATGGATTTGCTCTGGGAAAAAAATGAAAGTAATATTGCATTATGTTAGAGATCATCTTTGGTCTTTACTCATTCCATTAACTCAGAGAAACTCCCACCTGAGTCCATTTGATATATGCTTCTCTTGAAGCATATAGGTTGATCTGAAATAGTACCATTTTCTAGACGTACTTTAGTCATGACTGTAGTACAAGTGTCAGGATTTATCTGATGAGAGTTCGCCAAACCAGGAGTGATTGTTCCTCAAAAAATCCAGGCAAAATCTACTTTAAGTAACTGAAATAAGGCACACAGCCTTGCTGGGGTGTCGCTTTGTTACAAAGCATATTTCTGTGAGGGGTATAGATTTGTCTCTGTCTTCCTCTTGCTGGTCTAGGCGAGATCCAGTGAAACAAGCTGCTGGTGACAAGGGAAATTCAACTTACAATATTGGAAGATTGGTGTCAGCACATAGCAAAAAGATGCTTGTGGAAGCTGCTAAATATGTGTTACTAGGAGCCGAGTGCAGTAATCCTGAAGGCTCTAAATTTACATGTCTAAAAGAGTAAACGCATGCACATATAGCTGAACTATGTAGCTCCTACCATGTACTACAGCTAGAGGTTCAAAAGTGGCTAGTGATTTGGCTTTATTTTATGTATAAGTTATCTGTTTTGGAGAGTCCTCAAAGGTCCTTGACTTTCTGGGATTGGCCTAGTCAGCTTTTTCTGAAAATGAAACTCTACTAATGCTGTAGTGATATTTTAAAAATCTCAGCCAATTTGCAGGGCATGAACATAGCAACAGACACAACCCCATAGATACAGACATACGTATTTCACATACAGTATTTACAGAATACACAACAGGAAGCACTAGTCTTTTCTTTGAACAAGGTGTGCAGTTCTCAGTGCCTCAAGTATATCTTTTTCATTTAACCACCACCAAAAAAAAAAAAAAATAGGATCTCTTTCTGACTGAAGAGGAGAGAACATGCTGCATTTTACGCAAAGCATATGCTTGCCTATCAGCTGACTATTTCTCTAATACATCAAAATAATTAGAACATTTCTTTCTCTGTTTTTTTTAAATTGAAATAAGAGCTTTACTTTTGTGGAATGATTCACTTTCCACAACTGTTATTATTTCTCCAGCCTACCCTGAGTTTACAGCAGTGACTGAAATGTTCTCATACACGCAGGTGGGAAAATGGCCTGTAAATCTTCATCATTATAAATGGTTTGTAAAACTTTGGGTGTTGAAACGTAAGTGTAGTTGAAATAAATCTCAACAATGCTGACTCAAATGTTTAAAGCATTGCTTAAATCCCTTGATTAACCCAGCTTCTCAATATTTGACATGAATCAATAACTCTGAGATGTCTTTGCTGTTCTCTAGCTTTGTAAATATTTACGTGGCCAGTCCCATGAAATATGATGTTTAAATCCTGTTAAAGTAATTCTTTGTGTGCTGCATATGAAGAGATATAAAGTATAATAGTTCTAGTCATGCTAGTTAAATAATTGGCAATAAGGATGATATCTGCTGCATTTCTTTTGTAAATAACCAGCATTTATACAATGCAAGTGTGAGTAAATGGAAAGCGAAATCCACCTTCTGTCACAAATCTTCAGCCAGCTGCTGGGAATGCAGATTTCCTGATTTTGGCTTGTTCCTGAGCCTGTGGCTGAGCATTAATAGTAGCCTTTTGTTCCAGTTAAGTGAGGTGCTGAGAGCTAGATCAGTGCTAATAGTGAAAGAATGGCATCTGTATTAGCTTGTCCTCAACCTTTCATTGCTGGGCAGGGCTGTAACTGTCTGTGCACTCCAGGGAACAGGAAGATGCTCTACCCATAGTTTCCAGGACCTGGGAAAGCCTTGTCTAGGAATGATGGTGCAAAAGGGTTATACAGGCTGTGCAGATTGTGGGTGAGATATTCCTGCTAACACACAACATTTGCAGCAGGTCTGTATTTAAATGGTTTGGCTGACGAAGCACAGTGGCATGCTTGTTCCTAAGACACCGTGCATTTAGTCATTGTTTACTGATTCACTCTGATTCATCTGTGGGTTCTGCCAGGCTTTGCAGTTGTACTCCCTGCTTCTCGGTATTCCAGAAGTAAAAGGGGTTGGGGAATAACGAGGAAGCAGAGAAAGATCATGGTGGCATAAGATGCTCAGAGTTGGCCAACGAGAATTCAGAAGTGGATCTTCCTTAGGCTCTGTTCTCGTGTCAAAGTGGACCTTTCTGTGCTTCTAGGATGGATGCCTATCCTACAAGAGAGCCTACAGGAGCATACTTACAGGCTTTCCTATGAGGGGATGGGAGAAAAGGGGTACCCAGTTTGCAAATCCATAATGAGGGCCTGCCTTCGGTGCAATTTTTCAGACATTAATTACAAATAAAATACATTTCTATGGGTTCTTTTAAGATTGTTCTCTAGCTTACAGGCATCCTGCCTATTAAAATGTGGAGAAAAAGTTTGTATTTGATGTATTTAGAAGTAGTTTAGCTTTTGATTTGCTTTATCACACTAATTCCCTCAAGAGCCCTTCAGCAGATGAAGAGATCTCCATGCAGAAGTACTACAGTGGTGCTGCGCTTCTGTAGCCCACTTTGACCACCACATAAACCAAGCAGAGAAATGTATGCTCAAAAGAACAGTGCATCCCAGAAAAGGCAATGTGGGAATTCAATGAAGTTTCTGTCAGTTTTCCTGAGTGTTTGTTTATACGGTCACTAGGAGGTGTGTTTGCCTATATATACACAAATATATATGATACTGGTTGGGACAAAACCCAGATGATTCAATTTGGATTGCTAATGGATTCTTCTTCAGCTTCATTTCCACGTTATGTTACATTGCTTGTCCTATCAACTATTTCCCCCCCTCCCCCAAGCGAAGACTGAGTAGGAGCTGCAGAATGTGTCTTATATTTAGGGAAGTATTTTGATGTGCTTTGGAAGAAAAAATGATGTTTATGCATAAAGACTTGAATTTTCTGCCACAGGTGTGTTGAAGGTCTAAGAGGTTTGAAGAGCATTTAGTCCAATTGGAAATCAGGGTAGCGATGGTATATCAAAGTATAAATTAAAATTTTCAGTGGTGAAAATATAAAACTAATTACCTTGGTTAAAAAAAAAAAAAATCTTTGAATTCACTCTGACCAATCAATGTTAGTCTGTAGACAGCAGGTTAACAAGTACATAAATAGTGATGGGAAAAATTAATAGATGAGCCTTATGTACCTAGACATCTGCTCAGCCAACCAAGGTTCCTAAAGGGTCAGCTGCATGTCTGGAAAAGTAACTGCTGGTGTCTTAAATAGAAGACATGGAAGTAGATATTGGTTTTGATTTATTTTTTTTACTCTTATATTGTGTGATGTATCAAAAAAAAAAGAAAAAGCACAAGAAAGCAAACAAAAAAGAAAACACAAAAGCCACACCAAAGCAACAGATAATGGTGATGGTCACAAAGTGCTTGAAGGTCATGTGCCTTCAATCACCACAAAGCAAAGATATGTCAAAGGTATTTTGCTTCAGCTACAAAACATGTGCAGGAATTGCTACATACCTAGCAGCTATGAGGATTAAATGAACTGATCAGTCTTTTCTGTCTCTTTAATAACAATTACTTGTATTTAAAAGAGGGAATAATGTTTTGTCATTCACATCTGAGGAACAGCTTTTTTTGTCATTGATGAGCAGCAGAACTCAGAATTCTTATTGCAAAAAGAGGCCAGAAAGCCGATGAGGCGAAATGATAAATTCAGGTAAAACATGAGCAGCCAGCTCACAACAAGCAAGTTCAGTGTGTGACAGTCCTCCTGCTCTTCCCTGAGGTCTGGGCAGAACTGCTCAAGAAGGAGCAGATGGAAACAGCTGCCAACAGATGAGTACTGGAAAGGATTCAAGCTGCATGCAGTACTTGCTGCAACTTGGGAGTTTGTGATGGCCTGAGCTTACTGAATGACAGGTATCTACAATTTTGGACTGGACAGCTATCAGTCAGTTCTTAGCTATGAGATCCTGATAAAATATTGTGGAACAAAAGCAATGTATAGGGCATTCTCTGATATCTTTGTAATTCCAGTGTGAGAAAGGAAAGTACATCTCTAACCACAGAGCTCCAGAACAAATTTATCTAGCTTCAAGTGGAAAATCATGATCCTTCGTGCTCATAGACAGAAGAGACCTGAGCTGTTGGGTCCATAGAGTCTTGGTTCCACTTGTGCACGGACAATTCAGGTAGGTTGCATTTAACTAGCAGGAGCTTGCCTTTTTTTAACCTAAATATCTTTCTCGTGACAGAAGATAGCAAGAGAGATGTTGAAGAACTGAGCCCTGATGTAATTTCCTCAGAATTTGTACCAAGCAGAGCTTGACAGCAGAACAGCACCTTCCTCTTCTACAGCCAGGCTGAAGACAAAGCCCCCTACAAAAGGCCTATAGCACCTGTAAGTGAGATTTGCTTTTTATATATATACACACAATATATATAACGTGCCTGTCACCATATTGATAAACATTCTTTGGAACCAATCTGATGGAGTTGGCTTGTTAGTACTTCAACACTTCTGTTTCCAACCGATTTAAAAAACAACAACAAAAAAGCCACACAAACCACCACATCTTATTTCTCAGAAAAGTCCTATGGTAAGAGACTTCTTTAAGCTGTGGTTGCACATACTACTAAAGATAAAAGAACACTGCTGATGTATTTTTCGTGAATGTGCCTATGCCATAATTTATTCACTCAAAACAGTGGTTTCTCTTGACCTTGAGCTAGCAGGTGGCAAAAAGATAAATTTAGGAAATTCAGTGATGCAATGTTGATAATTTTATGTTGTCTTGCATATTTTCTAGCATACCATGAAGAATAAATAAATGGCAAAAGCTAAAGTGTCCTTGGCAAACAAACAAATGAAATAGTACCCTGTGATATTTTTACCTTTGCTTCCCTTCACCACACACACTGTTTATGCCCACAGAGCTTGAAATATTAACCCAGCATGTTAATTTATTTTTTCCAGTGTTGCCCTGGCCATTGGATTTAACATCTCTCTTGGAAGTACTTCAAACCAAATGGCTGGCTCCATCTCTAGCTTTGTTAATTAGGCACATTACTTTGTTGCTTTTTTCATATCGTTTAATGTAATTGGCATTTGTGCAGCTTTTTAAAGGCGTGTTTGGGCCTACATTTTGTGCAGCTGGCTCTAAACTGCAAGCTATTTCACGTGTCTAGTTCTCTAGAAGACCGCCTTCAAGAGCGTAGAGCATCTGTGCTCAGCACATACCATGCTTCCTTTCCAAAACAAAGGAAATGACTAGTGTGACACATGTTCTTTCCTGTATACATTTGTATTTCTATGGTGTTATGTTTGTAATGGGAGCATTAGGTTCCCTATTTGAAGAACAGGACTCCATCTACAGGCTGTTGTGTAAATGCTTAGCTATAATATAGTCTTTATCCTAGGCACCTTTATGCAACTCACGGGGATACTTTGCCATATAGACATAAAAGCCTGTGATTTTTCACATAGAAGTGAATCTTTGCAAGCCATGAATTTGGCCTTGCTGTGATAATTCCTACAGATAAGGGTGCCAATGCAGTGTCAACTGCCAGTAAGACCGATGAAGTTACACTAGGTAGGAATTCAGTACATTAATTTCAATTGTCTTGGTGTGAAGTGATACTCTGTACCTGAATTGAAGAAGTGATATATATATAAAAGTTTAGGAAGAAAATGTAGGTATGCACTGAAGAGATTGTCCAACTCCTCTTTTTATAGAAATGCTGCCCTCCAGTGGTCTGGAAAAAAAGCACAAGTTGCTTATTGATCGTAACAATGTAATTTCCAGTTATGTGGTGGCAAGTAGAAATAAAATGTACCTCTTAGTATCACAGGCACATGGATTGTCTAGGCTGCAGCCTCAGGAAACCCACAGGTAGCGTAAGACAAAGTAAAGACAGTTGTAATGACAAGGTATTGCTTTACTTGTACAGGCCTACTGGTTCTCTTCTGTCAACAACCAACTGAAAATAAAAAAGTCTTTCTCGCAAAGGGCCGGATCATAATGCTCTGCCACACAGTCACAGTCAAAACCAGTGACTTCAAATAGAACCATAGGGAGGAAATGGTCAAGAGCTGAACGAACAGGTCTCACAGGGCATCTGTTCCCAAATGTGATGGATTGTCTCTGAAAAAAAAAAAAAAAAAAAACAAAACATCCTGGCTCGCAGTCAGTCAGACACAGGGTGCTGTACACAGCGGTTGTCAGTGAACCAAAAAGACCCTTCTGTCCTCCCAGAACATGAATCCTAAGGCACAGGTAAAATACAAGTCATTGGGTTTTGTCTTTTAGTTATGGCAGCCAAGTGCATTTGTTTGAGGATTCAGAAGTAATGTATCAATGTGAAGGAAAGGAACGTTTTATGACAGAAGTGTAAGGTAGGTGAGTGATCTTTAGGTGTGTTGCCTCTACACTAGCTAACGTTTTCCTTGCATGGCTTGAAATGTTCTTTCCAAATGTGTGAGACCGTTTCTCAGCTTGTCGTGTTCTACACCTGCATTTTAGGTGGAGGTGACCGTGCATGCCAGGAAGATCGGCACCCCACTGAGGGACTCTGGCACCAAGGGAATCATATCGTGAGCCCACTGTCATCTCCTGCTCTTGTGCCTGTGCCTCATCTGCCTTCTAGTAAGTAACCTGTCTCCCCCAGCACCGTTGCTAACAGCTCAGGCCACACCCAAAGGAAAATAGACTGCTTTCCCCAGATTTGTGCATCAGTAAAAAAAAAAAAATAATAATGCTTTTCCTTCAATTTTTCTCTCTGTTTCTTTAGAAGCCTCTTTGGTAGGGAAGTGCTTGGCTTTTCCAACATGTTTTTCCTGGTGTGTGGGGCTCCAGGTGCTGACTGAAGACCATAAATATTTTTGTCATTTCTCCAGCAACAGATTTTTCCCTTATGAAAAGATGAGAAAACAGAACATTGAACTTGCCAAAAGATTTCAGAAAGAAATGCACTTCGCAAGTTATCCAGCAGGTGCTGCTGTTGGACAAAAAAACAGCTTAAGGTCAGTTCAGGTTGCTAAGGGAAGACTCGTGTTTCGGAGGGTTCCGACAGTTCCAGGTTTTTATCCAGCATTTCCAGATCTGGTCCGTTACAACTGGGAGACACATTTTACAACCATGCACTTGCTACATTAGCTGACTGTGCTGAGACCAAGACCTCTAAATGAATGTGACTCCAAGCAAAAAAAAAAAAAAAANCCACACCGATCACAAACACCCTCCCTCCCTGAAGTGTGTTATTAGTTGTCAGAACTTTTAATGCTTTTTCATATAAATAGTGGAAAGTTTCACTTCATACACAGTATTTCCCTCCCTGTTGATGACTGTTGGATCGTTCATTGAGTCTTATATAAAATACCACACTTGTTGATGTTGTTAAGACCCATATAGAAGATAAAAGTTACTGATGTTTTAGAAACAAAATGTGATTTTAGTGTTATGCTGACTGCATTACTGGGAAAACCCTGAAGTTTTCTGTAACCCTGTGGTTATAGGATAGGTCAGTTTTCATTATTAAGCTTTTCATTATTAAGGAGTTACTCAGAAGTGTCCGTGTACATGAAAGATAGATTTCTGGGTCTTGTCCATAGGGAAATCTCTAGGTTCTTTCTAGTGGCCCGGGTGGCTTTATGTCAGACACATTCCTAATTGCTGGTGGGACCTGGGTGGGAAAGGACAATCCGGAGGCTCTTCTATATTACACTAGGGCTCATTTCTTCCTTGATAGCCCTGAAATCTCAAATATTGAACGGTAAGCCATAAGTCTCTACTTAATGACATTCCCAGTGGTGCGACAAACGTTTTGAGAACGGAGCTGCATAGACCAAGGAGAGAAAGTCATGGTTGTGCAACAGATTTACTGAAAAACATACGATTTGAAAGGCTGAGGCAGGGCTAGCAGAGAAGCAGAAGTAAGTAGTGCTTAATGAGGCACACAGGTGTACCTCACAAGATGATCTCTGGGACATTGGGCATATTGGGCCTATTATTTCCATACCCCCCCTCTCTCACACACACTGAATGCAGCATTGTTGTCAGAGGTGTGCACACCGTCGGAAGGGCATTTTGCATGCTGCTAGAGAAGCCAAGATTGCTGTATGTAAGTTATGCAAAACGACCTTCATACCATCTCCTGTTATCACAGGCTCTGTCAGCCACGTGTTTTGGAAATTATGTAGATTTTCAGCGTTATTAGGGGGATAATTTCTGTTTTATATTTTTCAAGGTAGGGTGAGATGTAAAGCCGGTGGTTACGCTCAGGGGTTCAGCGTATCCCAAGCTGTTGTGATAGAAATGGGTTAGTGAGCTGAGCGCAAGCAAGGGGCACAGCAGGGAGATACTGTGTGGCTTTGCACTGCTATGTGGGCACTATCCCAGGCAGTATTACATACAAGAGCTTAGAACTATTCACACTGAAGTTGGAAGCTCAGCCACTGATTTCAAGGAATAAATTAATAATGTTTGAACAAAAGGGAAATAATTTCCTCTCATTAATGTTCAGGTGGTGTCTTGTTTGCTTCTCTGTTTGCCTTTGGATGTAGTTCTTCTGGAGATGATAATACCGGTTTTACGAGAAAAATGAGCACGTTTTGCCCTTTGCACCATTTGACCCTTCCAAATATCTCTGTGAAATATAAACTGTAAAATAAAACTGTTTTTCCTTCCACATTCAGCAAGGTTTATAAGGTCTTTATCTTGTATTTAAAATGACAAGTCATTTTAAAAGAGCAGCACCAGGTACAAAACAACTGCCAACTTAATATTTCTTTAATATTATTGGATATGGATGATAAAATACTTTAGGAGGAAAAAATATACCAGCAATAGTTAATATTTTTCTCATAACTAAAATTGAATTTTCAGTTTTTGAATATTTCTGTAGCAGTCTCGATCATTCAGGAAATGGTGTATAATAACATCGTTATTTTAAAAAACAGCAATTTTATTGCACTTTTTTGTTGTGAAATATTGAAAACAGAAAAAAGTTCCCCTTTATTCCTATATTCGTAAATGACCTGATGAAATTTCAAAATCAAAGCACTTAGCGTACATAAATAAAGGATACATTTATGCCATTTCTCCTTATCCATAGCAACAGTTTGAATAAGATAAAACAATAATGCTGGTTTTGTCATGCAGCTTCAGTACAGCTTTCTGAAGTTACCAAATCAAACCAAACATTGCTAAGATACACACTTATCTTCATGTTCAAAGGCAGCTAATTTCCTTTAGTTATTAGTAGCTATCTGACTTTCCCTCTGGAGGGAACATCAGACTCTTCTAAAATCTTCAGTGAAGAGTTTCACGCCCATATTCAGTCTGGCTCTGACCTGTCTTGTCAAGGCAGTGTGGAGGAAGGAAGGGTTCGGTTTGCAGTGGTCCTCAGTTTTCCCCAAGCCCTGCATGTCAGTGCAATTGGCCAGGTTCAGATTTTTCAAACCTTTAGCTTTCCCATCCTGAAGAATGTTGAATCAGAACCCATATACGGTAATTTGATGATTTCAGACTAGTGATGTGTATCTGTAGTGCACACTGGTGTGTTTCTGTAGACCAAGCTAGACTGCAGTTTGTCTTGCTGGATGATCCCTAAATGCATCTTCAGGAGCCCAATTTAAGAACCAAAGTTTGTAAATGTTGGGTCAGTCTCGTGTCTGTTCCTCAGCTCTGCTTATGTTCCGTGTCATTGTAGGAACTGAAACAAAGCTTCAAATCCATTTTTTTCCGACTTTGAAATGTTTGCACGTGGATGGGGCTGTACTTCTGTCAGCAACATGCCATCCACTTGATGCACAGAGGTAGAGAGTCATTTCAGGCATTTATTTTAAATGTATTACTTTAGAAATAGGAAAAAATTGCACAGGGCATACATTTTCCTTATTTAAGTTGAAAAATAAATATAGCTGTAATCTAAATGTGTATTTATCAGCACTGATGCCCTTTGGTCTTGCTCCAGTGGACTTCTCTCACTGACATCAGTGGGAAAAAGATGGGTTCTGCGCAGTAAATCTATGAATATTTTTTTCTTCTTTATCCATCCATCTATTTTGGGATGTGCTAAATGCTTGCTCTCTGTTGTAACATTAACATCAGTATGTGGAAACTTGGGTTGCTAAAATAAATCAGTGAAATGCAATATACATGACTTCACGTGGAACTGCATGTACATTGTTGAGCACAAGCACCCCGTGTCCGCTGTGCCTTGCCAGCTGTACAGCGGGGTATTTCCTATTGTGTCCTGCAGAAGCGGGGTCCCATAGCGAGGCAGGGGTGAGCTTTGTGCTGCCAGTATATATATAAAGTCTTTTCAGTGCCTGAGCTGGCAAAATACTTCTTGGTTGCCATTACTGTGACTGTAAATTTGAATCCACGATGCTTTTACCAGCCTCAGAGTGTGGGGACAGCAAGGTCTGTAGTATTTCCCAAAAGCATCTTTTTTCGTTGTGGGCCTGATTGTTTGTTGGAGATGATGAAATTATTATCATTTATATGTGAAGCACTGATTTTTGAAGGTCTAACTGTGTTTCTTTACCTTTTGTAAGTTAATGATACTGGCTCCGATCAAAGTAACACGGGGCATTTTTCTGACCTTAGCAGAGGCACTCCTGATTCATGCTAGTATGAATGAGCACACTCACAAGTTCATTTAATTATTATTTTTAAGGGAAAAATGAAGGTAAATAAGAGGGGAAGAAGAGGTAAGCTCAACACTTACAGGCTGGACTGTGTTTTCTGCCCACAGCGAAGTCAATGGGACACCTTTACAGAGCTGGACATTGATTAAGATGTAGAGGGGCCAGCCCTGCCTGAGTCCCCTCCGATCCATGCAGTGGTCCCATGCCTCGGGGCGCCGATTTGTCACCCACCATTGGTCACAACTGCGTGCAATGAGGGAGCTGATGAGCTGTTCCCTTCTTTCTTTTTCCTGCTTAACAGGTAAGAGCTGCACAAATTCCCTCTGTAATAACCACATAAGAGAGAATACGAGTGACCTGTCATCAAAGTATTTAGAACTGATGATGATATCTGTAGGTTTGTTTGTTTTTTTTTTTGCTGTGAAGTTGAAACAAAAGCCATAAATCACAGGGATATGACAAGGAATGGGTTGTTGCGTATGGGCTGTAGCTGCTGGTTATTCTTGTCCAAAGGTACAGATATGCCCTGATGGTTACTTATCAATGACAATCCACACAGGGCTTAACCCTGAGTGGGGCAAGCTTGCAAGGTTACACATATATATACTGAATGAAACATACCCCGTTGGTAATTTTTAGCGAGGCTCTAAACAAGAAGTACATGCCTGGAGTAGCGCTGCCAGAGATGCTTAAAGTTCAAATCCAAATTAAAACTGCCTATCTTTATCCTAAATTCCAACCTGAACTTGAGGAAAACTGTGATCTATACCTCGAACTTTATGACAGAAAATCACTTGAAATTATTTTCTAATACCTCAGAATATATGAACATGGTACAAACACTTGCAAATTAAAACTTGAATGGAAAATCTGAACATTTGTCTCGGAATGTAGTACCTGGTCTTGCAAAATACTGTCATAAGACTTTAACTGATGGTAGCTGCAATGGAAGTTGGAGAGTCTAATTTATTAAGACTCCTAGTTCTAATACAGCTCTGTAAGCTCAAGTCCTACAATGTAATTGTAAACTTGGGGGGGCAAGAGGAATACACTTATTTACCTCACAAATCTATTTAGTAAAGACCACCGACGTGTAAGACTTTGTTTAGAAATCACTAAGATACCACATGAAGAAAATAGACCCCTTTTCAGCAATGCCTTTACACAAAGTAATTGAAAGTAGTGCAGCTGAAGCATGTTCTTGATTTCTTTGCTGACTCAGAGCTTGTATCTTCTTCCTGCCAAGGCAGCGATCTTAACACCACTCCTAAATGCACTAGTAATTCTAGAAGCTCTAATGAAAGTCAAGATAACGCCACAGATTTTATAAATAAGGGTCTTTATTTAGAATACTGTTGAAAACATTCTTGGCAACCACATTGTATAAATATATAAAGTTAAAGTTTGGCACAACAAACCAAGCAACATTAAATATTTTTATTTTTTTTCCCTTTTTGTTTTGTTTTTAATCTTAGCTTTTGTTTAATTTTTTCCTTTTTTTTT
>VXAA01003078.1:751024-828504 GCA_013399115.1 Anseranas semipalmata
GAGCGCCGCCATTTCGTGCGTGCCCGTGGGCGGGCGCCTCCCCGGGGCGCCTCGTCCCCTGCGGCCCGGCCTGCGCCGCGCCCCTCAGCCCGCGCGCCCGGCCCCTCAGCTCGGTGCCGCCTGCACGGCGGGAAGGGCCCGCCAGGGACTCGGCGTCCCTGCCCCTCGGTCGAGGGACGGTCGTCAGGGTCGGACGCCTGGGGGCTTAGCAGTGGGTTCTGCAAAGGTCCCGGGTGCAGGGTGGATTCTTTAGCTTGTAAAATTTAGCCCTGAAAATGGTTGCATCAAACTGGCCTGTCTTAGATATTTTAGTAACAATCCTTGGTTTGTGTGGTAACTTCAAAATACAGGTTTCTGACTTTTTCAGCCAGTTGATTGTGTAGATGGAGCTCTGCATGCTACTGCTTGAGCACTTACCTTTAACAGATAAAAGCCATTGCAGCGGAAACATTTCTTAAGGTGTTCCTTTACGCTACATACGATGCATGCGCCTGATCTGAAAACGGGCTCCAAATTTCCTTAATCTCCATACACCCTTCAAATTTGATAATTTTCTGTTCAGTGACTTTCTGCTGAGTAAGCACAATGCTGCATGCTGCTCTATGGAATATTTTTCTAGCAGATTACCGTGCTTCCCCACAGACCCATTCATAAGGACTCTAAGGGCAGTGCCATCAGCACGTTGCGCGCTTTAATTGTTATTGGATCTGACTGCCTGGAGCAGAGCGCTCGTCGGAGATGAGTCCGGTAGAGGTGTGAGAGCTGCTCATCAGAAACTTACGTATTTCTAGTTCGGTGCCTCTGTCTTTTATGGTATTCAGCCCTCTTTCTTTGATGTAACTTTCCATTATTTGTGCTTCTGATGCTTCGTGGTATAGTTGTTAAATTAGAAGTTTCAGTAAATAATAAGTAAAACTGTGTGAAGTTCCTGTTAAAAAAAAAAAAACAAACAACAACACACATTTAAACATATGCTTATGTTAATCATTTGAGTAAAACTGCATGTGAGTGAAGTTTGCCAGTAATGTTTGCAACCCAAAAGTAAGTACCTGAATTCACAAGTTATGATATATTCACAAGGTAGTTTAATGCTGTGTGACCTAGTTCTGAAGTTGTCAGTAAGGGTCCTGCTTTTAGTAGTGGCACTAGGGACTTCCTCTGAGAGGATTTATTTTGGACAGTTACTTTTCAGCTCCCTCCATTCTGGCTGTTGTTGTTTTAGGTAGTAAAGCAGTTGCTTGTGTCTTACAATTCCAAGGTAATTCTTTGAAGGCCTCAGAAAAAAAGAGCAAGTATGGTGTTTCTATGTGTACGTAGTATCGATATCCTAATGTAAATACAATAACCAGTGACCTCCTTTCTGTGGACAATCCAAAGAATTTGAAGCGTGGAGTCAAAATAGTGAGCAAGTTAGCTAGCATCCACGTTGTATTTTGTTAGGTGGGCCTTTATGTTCGTGATGGTAATTTCTGATCCTATTAGTGCATACATGCTCATATCTGTATTAGTGGGCTCATGATCACACACTGTCTTTTGGAAGTCAGTATCTTATGCCATCCCATGTCAATGCTGGAGAACTAAGGCATAATAAGGAAGAAATTCTTCACAAATGAGGGTGGTGAGGCACTGGCACAGGTTGCCCACAGAAGCTGTGGATGCCCCATCCCTGGAAGTGTTCAAGTCCAGGCTGGATGGGGCTTTCGGCAACCTGTTCTAGTGGGAGGTGTCCCTGCCCATGGTAGGGTGGTTGGAACTGGATGGTCTTTCAGGTCCCTTCCAACCCAAGCCGTTCTGTGATTCTTAAGGCTACATATTGAAGCATGGGCCTGAAAACTGACTCCACATTTCCTTGATCTCCATACATTCAGTAACCCCTTGTTTTATGACCACACCATTCAATTTATTTTGCTTTGTGCCTCATAGAACTAAAGGAAATATGTGTCATTTGTACTGCAATTAAATTTATTATGGAAAAATTCCACTACAAAGTAATCTAGGGATTCTTGCTACACTGGATGAGGTGGTCTCACATGCTGGTTGTATCTGGACTGAGGAAAATATCATCTGTTCCAAAAACTTGTGATCTCAAGTCTTGGTTTTTAAGTAATGCTGTATCCTGGGAGACAGGCGCTTTGTTCAGTTTCTTAGTTAGTTACAACATTTCAGCATGGTATGGAGTAAGTGCAGCTGCCTGCTATTGGGTAGGAGGCTGTTAAGATAGACAAGCTGTTTTTCATCTGCCCTAAACTGAGGGGAAAGTTGTAGGTATCTCTCCCAAACCATACGCGTTAGAAAAGTTACTACCTACTTGGGGTAACAGTGTCTGTGTATGACTTTCATACAAGTGAATCTGGGTTAGATCTTTATTCTCACTAACTCCTGAAATAGGAAGGTGCCTTACAGATCTTTGAAGGAACAGCATTGTTGGGGTGACAGGGGTTGGACACTGAGGGAAAGCAAGAGGAGATAGTTCTGTGCAAGCTATTGCAAACAGGGGCTCTGTAAATAGTATTGGTGACAGGAATGGCCCTCCCCATTCCTGTAATCCAGGATTATTTACATGTGTAATGTTAGGCCCTGGTGAAGGGTGTCTTGATTTATTTTTATGATTTGGTATGATTTTGATACAACACATTTTACAGAGCGTTGAAAGCGGTACGCCAGAGTGGGAAGCCAAACAACCACAGCATGGTATGCAGAACTGCAGTTAATATTCCAGTAAAAGAAGCTCTCTTACAACATGCCCCCCTTTTTAATTCTTTGGTGGAGTGTCACATAGAGGACATAGTTCCTGTCAGAAGGCTTTAGCAGCAGAAAATAACTTTTCTGCTAAGGCTACTTGCAAACGTTTAATTGAATCTGGCCATTTTCTGCCTTGATTCTCTGTCATTTAAAGCTGCAGTTTGTAATCTGGAGTTTGCATCGTCTGTTCTTTACCCACAGGTAGCAAGAATTGTGGCTGTTGCTTCTGTCCAGCCACCATCTGTTAGGTTCTTCCCAGCTGTGGCAGATTTTTCATGTGCTTTGCAAATACTGTATCTAATGCTGCCGAAAATTTTTCTTACGTGATCACTCAGTGGACATCAATAGCAATGATGAAAATTGAGGACTACATGAGGAAAAAGCAGTCAACAAATGTATGATATGTATGCCTGTAAGTTAGCCTTCTTCATTCATGATTTTATTTCGTAATTAAGTGAAACCTAAGCTCTCTGGCAGGAAATGGAGAATGATTCATACAAGCAGCCGTGAATTCACAATCGCTTGTATTGGACTTGAAGTCACTTTACCCGTTTATGCCTATGCTTTGCTATTCTCAACAGGTGCTTCATTTCACTGTTTTGTCTGATCCGGCTCTGTTTTATTTCCCCTTTTCCATGGAAGAAAAGCCAGCAAGACTTCTGAGTTGTTCCTTTGCCTTTTTTTACTGTATGACTCATAGAGTTAAAAAAGCAGTCTGAAATCTGGGAAGTTACTACTTAAGTAAGCACAGAAAAAAAAACTTTTTAAAAAACAGTCTTACAGTAAAAGTATTCATCAGCAAAACATGAGATGGTCCTTGGGATGACTAGTGGCACTGTGGCTAAGCTGCGAGGTGGACGTTCTGGGATGTATTTTTTGTCTGTGTGTCACAGAGCAAATGTAAAGAGTCCAGGAAGGTCCGCTTTGTTGTAGTGCTGTGAAGTCATCATGCTTTAGTGATATAAGAGAAGGGCTTCTCAAAAGTACAAGTTAGAGCCTTGTTCCGCTGAAGTGAGTGTCTTGTTCTTGTTGGTATCAAACAGAGCAGACAGGAGCCTGTTTTTGGGGCCCATATGTGCTGAACATTACTTTGTGACTATGCAGTGCAGTATCTACCCATATTTTATATAGATAGATAGATAGATAGATATAGATATAGGTATTCCATTTACTAAAGCAAGGTACCACAGTGAAATCCTGTATGCAAAATACTTGGATTAAATTTGATTTTGGAAGTCATTTTTGAAGCGCATTTTTCTGGCACTTGCCTCAAATAGTCCAAAGCTTAGTTTTCCATTGCTTTCCTTTTCTGGAGAGTTAGAGATTTTCTTCTGCTCATTGATATTTTTGCATATGCAAAACACCTATTACTGCAGTGTTTAAAGCCAGTTGAGATGTATGAGGATGTTCTTCAATTGTCATGGAAACAGTAATGTCTTGTTTGCCATCATTCAGTTTTCCCACTTTGCATCAGTAGCCCGATAAAGTTGTGACATTGTTTGCACCTCTGATGTAAGTTTTATCTCGGGTAGTTTAGTTCCGTGGACTTCTTTTATACAAGTCTGCACAGCACAGATATGGAGAAGTTGGCTGATTCTTCTTTCTCCTTTTGCAATGAAATTCTTTCTTAAGGAACTTTCCAAATGCTGGGTAATATAAACCACTGTGTTACACAGACAAATCTTTGAAACTTTACCGATTGAAATCTGTCCTTTAATTCAAACAGAATATGCTCACAGCCCATTAGCATGTCCATGCTGTGTCTAAAGCAGACATAGAAGACAAGCACATAGGAGTTCTTGAAATGCAAGCAAAGCTTATCTTTAACCTTGTGTCACAGAACAGGTTTAAAGGGTTTCCTGATTCATGCTGTTTCCCTTTCTGCAGTGTTTAAATTAGGCTATCTGTAATTAATGCTGACTTTTCCCGTGGGACCCTTCCTGTAGAAGACGGTTTGCTTCAGGCGGTGTGATGAGGAGACAAGGCAGACTCAGCTCGTCCTCGGCACGATGCTGCAGGGTCCCGGTGCTGTGCGGCTCAGAGGAGAAGGCTCCACAGCTGGTGTGGCTGATGCTGAGAGCTGCGGTGAGATTTCAGTGTTCAGGGCACATCCTGCCTGCCCAGCACCCTCCTGCCAGTCACCCTCCTGCCAGTCCCCAGGCACGTCTCCCCTTCTCCTCTCTCTTTCCAGCGGCTGCCACGAGCGCGGGCCAACAGCTCAGGCCGACTCGTCCTCTCCCTTCGCTCCCACCCTGCCTCGTGCGGCCCCCCAGCAAAGCTCCTTCAGTCTCCATTTCTTCTCTTACAAATACACTTAAACTGTAAGCGGACTGTTAATTTCAGTTGGTACTGGCTGACACTACCCATCGCATTTTTTAAAGAGGCTGCACATAGGAGTGAGATTAAATTGGCGGGGTTCATCTGCCTCTGAGATTTTTGCAAGTTTTATTTCAAGCTATATTTAAAAAACCATAGGCCAGCAAACATAAGGCTCATTGGTGCGATCTATCCATGGCACACCATAAGCCCAGTCACTTATTGCAGGTTGAAGCTACTGGGTCTCAGCACTGGAATAAATTTAAGGGGAGGAATTTCTGAAAACATGTGGTGTGCCCCAGGCAACGCGTTACATAAGGGGGTTGTGCAATCCCAAACTGCCTAAAGTCTCTCATAATTTGTATCCCTTGCCTTCCTGTTCTACCTTCCTCTCCACAGCTGCGGATAAGATTCTGTACTTACTTTCAGACAAATGAGAAAATAAGACTTGACATGTTGAAAAAGGCAGTGCCCTTTTTTTGGTACAGTCTGTGCCATGTGAAACCAGTGGCTGCAGGTAATGCCTTCCAGGCAGTGTAAATTTTGATAGGTGCACTCTGCAGTCAGTGGCCCTTGAAAGAGCATCAGATCTCTTCGAGGTGAGCATGAGCAGTTGCACTCTGTATATATTCAGAATATTTGGGGCTGCAGTAATATTTGCCTGTAGTAAACTACATCTTCCAGAAACCTTTTATTGTCGTGCTACTGTATGCTGCTGATAACCAATGGTCTTAGAGTCTCTGCTAGTACCAAGAGCTCCTGCTTCTGAAAAACAGATACGCCAGGGGTCTAAATGGTGTGACCGATGCCATTTGCTACTCGGCTTGAGAGAGGAGAAATTGAAGCCACAGATGTGGTGAGAGGTGTGCAAAATGTTTGCAGGTGAACAGGAAATTATTCCAAATGTTTTAGCATCTGCATTCGTCAAAAATTATGAATGAGCCATTTTCACAGTTTTTGTTTGAAAAAGAACCCTCTCAAAGTTGAAATGAAGCTGAGCAAAAAAAAGCATTGTCTTTTTTTTTTTTTTTTAATTTATGTGAACATTCACCAGGTAGATGTTTGTTTTAAATTTTGTATTAATATGGATTTAGTGGAGGTGAATCAGACAAACCGCAAGTGTTAAAGACCTTAAAGACTGTGTTAAATTCCAATGAAGTAATTCCTCTTCTAGTTCCAGTCACAGAATGACCCTTTATTACTGCTTTCTGCTCAAAACACCTTTTATAGGCCATCTACATATTATCCTTTATCATGTAGGTGTTGTGGTTCCCTAGGGTATCCCTTTCCCTATCATTTTCTGCCTAATTTTAATGGCTTTAAATACATTATAAAGTTCTTATGATGGCAGGTATTAGAGTGTAGTCTGTTTGTGGCAGTATGTCCCAGGCAAAGTCTTCCATGCCAATTTGCAAGGATCAGACAAATTGTTTTTGATTTCGTTGTCTTTGTGCGGAGGACCTGTTGATTTGGGCATTCGCCTGATTTCACTGGAATTACGAGGTGTAACGCAGAGTGGGTTTGGCTCATGGCACTTAAGGCAGCCAGCAACATTAATTGATAGTCTTGGGAAGTTACTTATCTGGTCGTTAGGACACTGTGGCGTTACCAAAGTGGTGCAGTGAAGTCTTTACTTTTTGATTTCAAAACCACTAGCTCCCATTGCTATCATTTTTATAATTTAGAAATTACTGTGCTGAGCATTTACAAATTTCACAGAACCGTTTGTTCTCTGATTGAAATCCTGTGTACCAAGCGCCTGCCTGGGTCAAAGACAAAAAGTTAGCTTCGATACTCCAAAACTGGTTGAATAAATCCTGTGCAGCTGGTCTGCATGAAATGTGCCCAGTGACAGCAAGCCGCAGAGAGGATTCAGAGGTTTAGGAAAAGCTCTGTGCCTGTCAGATGCTAGGAGTGTTTTATTGCTTGTGCTCTGAAGGGCAGTGACATATAGGTATCCATACTGCTCAGTATTAAGTGTGCAAAGTGGTGATTACTATGTGGTTCCCTCAGGCATATATGTGGACAAAACAGATGCATAACTGGGCAGCGCTGCCTTCTTCATATGTTTATACATGCTTTGACATTTTCCAACTTTGGAACTGTGGTTAAAGCCTCAAAGGGAATCCGTGAGTCTGCCGCAGCTGAGAATATGTTTCTAGCACTGGGCATTCCTCTGCCATTCTGTGAATGTCTCTTCGTTGGTGAGGAAATCACAGAATCACACTGGCGTTATCCAGCCTGTACTGCAGCGTTTGTCAAGGAAAATTCACTGAGTCTTATTTAAATATTAAAGCCAACACAGTACAGTTTACATCTGTGTGTACATGTGGATGAGATGTCAATAACTGTTAAGGATTGGAGACTATTTTTTCTGCCTGTGCTGTTCTGGCCACCAGCTCTGCTCCTTCAATTGTCTCTGCTTTGCTTCTTTTTGTAATATAACCCAGACGAGACGTAGTCCCAAGGGGAAAGTGACTTAAACTAATCTGAATCTCAGGAAGGCATGAATGAGAAGTTGTACAAGGAAATAAATTTTAGAATACAAAGTTATGAAAGTTGTGACCAGTTCACGTGAGCAGCTTGTAGCAAGATTTCCCTCTAATAACACATCATTGGGAATTTGGAAAGCCTGCTTTTGCTCATGTTTTGTGAGCAGAGTGCTCTTGGCAATGTGCTCTGGTGCCACCTTTGTGAATCCAGCTCTGTGCTCAGGCTCTAGAGAGCTTCCAGGTTCTCTAGAAACAGGCACTAGAGTCACTGCAAGGAGTGAGATTGGATTTGTGGAACTGTTTTGTGGAGCCAGAATGGCAGTTCTCAGAAAAGAAGAAACACACAGGCTTTTCATTAATCCAAATATTTATCAGTAAGACACTAAGAGGGACTTAAAAAACAGATCTGTATACATTGAGTCATAAACCAGCTTCTAGCAAAATAAGATGAGAAGAAAATTGTGCTTGAGGCCATCTGAGCCAATAGCTGCTTGTGGCAGGGTTTCTTGCACTCTTCCCAGATCATTTTGTCGTGGCCATAGATTGATAATGCACCGGGCTCTGTGGACCACTGGCCAGAGCAAGTACACGGCAATTCTTATGGTGCTTGGGCTGACAGATTTCTCTTAAGGGACTCTAACGGGGTTTGGTTTGATGTGTTCCAGAGCAGGATCGTCCTTGTTCCTGTTAAAGCATGCTCGTGATCTGGACTCTGGGACACAAGCAGGACTGAGGGACGTATCTTGTTAGGTAACGGTAAGACCATGTTACGTGCATAGAGGAGGGTGTTGAAGTTTGCCATGTGTAGCTTGTGACTTTTAGCTGTGTGCTCCGAAGCAAGGGACAGGAGGGTTTATTTTCCTTTTTAAAGGAAGATCAGTGCAGAGCAAAGAGAGGAGCTGAAAAATCCTGGGGAAAACCAAGAAGCGAAGAGAAGCAGCACTAAGAGTGGGCCAAATCTTTTACTGGCATATATGAGCATTACTCATATAACTTCAAGAGAATACATGCTTTGACTGAGTGTGTACCAGCTGAGGACCTGGCCCATAATGTCCTTTATAAAGCTCTGATTCCTCCCCAAATAGTTTTTCCCTCCCTCTTCAAAGAGGCACCTGTTGTTGGTGGAGTTGCTGATGATACCGGATTAGTGCACATGCGGTCAGCCTGCTTGGCCTCGGCCCTTTGGACCCAAAATGAACTCCAGCTGCTGTTGCCCAGAGCAGGTGCTTCATCCAGCCCCAGCAGCTGTTTGAACGTACACGGTCGTGGCCAATAGGAGGGGGTAGGTCCCCTGAGCTACCCAGAGGAAGAGCTGATCAGCAGGAGGGAAGGAGAAGGGACTTTGCCACAGGGATCGGATTTTTATACCCAGCATTTAGCAGAGAAAAATTGTTCTAGCATATCATGGTGGAAATGGGAAACAGGGGCTGGCATTCTGCACACGCTGAGCCTGCATAGCCCAGGGGTGGATTTTGTTCCCAAAATGAGGCTGAGGGACCTCCAAACACCAGCAGGGCCGTGACAAATGTTTGGTGTCTAAGCTGCTGAACCTGTCTTGTCAGGTACATGGCCGTGTGTGAGAAATTTGGAGGGCTCGTAGTGTTTCACAGTTGTTCAATGTTTGCAGCCATTGGTTTAAAGCTCCAGTGAGCTGCCTGGCAGAGGTGAGATTAGGCACAGAGCAGTGTGCGGGATGATAGTCTGCTAGGTGTGATAGCTTGGGCTTCACGCGCACACTGCCAAAACCAGCAGCAAGGGAAGAAGACAAAATCAGAGATAAACTTGGGGTTAAGAAGCAGCCACAGGAATGGAGGGGACGGTGCCAGGTTAATGGAGGGTGAGGAGACAACGTGGGGCCATTCAGAGATGTGGAGGGTTGGACAGCAGCAGCCAGAGTTTGAGGAAGGGACGCAGAAAGGCCATGACAAAGATAGAGTAGCAGCAAACCTGGGCTAGAGCGAAGGGAACAGGGCAAGGATGCAGGTTTCTTCTTTCTACCCTGTGCCTGGTTTCAGTCATATCCCATCAGCCAGCTTTTTCATCCTGTGTGTCTTTGCTGATTGCTGCTCAACCAAGTTCTCACCGAACCCCCATAAGGAGGGGTAAATGCTGAGCAAGGATGTTTCCCTGCCATTTTTCATTACGGTGTGGCCTAAGCCCAGGAGAAAAACATGAATATTGAAGGGCGTTCTTTGTCAGGAAATGGGATTTCCGCAGGTGCTCAGCTGCAAATGCTGTGCATGCTTCTAAGGCTTGGCACATGGCATTGCTAAATCCTGATTCAGGATGCAAGAATGTCTCATGGCCCCTGCCATGTAAACTGTTGTCTGCCCATGTTTGGAAATCAGCCGTCAGTGATGGCAGTAGACAAGTATGGGTGAAAAGAGCAGCTTGGCTTCAGCACTAAGCAAGATTTGTTAAACATCGTAAGTGCAGATGGTCCAATTCGTATTTTGAATAATGAATACTGTGCCTTTTTCTGCAGCTAGTGGTAAGAAGCTGAACGGTCTTTCTTCATGCCCTTGCTGCTGTCCCAGGATTTGAAAGAGTGACAAAGTATTTCATCCCTTTACAGGATGAGGTGAGCTTGCTAACCGTAACGTTTGTATGGAATTACACAGAAAAACTCCAGATAGCCAAACATATGGATTTAAGGTCATTTGTGCGGTGGCAGGGAAATTATTTCCATTTTGGTTTACCTGCCTCCTGGATTGGTTAGGTTATCCAGACGACTTCGATTGTTCTTTTGGACTAAAAACTATTCCAGCTGTTACAAGCCTGTACAATTTCTGTCCCAGTGCAGTTCTTCCATGAGGTATTCCTCCTGTTTATATTGGTTCCATGTTAAAATTAAGGACTTAGAGAAATAGCATCAGAAATTCTACATGAATTAAATACTCAAGGCTGTTAGGGAAATAGATGCATTAGAAATAGGTGGTGTCTGTGCTTATTCTGTGCTCACAGCCCTTGGGCATGTCGCTGGTATGCAGGGAAAGAAACATCGCACATGACTATTAAAAGTGCGTGATGTGCGTCTGTGTGAAAGGAAAGCATTCTCCTGTTTTCTGTTCCTTTGTTTTTGCCGCTTTCAGTAAATTGCAGTTCACTCTTGCTGCTGCAGCCTTATCAGCAATAGGTCCCTACTGTCTCCTTATCTGCCCAGTACCATGTCTGGGTGCTATGCACACCCTGTACTGCTTCACAGCAGTGAAGTGGTAGGAGTTGCCCTGCGTTCTTCCTCTGTGCTCCTTTCCTTGCACTGTGTGTGAATCGAGAAAAATGGAGGTGCAACTCCTTTTGGTGTAGTAAATTAAAAAAAAAACAACCACAAAACAAAAAACAAAAACCATTCTCAGAGTGGCCCAAGATCTGTAGTTAAGTATGGAGCACATTTAATCTCATTTTCCAGAGACTTTTAACCACCTGCATGTGGATAGGATTCTTCGAAGTGCCTCTCCATCACTGATTTAAATGGAATTAGGTACGAAGGAGCTTTGCTGATTTAAGCCATTACCAAACGGTGTGTGGCAATGTCCAGTGTGAGGAGCAACAGTGAAGCACTTTGGATGTTGTAAGTCATAACTTATTAATTGCTAGATTAAGACTAAGGGAATAAAGAGCTTTTTAGCAGCCCTCTATGTTTGGGGGATCTGGAGAACGGAGGGTTTTACTTTGTATGAGGCCCATGTTATGCTGTTTAGGAATTCCCAATTCAAGATCAAAACTACTGTAAGTGCCCTTTTACCATACAGCCGACAATTAGCTTGCTGCCAGTAAGAAAAACAATCGTGAAGTGGTGAGTGAAAGTAGCATCAGAAATGGACCTTGACAGAGTGGTAACATACAGTTAGACCGAGTGACATTCTTCACACCTGCTGTGGTGCATAACAGTAGCTGGCTGACTTAACCCGTGGCACTACAAGCAGAGCATTGTGCTGTGACACAGCCTGGACAGCGATTGAATTACACACCGATTAGGTCTTGGGCTTCTCTCTGTCAGTGTGCACAATGAAGAATCAGAGAAGTGGACATGAGAGCTTTAGCAGGCCTTGTGCTCTTGAATGGAGGAGGATTAGTTTGTAAATGGTAAATTGTGTTGGGGCCAACAGTCGTAAAACTGAGCTCTGCCCTTCTGCTGCCTCAAAGGCACAGGCTTTGCAGAAAACCCCTTCTCCCCGCCTGCTTTGACTGACTGCTGTGATCTGGGGAGGGGGTAGATGCCTAGAGTCTGCTCCTCCTTTTCTCTGCCAAAGAAGGAAGAAGGTGCTGGTACATTCATATGAATTTTGCTCCTCTCTGTCTCTTACTGTCTTTTCTTAGAAAGGGCATGGGATTAAATTAATCAGTCTTCTGCCATTGCCACAGGGATGCAGAAATTGTGGGATTTGCCTCTAATACTGGGGTGCTACTGCCTGGTGGAGGGTGTCCCTCCTAAGAGCTGATTTAACCCAAAGTGTATCCTTTCTCAGGAGGTCCACAGCGGGGCTGAAGAATTGCAAGCGTTGCATCCTTTCCCTCCTGTCATCTGCTCCCACATGACTGCAGTGCCTGCGCTGTGCTCTTAGCTCACCCTGCAAATGCTCCTTGCGATGGAAGTTAGCACAGAGCTGTACAGTGGACTTTGCATTTGGTGGCAGTATCCTTTGTTGCCATGTTGTTCATGGAAAAGATGGGTTTATCCTTGCCTTGTGTTCCACTGGGACACACTGGAGCCAAATGGTGGCAAATCCTCTTGCATATTCTTTCAATTTTCAGTTGAAGGTCTACATCATGTTAACCTCTTTTTTTTTTTTGAATGGCAAAGCTTTTATTTTTATTTTTTTAAGAGAAACTCATTAAACCCAAGTAGGAAAAACAACTGTCACGTACTGTGGCTGGGAGTGCAGAGCATTCGCGTTCCATCTGGTCTGGCGCTTCCACTCCCTGCAGTTACTAAATGCGATAGCTGTTGGCATGAGCGTAGACCCAGAGATGGGCAGGGCTAGTTTGCCATGCCAGATATTTTTCTGTTGGCCTCATCCTGTTTTCTAGAACCAAAGATTTCACTGCGATAAAGATGATATCTTAAAGCATTGTAGGAGATAAGAGGATGTAACTGCACTTGACCTGAACTTGGATTAGGTATGCCTCTGGTCCTGTATCCATCTTGAAGTTTACTAGTGAATAATGAAGTATATGAACAATGAAAATATGACCTTCTTAATCTGTAAATACAAAAAAGAAAAGAACAGCCTTGAAAATCCAGCCATCTTTCAAATAATCTGAAAGCATATTGACCCTGAATCATTACAGTGAAATTCAACAGGGGTGTTCTTGTTAGTGGACTAAGAATATAGATGTGGTTGTATACATGGAAAACTGTATTTTTTTTCCAGTAGTCTTTGTTACTGTAATAAACGATTCTGTCTCTCCCTACAGACTTTATCTTATCTGTTTATAGTATTAGCATAATTTTTTTTGAGCCGGGAAGCAATGCGTACCTGAATACTGTAAGATTGTAAAAGAGGCTATATGGTTATGCCATTTAAAAATAATTCCATATGTTTTAGTTGCTAGTTTGAACTGAGGAAAGATATTTGTATTTCATATTCCTAAAAGCAGCAGATTTGCTGTAGTACACCAGTTCAGAGTAGTTTGCTCATAAACTGTAAATTCCAGAAAATCTCCAAAATTCTTGCAGCTATTTTCTCTCATAGGTGGAAAATTCTCAGCACCTTCCGAAAGGTGCTCAAATATCCCAAAAGGTAGGGTATGTAGGTTTTTTGTTTTTTTTTTAAGCTCAATAAAAAATGATGTATGAGATTAAATTCAGCTGTTGTTCAGTGTAGTCAGTGCTGATTATTGGTGGTTCATTTTCAAAATAGGAAAATAAGAGGTATTCTAAGTAGCCACTGTTTTGTTTAGGATGGAATATTTTGAAGGTAAGTTTTGAAGAAAAAAATGAAAAAGTTATTCACCAGTGCTGATACAGGACTGGCAGAGGTTAATACCGCTGACATCATGTTGGAAGCGTATAGCATTTTGTCAATGGTTATTAATGCCCTGCTGCTGGGAGACAGACAGTGCCAGCTGCCAGTTGGTGCGGTGCTTCTCTGCGGGCAAGCCTTGGCTGCTGCTCAGAAAAGAGAGAGGCACTGTGGGCGTGTGAGGAGGGTTCAAGTCTGCTCCCTACCTGGTCATCGCTCCGCTGAAACAGGAGGAGAGGAGATAGTGCAAGAAGGTAGATACAGCGCCTTGCTCCTGACTCATTTGACTTCAGGACAGGTCTCAGAGAGTGAAGCAGGCGATTAGCCAGCAGCAAATGTCTCCAGAGTCATGTTCAGAAGGCACTGATGACCGGTGTTCAGTTCGGATCTTCAGGACTTTGGAAGGAAACAGCAGGAAATTCAGACAAACATGCATAGAAATGACATCAATAGGCTTGGGGAAGAAGCCTGTGTTAATTTAAGAGAACCTTAGAGCTTTGGACACCAGTGGAAAGAAGTCAGAAATGGTATAGAGTGAAGCAGAAAAGCCCTTGAGAGGAAGGGGAAGGAACTTTGTAATGGCAGAATGATGATGAATATAGAGCAACTAATTAGCTTTGACTACATCATATTCATTATACATCGATTTGTAGGTTCAGCTGACTCACTTGGGGCTAGCTATTACTTTGTGTAATACCTTTGAATTACATCCACCATAAGGGAGTGAAACAGATACATAAAGGTGCAGTACATCAGTGTAGCATATCAAATTGAGAAAGGCATTTTTAGCAGTCTGTACCAAACACAGGTTTAAGCCAACATTAGATTATTCCTTAAATGGGTTGTTGTTATGACAAATCTGAAAAGAGCTAAAAGCATTTCAATAAATGGAAAAAAGGAAACTTTTATTTCCTTTCCCACAGCCTGGAATCAAAACGGGATTGCCAGCTAGGTTTACGCAGCCCAACCTTGTACATTGCAAGCACCCTTTGGTGAATGTGAGTGGAACACGCAGAGAGCGATTGTGAGTCCTATGGAAGGAACCAGTTCACTGTATCTCTCCAAATCATTCAGCCTCTGTGTCTTGTAAATGCTGATGCATGCTAGGACTAGAGAAAGTTGTGGCTGCTTCCATCTAACAGACACCAGCGGTTGTGTGGTTTTTTTTTGGCTGCTGTTTGGTTTTGGCAGAACAGATTTGTCATTACAGATATTAAAAGCAGTGCATATTTCCACTAAAGACCTTGCAGTGCTAACTCAGAGCATGAGATTTTGAAGTAATCCTTTGTGGGCCAGAATCATTTACTTTAAGTGGTAAAATAGTGTATGTCAACTGCATTGCTCCGAGTTACCTCAAAAGAAAAGGGTATTTCATAGGGGTAATGCTGGGCTATGAAAGAGTTAATGGTGCTGGAACTGAAACAGCTACTCTGAAAAGACTTTGGCTCTTTCAAGAATGGACCTTGAGAGGGAGCCCCTGTTGGTTTTAACTTTGATGCTAACCCTGACTCGAGCAGGAGGTTGGACAAAATGACATGATTCTGTATTCAAACTGGAAATGATCCCCTAATTCTGTTTCAGTTAATTTTATTAAGCTCCTGTGAAACCCATCCAACCTAGGTTTCATGTTATAGTTTTCACTTAGATGTTTGTGTATTTATTTACCATCTGTGGTTCAGCAGCATGAGAGAAGATTGCAGTTATAGTTCTCACAGAAAGAATATATCAAGGAAAACCCTGAATAATACACCGAGGTCGTTTAGCGGTGAAAGGCCTGATGGTCTGAGGGCATTTTGATGATAAACGCAGTCTGATGTGCCACACAATCCTTTGTATTCTCTTTGGTACTAAGAAGAAATTAGTGCATTATTACTTGCAAATGTTTCCTAGAAGGAAGAATGAATGTTTGATTACACAAACTCAGGTTTGGCAACACAATTCTGTATTAAAACCCATTAATTTTGCACACATGTAAATTATTAGAAGTAAATGGAAAAATCCATGTAATATTTTACACATACTTTCCAATTACGCAGCCTAAAACCCAAACCATGATGTCTGTGGACATCTCCGGTAACTCTTACAGGTAGAGTTCACCATACAAATAGTCTTCAGTCAGTCACCTAACCTTCATTGCATCATCCTGAGCTGAACTAGCAGGAGCAGCGGATCAAGAACACTTATTCCCCTCCATACAGCAGCTGAGGCGTTGTGTCCAGTTTTGGTCTCCCCAATACAAGACAGACATTGTCATGCTTGAACAGGCCACCAAGGTGGTGAGGGACTGGAGCACGCGATACACCAGGGGAAGGCTGGGCTTGTTCAGCCTGGAGAAGAGAAGGGAAAGGTGAAGTTTTATCTACCACTGTCCACAGCTACCTGCTGGAGGGATGCGTAGCAGATGAGATTCAGACTCGGACAGGATGAGGGGCAACAGGCCGAAGTTGGAGCAAGGGAATTTCCAACTAGATGCTTGAAAAGAATATTCCCAAAAAGCATACTAGGCTTTGGAGCAGGGGCCCAGAGTTGAGGTGGCATCTCTGCCTTTGGAGATGATCAGAATGTGACTGGATGAGCCCTGAACAGCCTGGTCTAAGATGGCCCTACTCTGTCCGGAGAGCTGGGCGGAGATCTCTGGAGTTCCCTGCCAACCACTTGTCTGTGGTTCTGCAGTAAGACTTTGAAATTGAAGACAAAGGGGACTACTCAAAGATATTTTTCCCTTTGTAATTCATAGTGCCTGGCATTCCATGTAAATGGAGAACTTTTTAATGGAGATTGCTTTGTGAGCGGTTTATCTGGCATAGAACAGATTTTGGCATGCACTGGCGTGAAACAACAATTGCAATGCCAGTAATGCAGCTACATGTCGTTAACAGTCCTTTTAGTTTTCCTTAAAGCCTCTCTCAGCTGCTATTCTTAAATGTCTTCCATGGTAACTTCTCAGTACCATCATCACTGCATATGGAATATTTATCTAATTTTAAGGACTTTTTTAGGTACCATTTTAATAGTAGCTAATTAAAAGAGCTCATGTTGCTCTTTCTAGTAGCCTAAGCTTCTCTGATAATTATAAAAACAGGTAGAGAAAAAGTTGTGCAACCCCAAACGTGACTTTTGAAGTACTGCAGTGAAAATAACATTGGAATTCTATATTTCTTCAAGAAAAAAGGTTCTTAATGATTGACCTCTTAGTCTTGATTACTCTTTTGGTAAATAATATTTGGAAGATTTCAATTGCAGATGAGGGTTTTCATTTGCATTTCAAATCTGCAGGAATCAAAATTTGGAGAAGCCCCTGATCTCCCAGCATAACCAGCATACTCCATTTCAGTGCAAGGTAGCCCCCACAACCTGATATATTTCTGTATTTTTGTAGATTTTAGTTTTATCAGTTACTCTTTTGATCCCAGGAAAATATTTTGGGGGTCATAATCAAGCTCATATTTCATACTCTTACCTCTTCTTAGTCATGTGAATTACTGTGTCACAGATAGTGCTGGCTCAGAAAGGTGATAGATGTTGAAGAACACTACTAATAAAAGCAAGGATCGTTATTCCCTAAGCCCGTTGCTTCAAAAGAAAAGGATAATGTTATGTAGATTTGTATTTTCCGTGCTGCATTCTAAATAAACTTAAAAAAAAACAATAAAAAAAGCTTGCCTTTTTTATTGTCAATAGTTATTTTGCAAAGACAGCCTCCCTCAGAAGCCAGTAATAGGGAATGTCCTCTGTAACAAGCTAGCTCCAAGTGACTCCTTTTATTCTCCTCTCCCAAGTGTCTCCCAGATGAGGTTCACCTGAACCTTCCCCCCCACTCCCACCCCCTGAAGAACAGTCTGAGGAGATCCGCAGACTCGGTGTTTTGTATCTCGATCGATACTGAGCGTGGGACTCTAACAGTAAAGGAGAAAGGACCGATCAGGGAACAGAAATGTGGCCGAGTGCTCTGTGCAAAGAGCCAGAGCTGCCCGGCGAGCTGTGCTCCGTGCGGTAGGAGAGCACTGCAGCCCACAGCCCCAGCCGAGGCAGTGCAGGTGTGGGCACTTGGGCAGGACTGCTGCGGCTGAGTTAAAAGGTGGTGGGGGAATGGGGGGTACAGCAGCTTCCTGGGAAGGGCAGTGGGGAAGAGTGGAGTTTGTGGTGGGGTACTGGCTGAAGCTGTTGTAGAGCCTTTCATGGACCAGCATCTGAAAGGTACTGCATGCTAAAGGGGTAACTGAGGAGTATGTGGTTATTTCTGAAAGGTGCAATAGTAGCATGGGTATTGTGGGAGCGGGTTTACTTATTTTTTTTTCCTGTTGAGTGAAAGGAAATAGAGTAATAGATTCTAAAGCCTTTTATTGTGTGTATAAATGCTTGTAATTGACCCTTGAAGCTTGACTTATTGTCATAAAATAATTCTCAAAATCCAGTCTACAGTAGCTGTAGTTCTTGCAGAAGAGCAGTCAGGCATGCTGTAGCACACTGAAACTTCAGTTCTTCTCCTGGGCCTTGTCTTGGGGATCTGGTTAAAGTACTTATTTTCTGCCAGGTTAGCATTTCCCCACATTACTGGAGTGGTATGTGTACAGAAGTTCATTGTTTATTTGTGTAAACAGGAAGGGCTTGTCTAGAAACCTTGGTGGAATGGTTGAAGTCATCTGCAATGGGCTAATTATCAGCACATGTAACCATGGTGTATAGAACTGATGCATTAAGTTATCTCTAGGTATCCTTTGTCTTTGAACTGAACTCTGAGTCTGGTTATTGGCCCTAGTGTAGGGGGTTTTCTGGCTTTCCGCAAGGAGGAGAGTAGTCCTGGGTCTGTCAAGACAACAAAAACAGTCAAGACTTCATAATAAGCTATCACTTGTGTTTGTTATAGAGATGGGCAACTAAATCAAAATCTGTGAGAGCAGCAGCATAGGCCTTACCTAATTAAACTGACTTCTTAGGAATCAAGTCCTTATACCCTTTTCCCTAGAGACACATGGTACCCTAAATGGTTTCACTTAAATCAACTCCAGGAGCTTTATTATGAGAAATACTGAGGAGAACTTGTTTTCCTACTTTTCTTCTTATGAAACTTACTCCCCTGTTACTTCTTGGGAGGCGTGTTAATTTGTTTTTGGCTTCTCGATGAGAACAAGGCTACAGAGCTCTAGTGCCAAACTGGGGATACCAGAGGAAGGTGTAACAGCATAAGGAAAAAAGCTGAGCCCCTTCTAATTCAAGGTGCAGACTTCAGATGTGAACAAGCTGTAAAACTGTTCATGCTATGAAGGAAATGAGGGGACCTCTTCAATGTCTTCAGTTCTCAGCGAAATGCCTTGCATAGAAAGGGTCCAGCCAAAGGCTGGGTATGGGGCTTGGCTGCTGGGGAAGCAGGTGATGCCGCAAAACTTGTTTTCTGCTGGGGGCACAATAGAGTAAGTGGGCTTTCCAACGTGAAAACTGCAAAGGACTCTAAGGAATGTCTCTTCCTCTTGTATCCGTTATAAATAAAATGGGAGGAGGTGAAGGATTTTTTTTTTCCCCAAGTAGGTTGAGAGAACACTTGGAATCAGTGAAGTGAATTGAATTTGTCTTAAAGAATGGCGCAATGAGTCAAGCTTGTAGGTGAGCAGAAGGATCTCTGTCTCTGAATTTGCCCGTGTGCTGGCATCAGGTTGCAGAACAAGGATCATAAGAATGGTACAGGGTCTCGGTCTGTAAGGCTTCAGGAGGAGAGCAGCTTTTTTCAGACTGCTTTTCATTTTAAAAATAGAGGGCTTAGCTTCCACTGCCACAACCCTGTGGTGATTGGCAGTGCTTCAGCCTGATCTATGAACTTAAAACATCTGATACATGTGATGGTGCTTACTGCCAGGTCCTGCCGCTCCACCTGAGTAACTAGAACATGCTCATAAATCAGGGGAGAGCATTCCTCTGTGACACCATCCCGAATGCCCTACTGAGCTGAAGCCTGTGTTAGCCATCAACGCCTCTTACATAAACATGTCATACTTTAAAGTAGGGTCTTGCAGGAAGCACAAACAATATACTGGCATAGAGGGGCCACACAAATTCAAGAGCTGTTAAGCAGGGGGAAGGAAAAAATCTCTTGATGATGAACATATCTCTACCAGACACGTGTGGAAAGAAAACATCTAATGCTAGGTTACATTCCTTTCGATGTGAAATAGTCAAATGTGGATGTGGTTGTCTTTTATTCCTTGAGTCTAGGAGCCAAAAGTATCAGTGCAGGAAAGTTTGACTTCTGTAGTGTTTGCTTCAGTCTGACCAGTGACTCTAACCCCAGCCCTGTGTATCCCTGCTTCTTGCTTAACAAGGCTTGCATGCTGGCTCTTTTTGCAGGGATGATTGTTCCTCTACTCTTAAAATGGTGCAGCTAGGCACAAAGAATTTCTTTCCAAGACCACTTGAAACCTTATGTCAGGTGTCATGCAGTGGTGTATTTAGATCTTGAAGTAGTCCATGTATCTGATTAGGAAATAAAGCTGGTTTGCATTCAGTCCTACAGAAAGCTGGGTAAGAACTATGGCTTGGTCCTTTGTATGTATTCAAAACTACTTAAGTCTTCTTATGGTCACCTCATCCTCTGGTGGCATTGAGAGCGTAGTTCCAATCTACCCGATCTCAGTCCTTGTACAAACTGATGCCAGGCAGTTTTAGGCACGGTAAGAGAAATGTTGAAGAGCATCTCGGGCGCGCCTTCAGTATAGCGCACAGCTGACTGACTTGTAAAACTTGTGTTTGTGTTGGTGCAGCCTTTGATCTGAACCGATAAGGAAAGTGCTCCCAGCAGCTGGAACACACACAGCCAAAAGTGACACGGGGCTGTAATCAGTGCTCCAGCCATCCCCTTCAGAAGTGTCACAAATCGCAGGGGGTGACAGCTGACAGGTGCCTGTGCCGTGTCCTGCACGCAGGGTGTGCTCTGGTGCAGGGCAGCAGGTAGGAAACCTGTGTGGTGGGTGGCCAGCCTGCAGCTCCGGTGCAAATAACTCGTGTCCCCTGCCTGAGAGCAGCCTCTTGCACGCTTAGTGCTGGAACAGCAATGTTTGCTTTGCTTTAAAGCGGGCTGACTGCTGCTTGTGCCCTGGCTTCGGAGTGGGTTGGCAACACCATGTAGCTGTGCTGCAAGCCGAGGGTTTATTCTGCATGTATTTATTCAAAGCAGGGCTGTACAGCTCTGGCCCAGTGGCCTTGTTCAGACTGGTGTTTTTGTGTAAAACCTAAATTATCTTGCTGGTTTTCCCCGGTGCTTTCCTCAAATGTGATTTAAACTTCTAGTGCTAACAAACTGGTATTACTAGCTTGTAATGAGTAACAAACAGTTATTCTAAAACTAGTTTTGCACCTGTAACAGCAGTGATAACCTTAAGGCCTTGTAGTGTAAGGCAGGTGTGTTTTGTGGAACACCTGAGCCTGCAGCTCCCCTGTTGCTCATATTGGGATCCTGCCTTCAACACCCTGGCTTCCTCTAAATGTGGCTAGCCCTGGGGTGCAAGAGGGAGGCAGAATTAGACTTTGGGGTGTCTGGGAATGAGCCATGGACCCCCATCTGAGGGGTATCTAATCTGTCACTGGGAGTAATTTCTTTTTTTTTCTAAATGTGGCTGGAGGAATTAATGAGTATCGTTCTGCTGTGGGAGCCTGAACCATGGGTGATATTTGATTGTGGTGAGCTTCTAAAACCCTGTGTGGGACACAGGGCAAGTCTCTCTCCACTGCCTCTTTAGAACTGGGTTTTAGTGCCTTACCCTCTGCCTCTATACTTCAGATTCTGGGCTGCTCTTGGGCCCCTTACCACCCTTCCTGCATATAGTCCTAGTGGTAGAGCTTGATCCAAAGCAAGCAGCATGGAGCAGACTGCTTTTTTTGCAACTCCTAGTTCATGGTAGCTGGGAGCACTGCTCACCTTGTGTGTGGTATAGTGCTTTGAGGTCTGCATTTCCACATCCCAGCCTTCAGCAAAGGAGGCAAGCTTTTGGCCGGAGCAAGCAGTTTCTACGTGGCCTCTTCAGACCCACAAAGCGAAGGCTGGAAGAGCAGCCCCGAGCACGCTGCCCTTGGGAGAGGCTCCGTGCTGCTCTGCAGCTGTCGGGATGGCTGGGGCGGATGCAGGCCTCTGGAGGGGACAGCCACACGTGCATAGGCATCTCTTGGAAACCAGCAATCCTGCCTGAAGTTGCTCTGGTTTAGGTGGTATTTCTTCTCCGGAGTCACTTGATAGGGTGTAATCCTGTAAGATGCTCAGCAGAGAAGCTGATACAGTAAAGTATTTCTGCAGATGCTTAATTTTCAGTGAATAAGTGGACCTTTTATGTGGGTGGGAGCACTCATGTGCTTAAAGTTAAGCATGTGCTTAAGTGCTTTCTTGGATCAGGGCCCAAATGCTGATGTGCTGGAGGTGCCCTTGCTTTCTCAAGTAACAGGCAGTGTTCAGGACCATTTCATATGGACCCCTGGGCCTGCAGGATTACTGAAAGATAGCCATGACTGAAAAGTGCTAGACTCTTAAACTTCTTACGCTTCATTTTAATAAACTCCATGAGTTTCTACTGTATTATGAGCTTTACGCTTCCCATACAAGAATAATTCTTGACTAAGTCCCTGGCAGACTTGACAAAAATATTTTACTGCTGACTTTGAACTAGTTTATTTTTTTCTTAGGATATTTTCTAAAGTCTTCCTGTTACACTGCTGGGAGAAAGTAAGCCTCTGACAGGAACAATTAGGATGCTAAACTATTGGGAGTCTTCTGTCGCACTTACTGATAAATAAATGGATAGCAGCCTGCTTTGCTGACAACACTGAGCCCGAAGGACATGTGTTGGGGACATGACAGTGCTGTGCACCTGTTTGGGCAGGGGGCACTGGGTCTTTCCCCTCCCTGGCTGTGCTAATCACTGAGTGACACTTGCTGTGCTTGCCCCACAGACTGAGGAGCGTAGCAGGGTGTCCTGCGTCCAAATACACAGCTGCTTCTCTGCTTGTAATGCCAAGGTTCAGAGGTCAGTGCAGTAAAAGCAGGTAAAATTATGCTTTCTGCCACCACCGTGCCACATCAAAATGCTAAACTGTTTGTTTTATAGTGGGTCTGTCAAGCTATTTGTCTCTACAAACATGAAATTCCTTTAGATTAGTTTTAGTGCTTTGAAAAACAAAGGATTTGCCTCTTTAGATATCATGTTAGGGAGATCTCTGCCCACTGTTCTTTGGTTGCTGCTGGAGAATGGGACTTCTTGGGCTTCCAAGCACTTGCTCCACAGGCAGCCTGGAGCGGGGCAGGTGAGATTTGAGGTGTGGGGCTGGCAGTGTTGTGGGGTCTGTCCCCTCCAGCTGTGCTCTGCACAGGCATGGCAGCCTCATACCTGGGGCTTGAAGCTGAGCTGTGGACAGATGGCTGTACACATGAGGAGCTATTTAGGTTAATTACCTGGGCAGTGATGTCAGCCATTCTGTGCATGGCTTTAGGATCCTTCTCCCCTGCTTCTGCTGCCCCTTAGCAAATGGGGCAGACCTTTATCCTGCATGCAGCATCCTTTCACTCCTCTCAAAGCTGAATGTTTCTGTTTCCAGTCACACCTTCTGTTAGCCCTTTGCCTCTGCACTCAGCAGTAATTTTCAAGGGAGCTGTGTGTCTCTGTCCTCCAAACTGAACTGCAAAATTTAGGTGCTTTCCTCCAGACCAAGTGGTCCCAAGAAAACTGGGCGATGCTTCTTGTTGATTCAGGGTGGTGCTCTGTGTCAAGCAGGGTCCAGAAGAACTTCTGAACCACTCGATGTTGGGTATTTGTCTGAGGTGGGCCTGTTAGAGCATGTATATCTTGGGACAGTCCTTGCCCAAGCTGGTGTCTGGATCCTGTGTTGTTATTTGTGCAAGGAGCTGAGACTTGAAATGAGCCCAGACTGCCTGCAGATCCTGCCTGCGGATCCCACCTGCTCCCCTGAGGAGCATGAGGGGGATGCTTCTCTAGTCGAGATGGGAGATAGCTAGGGGCAATGCAGGGCGCCTAGGAGTGTCTTAACCCTGGGAGCACTCGGACTTCCCCCAGCAAGTTTCAGCAGGTGATGGTGAGGATGCCTACTTCGTCCTGGCTGGTCTAGGGGGCAGTGTAGACACAGCCAGAAAACTGAAATACGCTCGGTAAATATTAGAACTACTTGTTTACCTGCTCCATTTGGAGACCGAAGGGAAGAGCCTCTGGGGTGTCAGTTCCCCTCTGGAATCAGTAGTGAACCAGGGATAGGGCTTGGGGGGGGGAAAAAAAAACCTTCCTGAAGTGAAAATGAGGTTGAAAAACATAGGAACACACACACATAGAGTATGTGATGCTTTCTACAGCTCCCTGTTTCTGTGACTTTTTGAGTTCCTTTTCCTTGTGAGTTGCTTGTTAATTTTTGTTAAATTCTTTCTTTGACCATAACTGTGACCAAAGAGAGGAATGCATTTGACAAGTGCAATAAAGCAACTGTTCCATGTTTATGGCAAGCGCTATACTTCTATGCTATTAATTCAAATTGCCTGGATTCTTATAAAACTGGGACAGTGTAGGATTACCTACCTTGCTGGAACACAGTTGAAACGGATCGTACTACAAAGTAGCACACATCTCACTATCAAATTTTAGAGCAAAATCTTGGAATAATAAGGTAGGAGTGTCTCTGGAGCACAACTGTTTTAGGTACACTTGTTATCCAGCAACAGTTGGAGACGTCTAGACGTCTATAGAGAAATAACTTTAAAAAATGCTATTACAGTAGCTGACTGCAAGAAGAGTAACAACTGAAGTGCATGTGAGGTAGTGGCATTTGTTATGATGAAAATATCTTCAAAAGATGTATTTTATTGCAGTATTATAAATAAGCAGTGAAGATACTGTTAGCTGACCGAAGTAGTCATTCCCTCTTAAAGAGGAAAAGCGTGAAGAGAAATGTGTGGGGAAGCTCTTCTGGTGGGTGGAAAAGACCACTGCTGAAAACAAAGTGGTGGAACTGCCTTTGACTAGACTTCTGCTAAAAACCAGAGCTGTGTGAATAATTGGTTGTTTTCTTCAGCTTGGTGGCTGCACAGGCAAGGAAAAACTATTTGGGGCCAGATGGACCTATTAGAGAATGAAGAAAACACTAATATAGTCTGAGACTAAGATGCCTCATTTTCAGGACTTCCAGTTTTTTTTTTTTTGTCTAAATAAAAACAGGTTTCTGCTTTTTTACAGGGTAAAATTCAGAAGTTGTGTGCAGCCCCAACTCCCTGTGGGAGGGAGCAGGGTTTTCTACTGCCCTGCATGTAGCTGGTAGGGTACCTTAGTACCTGAATTCCACCAAACAAGTTGGAAAGGTTCTCCTAATTAAACCTTGCACAACACTACTTGAGGTTTAGGGTGAGTTCAGATGAGTCTGGTTTCTTGAAACAAACATTTGGTAAAAATAGGCAGAATTCTGAATCAAATAAAGCCTTTTAGACTAAAGGTCTTAAATATTTAAGTCTTAATACCTTGCAGTATTTAAGACTTCACTTGACCTTGAGGTCAGCAGGCCTCACTGTCCGTCTTGGACAGGTTCTTTTTTATTACCAAACTTCTTCTGGTTGGGAGGTGCAAATATGCTCCTTGCTGCCACCCTCCTCAGTGACAACTACGAGGCAACCAAGTGGGGCTTGTCTCTAATCTTGCAAAATTAATGTTGTAACAATGTTGATCACTGAACAAGCAAACATAGCTGGGAAGGTGGTATAAGATAACTCCATGTGGCTTGTGGCCACTGTCTCCTAATAACAAATACCAAACTTGTTTTCACTGATGATATGGTTCTTGAACTCAAGTGATTAAGATGATTGTATAAAATACTACAATGCAATGATATTGGCACAGGACTTTAGGTGGTTTCTAGCACTAGTGGCAGAAAACAAACCTGTAGGTACCTGGGGAGCATGAACCTGAGGTTACCGGAAAGGTCTGTGGTACATCAGCATCGACCAGAGGGGATCATTCCCTGTCTATCACTGAATTTTCATTGCGCATGAGAAACAGGCATGTTTGTGAGGTTTTGAACTTGCACTTGCATCCCCTCTTCTGAAAAAAATGTCCCTGCCAATATTTAGTGTCTCTAAGCAGTACCCAAAGACACTTTCTTCAAAGATAGCTTTTGAGAGGGTAGAGCTGGAATAGCAAAACTGCCTTCTGCTTGTGCAGACTTGCTTCCAAATGTTCTTTTCTTGGAATCTACTGTTAGATGCACTGTGGAGGCTGGGATGAGCAGGTTATCAAATACTATACATTATTCTATAGCTAATGCCAACTACAATTTCATGTGCTCCACACTAATCTCTTCCCCTCATGCATTATTTCCTGGTGCAGCATTAGCGAGCCACATGCCGATCTGCTGTTACTTCATGGATTTAGAAAATAATCTGCAGGCCCACGATGATGTAAAACATTAAATATTGTTTTAAGTATTGGAGGCGCCATCCTGCCTACACGGTACTTAGGGTGGGCAGCGTGCCAGCGTGTTTGCTGGCATGGGGCTGAGAAATGGAGCATGCCCACTTGCAGCGAACAAAGCAAAGCCCAGGACAATAAGGCAAGAATGATGACAGACAAAAAAAGGCTGGTATATGGGTTGTGTTATTTGGCTGTAATATCGTCTTTGGAGACAATACTGTCTGGAGGGCTAAGAGTTTCTTTCTACACTCCTGCCTTAGTGCCTGCACCTGCCCATCTGGGGGCAGGGGGGAATGCAAGGATGCTTGGCACATCTTCCAGGAGCTCGTTGGAGCTGCTTATTGCATGCTAGCTCTGCATTAGCTTTTTGATACCTGTTCTCTCTCTCTCTCTCTCTCTCTCTCTCTCTCTCTCTCTCCATGCTTTGCCGAACAACACTGGGCTGAATGCATTTCTTGCTTTGCTTCCCTCTTTTTACAACAGTAAAAATGCTGTGTGCATGCCTGGGGTGAGCTGAGGAAATCTGTGCTGCGTGTGACTGACACAGTGGAAGCTCCGCTGGCTAGGGTGGGCATAAACATGAGACTTGTGCTGTTTTTTCCCATCCTGGGGAAAGACACTTCAGGGCAGAAAACATGGACTGGGGCAGGTTCTGGGTAGTACTGGGCCTTTGCAAGGTGGTCCTGTATTTTTTTGGAAGGGGAAAAGCTTCAACTACTCTGTTGGAAGCATCTGCCTATAAATTAAATTTTGGTATAGTTCAGTATATTGCACTACAGAAGCAATGGGAGAAAGGATTGCCTGTGAACACTAATAGTACTAATAAGCATGGTATTAATGCAGCCAAAGATACGGTCTATTTATACATCCACCCTTTTAATGCACGTGAATGTGCTAATTCTGTGAGAATGTGCAAAGCCATAAGCTATATGAACTTGGATACTACACTCTTCTTAATGCATTATTTCTCCTTTTGTCTGTAGATCCTTCTAATGCCGAATGGCCCAAGAGTTTCAGAGACATATCATAACTTAAGTGTCTTTAATGCTTTCACTTCCTTCAACATCTTGCTGTGGCAAAGCAATCTTGTCACTGGCTCTAGATTAAGGCTTTTAAATATAATCAGATTATTAAAAAATAAAAATAAAAAAAATCATAATATCTGGACTAGAAACAGGCACCTTTTCTCATTTGAAAAGCAAACACCTCTTTTACTGAATTTGAGCTCTTTTTATTAGACTTGAAGTGTTTCACGGCCTCCACCCACCAAGTTGCAGCTTATGTGGCCAAATCAATTAGTTCTTACTTCCAGGAACTGCTACAATTTTGGAGGGCATCTGAATTGATTACAGGCATGACTGTAATAGAGGTAAGGTCCCTGACCCGATTTGCATGTTATCAGCCCAGATTACTTGCTGAAGCTGCTGTCTCTTTTGAAGAGATGAAAGCAAGCCTTGCAGGGTATAGGTGTGCAGCCCTGGAGCGTTTCTAGGACACTGACTCTTGAATTCTTCTCCCCAGATGTTAGTCTGTACTTGTGAAGACTTGTTTGGAGGGTTGTCCTAACCACTTAAGTTAGGAGATGAAACAAATAAATGTGATTTATTTAGCTACAAATCCTCAGATGTAGTACTCTGATTTCTAACCGAGCTGCCCGGTTAAGCCAGCAGATATGTGAGCAGTGCCTTCCACTTCTGGCTGTCCCAGTGTGCTCTTCCTTTCCTTGCTGGCCAGCAGCAGGCTCCTGCTATGTTCAGGTGCACGCTGGGTCTCTAACTTAAACTGCAGAGCTCAGGGAGATTGGTTCTGAGTTTATGCAACAGGCTTGACAAAATAGGAGGGAAGACAGTGCTATAAGATAATGTATGTTGTCTGTAAAAGTAGAGCTGCTCAGCTGTGAGCAATCAAAAGATCAATGCTAGGTAGTTTTGGATGAAGATACTGCCCTGTGTATGTTGTTTCAGCCTGAGAAATATGTACCTGGCTTCTGGTGTATTGGAAAATCTGGTCATGTGTATAACTGAAAATTATGTGGGGGGGAAAAAATATGCACAAAACAATGAAATTCCATGGGTAGAAGGATCATGTTAAAATGGACTTAAGAAATTTTCACCAAGATCCACGTTCTAATGTGGTTTGGCTCCCCTCCATGTCTTATTCACATGATAACAAGATGTTTGTTCCACCAACAAAACAGAGCATTAACTTAGAGTGCTGGATTACTCAGGGCAGAAACACGGCTGTTATGTGCAAACTTCCCGTGTTCTGCCAAGGTCAATTTGTGGGGGTTGAGGTGAAACAGTTTCCTCAGCCGTGAAAATGATCCTGGGTGTCAGCCTCCTGGAATGCAGGGAGGTTTTATGGGTTCCTTTCCTGTGCTGCTAGTGAGCTTACACCGACTAGCACAGGTTCTCTTCCTACCTACATTACTCCTGAGGCTGACTCTTAAAGGATAGCACTGCTTTGTTTTGGTCTCTAATTTTGCCTTCTGACTCCTCACGTGCCCCCAGAAGGAGCATTACAGCAGCCTTTATGTAGATAACCAAGGCAAAAAGGACTCGAGGTATTAGAGAAGATGGAGTGCAGCCAGCTCATGGTTGAACATGACACCAAACCTGTGGTAGGAGTTGAAGGGGGCTGGGTTATACTTCAATCTACTTTTGCAACACCTGGGAGAGGTGTTGCCTGCTGGCAGCAGCTCGGTGGCACTGCTGCTGCCTTGGGTGGGCACCACACATATGGCTGTGCAGGTACGGTCCATGGTGCCCTGGAGCCCAAGGGGACAGGCAGTGGCCGGACCCAGGGAGCCCTGCTGTCTGTGACCATGTTTTGGGAGTCACAGGTTTGTGAGTGACTACCTGCATCTGTGCTGAGAGGCAGAGTTAAGCACGGGTAGCTTTATGCCTCCCTAATCTGGTTCACTCCTTAGCTGAGACCCTAATTTGGGACGGGCTGGTGAAAGGTCTACTGTTGTACGAGTGAGGGAAACAAAAGGCAGCAAAATGGTGCTTGGCTTAGGGTTCAGGATCTGCAGTGGGTTCTTCTCCCTGACCCTGAGGGAGAGAGCACATGCTGGCCCTGTGACCAGGCAGGTCCGGGTGCTGCCTGGAGGTTGGAGAGCGGCTTCCTAAGAACCGAGCGTGTGGCCCCTGTGTCAGGCTGGCTTTGTTCTCCCCCCGACTCCTGGGGTTCACAAACCGCAGCTGCTCCTGGTCTGGCTCCGCTTGCCCAGTGCTCCTGCAAGGTGGCCACAGCTTCAGGTGCTGCTTCCAGTTTGAGGGCTCAGGACAGAGCGTGCTCTGGGAAAGCTTACTGGTAGATGCACGCAGCAAAGTGAAGATGAAGTGCTTTCTTATACATGCATCACTTGAAGAATTAACAAACCATATCTTTTGTTTAATGAAAAAGCATCTCTTTCATGAATATGTTTTATGGAATAGTGTGGAGGATTAAGCTGATCAGCTGCTTTGTCTTTCTAGGTGCTGTCTAGGCAGTGCTTATATCTTTTGCTTGGTTGGAAGTAACCCCCTATGGTCATTTAATGCACCTCCTTGATGTTAACTAGGAACTAGTTGGACTTCAGTTCATGACTTGTGTGGTGTGAAATGTGAAAACCATGGGGAGTTTTGTGCTTCTTTTTTTAAAGACACCGCAGAAACAATCTTTGTCTCTGTAGAAGCAGAGCCGTGGGGAAGGACTGGGCGCATGGAGATGGCCCTGGTGGTGTGGCATGGGAGTTGCCTGCATGAGTTCAGTTGACTAGAGTGAGCCTGGATGATGGAGATGCTGGTCCTTCAAGGGCAGGACTCACCAGGCCTGTCTTAGGTGGTGGTCTTGGCCAGAGAACTAGCTTATTTCAGTTTAGAAGGCAGATGAAGCTGGAAGTATGTGCTCAGGATGAAGTGGGAGGAATCCTGCCTGATGTGTCAGACCCATTTGGACTCATGACTTTTCACTTATCTACCTCCTAATCTTTTTTGAAGTCATTCATTCTTTGCCTGTGCTATACTAGATATTCATTCAGACCTTAAAACCTAAGGGACATCTGGCTCTGGAATTTCTGGGCTTTCAAAATGTAGCTGGTAGACCTGAATCTCTGCTCTGCCCTAGGTGAGGACCTGAAGATGAAGCTTCTGTGTAAGCTTAGGAAATAGTGTGAAGTTTCAATTGGATCTAGGAAAAAAAACAGGCATAAACAGAAAGATGTCTTCCCTGGGCAGAAGTAGTGGATCTTTCCAGGCCTGTAAAGAGGATGGTGTTCTAACTCCTTGAACTTGCAGGCTCAAATCTCAACTCTAGTGCATTGACTGTCTTAACAGATGCATATTGGAGTACAGCCGCACCTTAATTTTGTCTGAATCGGCTGCCTCTACTCTGGATCAGTTGAGGAGAAACAAAAAGGAATATCTAAATAAACAGCCCATTAATTTGAAGACTCTTATTCTCAGGTTTGGGATCCAGAAGACATCCTGGGCAGCAAGCTAATGAGAACACCAGAGCTATGCAGACTTGGGGGGGGAGCAGAGATGAAAACAGAACAAATGCTTTTTTGTAGCTTGGAGCTAAGGGGATTCAGCCAAAGGTTAATTGCTTTCTACCCTTAGATGCTGTGAAGTGTTGCTGCATGGTGTCATACAGCTGCTTCGTTCCAGCCTAGAGGTGTCTGTTTCAGTGGTGGGTGGCATGAGCCAATGCCCTTTTCTTAGCTGCACGGGGGTGTTGCAAGGTCTTTTGAGTTAAGGCTTCCAAAAGAAAAAAATCTGCTGGAGCTTTAGTATTGTTTGGGATGGCACTGCACCGTGGAATCAGTGAGCAAAAATCCTGAGCTAGGAAGTCCCCTGCTCTTGGTGGGAAACGAAAGCTTTCAAAACAAAATGGGAAGATGGATACAGTAAAAGAGGAGGGAAAAGTTGCCCCATACTGATGTGCAGTTCTGCAGCACTGACCCTGCTTCCCTGTGCAGGGATCATTCTGGTGGAACAGAACTGACACTTGTGTGGTTAGACTGAAGGAAATGGCAACGTTGCTGATCCATGATGTGTTGGTAGGGCGAGCAAATCTGGCTTCAGTGTCGGTAGGTTAAGTAACAACACTGCAAACGATTGTGCCAGTATCACTTCTGTGACCTGCTTGTCGCTCTCTTGCCTGGCCATTCAGCACACTTCGTTGTACATATCACTTTCTTGCTGGCCGTTACTTGTACTTTCAACAGCTATTTTAGTTCATGACCCACATAGGTTCAAGCTTATTGTACAGAGGATTTAAATTCGTTACCTGTTCTATCTAGCTAGTTTAAGGCTTTCTGTAATTGGATTCTGCTGTTTAAGTTGGGACTGGTCTGGACACAGGACAGGAAAAGGCTTGGTATGTCCTTAAATCACCCGTAGGTGAAAGTAAATGTATTGAAGGAATAATGGTCTGATTAGTAAAGCAAACGTAGCTCAGAAGTGCAAGCCTGAGCTTCAGGTTCAACCACAAAGCTGCATGGGTGAGGAGGCTGCGTCGTGGCCTGGTGGGAAAGGATTTTAATTTCCACTGTCCTTGCTGAGTAGGTGTGAGCACAACGCTGGTATTTGTCTCGGCAGTTGCAAAGAGCAGCAGTAGAAGCTTTATTCTTGGGATGGCCGAGAGCCCCTCGGTCTGGTACAGCAGCACCTGGCTCCCTGGTACCACGGGGAGTGGTGAAGTCCCCCCTGCCTGCAGCTAGGGGTGGAAATGCTTTCTGTAAAGGTCTAAGAAATCTTAAAATTGTCTAGTCAGGATAGCGTTACCAACAGCTGCTCTGCATGAAGTTCAACATGGCATGCTATTCAGTTGTTTCTGATAATGTCACAGACGACCATATCAGATTAGTTTAGATATTATAACCTTTAACTCTGTATTAGAAGTATTTCGCAGCAAGGGCTCTGGGTATTCAGATGGTTCTTGTAACTGGCAAGAGGCGTTGCTTTGAAGAATAGGCCTTCTGCCATGAGAAACCTGGTTTTACTGTGGCTGAAATTGCCTCAAATGAAGGAGTACAAATTTTTTCTACCAAAACTCCAGCTTGGTAACTGTAAAAACACAACTGTCTCTATTCTCTGATCTCGCTAGCTTTTTCTGGTTGAAACAGGGTTCTAATATAAGAACCACCTGGCCTACTTGTGTACTACTAATTTGTGCCTAAAAGCGTTTGTTAAATTATTGTTGGAGCTTGACTGGCTGCTTTCAATGCCCAGCTCAGGTACCACTGTCACTTCCTCTGTGATGCTTACACCGAGTGACAGGGTGCTCTGAGAAAGCCCCGGAGGCTTCAGCAGCGTCTCTTCCCATCTCTGTCATGTGCTCACAGCTCGCTCTGCAGCACCGGCTGCAAATGGGCAAAATGTGGGATTGCAGCACTGCTCCAGCGCGAGCACTGTAGATTTCTTCCCCATTAGTAAGGGGAAGATGCAGGCAACAAGGGAACTCATCATAGGTGTGCTTTAGGCTCTCTTGTCCTCTGTGTAGAGTACCCCTCTCTTTATTGACAGTGGAAAAAATGTGGCAGAGTTGGTCTGCTTCTAGAGAATTGTCTTAGAGCGTGGTGCTCAGGCAGCTCACGATCAAATTTAGAGCACAGACAGCCCTGGTCTCTTAGTAGACAGGATAAACTGCTGCAGAAACGTGCTGTTTGCCTGACAGCAGCGTGCCTTGAAGCTCGTGGCACGCCCGTCCTCCTGCAATGCAGAGCTGCCGTTCTTGCCACTGTGTAATCCTGCCAGGAGCTCCCAAGAGCTGCCTCGGTGAGGACCGGCCCTTCCCAACCGATGCGGAGGTCAGCAGGTGCTGGGTTAAGGTGGGGATGCTCAGGGCTGTCCCGGGGTCACGGCAAGGGCCTGGCTCTTCTGAGCTCTCTGTCTTCAGATTGGTGCTCAAAACCCCTCTCTCCCCGTTAAGTGAATCGGCCTCGGCAGTGTTGCCACGTGTGAACTGGATAAAGGATCTCTACCACGGCTCTGGTCTGTATTCTACCTTTGAAGCCTCCTTTGAAGCGAATAGGCTGATGTGCTGTGTGCTTTTTCCTCTGTTGGAGCTGGGTATTGAAAACAGGATGAGGCCGTCTGCTTCCTGCATGTCGGTGCCATAGGCATTTCCTTGGCAATCCCCAGCCAGCGGTCCTTCTAGAACGAACTTGTGGCTGTCTGCAGGACGGCCTGAACTTCAGTAGCTTTTAACAGGGGCTGTAACTTTCTCTACTGATGATACTGTGCTACTTTACCAATCTCCTATTTCTCTTTTCCCTGCTTGCCTTCTGGCCTTGCTGAAGGAGCTGGGGCTGCCTTGTTCATTTGCAACACAAACGGCCACAGAGTCTACAGCACGACCTTGGAGGGGGACAGGTTGTAGCATTACTCGTACGGCTGTATTAGCAGCACTTCAAGTGGTTTGGATAGCATTGCTCAGCAGCCCAAAAGCATGCTTTGAAGTCAGTTCTAGTAGCTTTGTGCAAGAGAATTTGTTGTTTTTTCCTAAACTGAGCACCAAGTACCATCACCAGCATCCTGGATCTCTTCAGTGTAGCACGTGGGAAGTCTGAAAGACTCTTGCACGGTGTAAGAGAGCTCTGAAGTAGCTTCAGCCTTCTTTTACAGATATTTCATGGGAAACAAATCTTTACTTGCCATTCTTTTTCCACTTGGTCATACTGTTAAATTCATTTTCTGCAAACCTGATTTCAACTGTTGGGTGAACTTGTACTGGAAGTAATTGGACACACCTTTTACTAAGAATTGCAATGTTCTCTTCAAGTCACCTGTCTCTTCCATTAGATAGCTATCTTAGCAGCACTTAAGTTATTTAACTTCTCCTCTTCCAGTGGCTGAGCTTAAAATAAGCCCTCAAAACTGACTGTTCTCGAAAGCGTCCTTAACAAAATAACATTTATTAGTTTCTTAATATCTTGGTATCTAACACTAGGCTGCTGCTCAGGAAGTGTTCAGAGAGCTCTCACTGGAATTGTTAACCATGGCAAGGGCTTTATGTGCTTCAGAGCCGCTGCTTATCTCGTGCAGGAGTCCAAGGGGATAATGGGGATCCTGTTCTTCTGTTTTGACTGCAGTCCTCTGGTACAGAGACCGTGGTCACCTACTCATACTTCTGTAACATACTGATGTGTGTATCTGCTCCTTCTGTGGTGGGATCGTGGTCCGTGCCCAGAGCTGTAGTGTTTCTGGGCAATAGCGGTACTCTGCTATTCCAGCTCTCTCCTAGTGTGGCAGGTGCTGTCTGTAGTGTGTTTAAATTCTCTCCCCCCTTTTTACAGGGCTCACTGAATACTGGCTCTGTGCTTTGTGTGGGGGTCTCAACCATGTACTTCTTCCCAACCTTCTGCAAGGTCGTGGTGACATGTCGAAGCCCGTGGGTAGATCCTGAGCACAGAAGGCACATCAGAGCTGCCGGTGAGCATGTTGCTGCCATCTGCCAGGTCGCACAGGGAGTGCCTACCCTGTGTGGTGGGTACTGCAAGCTTGTCCCAGGTTCTATGGGGCTGCCTGTTCTCTGCACTGGCATCCTTCTAGTCTGTAAGAGACTGAACAGGCAAGTGTGTGTCTCTGTTCACCCCCTGGTTACTTTATAAAGGCTCTCAAGGCCAAAGCGTCTGAATACTCAGCACAGAGCTGTCTGCTAGGGCTGTGTCCAAAAGAACCTTTGCGCTACCTTGCTCTCCAAGTCCTTGGTGTCTCTGAAATGTCCATCCAGTCCTTGAAGCAGATGGAAGAATCTGAGGCACCAGGAGACTGCAGCTGGGTCAGACGGGGGCTTGCCAGGCAGCGAGGCCAAGCAGCTCCCCTGTCCTTGGGTGTGACTGCAGTGAGGCTGCTGCTCAGCCCCTGCACTTCCCCAGCCAGACACGTAAGCACTCGGCAGCCTGTGTCAGGCTGCCACCCCCTGCTCTTGCCAAAGCAAAAGCTCAAGGGCAGCCCTTCAAAGACTTAAGAAGTGCCACTGCTTGTCACTTGCTTGGCCCTGCCAGCAGTCTGTGCAGGGCCTGCATCCCTGACCCCCCACAAGAAACAGTGTGGAGATGATGTGCTTCCAAAGAAACCTGCTGCCTCTCTTCAGAGGCGTGAAATTGGTCCTTGATGTTCCTCTTCCATGTGGTCGGTGTGTCCCCCAGATGTTACTGGTGTTGGTGGTTTCCCAGTTCTGGAGGCAGCTGAAGCAGGGCTGAGGGCTAGCTGAAGGAGCTTCTGGTCTCAAGAATGAAACTCTAGAGAAGGAAACAGATGCCTAAATTCACCTCTTGAAAGAGAAACCAGCTTTGCCTATAGGTACATACAAAAAGAAAATGCATATGTAGTTTTAAGGTGTGTTTTTTTTTTTTTTTTTTTTTTACTGTCCCTAGATAGCTTAAAATCCTATGGGGCAGACCTTGTTATGCTAAAGGGCTGGTCCCAGAAGGCTTTTCAAGCCATCAGGAGGGCTGGGAGGAATTTGGGCTGCCGCAGTACAGTCTGCTCTCAGCAAGACTTTCCGCTCCACGTTCAGTCCAGTAGGGCTTGTGGCCCATCTATGAGAATACTTGTAATGGTATGAGTTATTTCTTATGGAAACTCTAGCTATTGTGCTTAATGGGTTTACGGGAGCTCTTTGTCTGCTTTCAATGTATTTATGTTGGTGGGGATCCTGATTTGGAATTACATGCCCAGGCTTTCAGATGACTGCTGTAAATACAGCTCCATTCTACAATCTCTTACTTCACAGTAGCAGCTGCAGTGGTGTTAAAGGAACTTCATAGCTTTAACTGCATCTTATTAGTTCAACATGCTATTAATATCCCAGAAGCTTTTCGTATGAGTTTCAACACTTAATGTTGCTTCTCCTGCCCTCTTCCCCCCACCTTCATCCACACTTAGTGATGAAACTAAAGCTGCACCTCGGGGCAGTTTCATTTAAGGTGCTGTAGCTGCCCACCCCAAAGAGGGGAGCCAGACTGGAAACAAAACAATTGCACTAATACTCACCAGGTATATTTAGCGGTGGTGTCATCTGACGCACATTTATTGGTCGGAACTAGCGTCTTTCTGCTTCCATATGGAGTGTTGGTAGTGTTGGGCGAGACTTTCCAGAGAAACAGCTGTTGATTGGCTCTTCTTGTCTAGGAACTATTTGGGGAAGGATCCATCCTTAAATACTTGGTTATTCCACTTACTAAAAATAGTGCCAAGTACTCAATGCCATCAGGATAGACTTGAAACTTTACTGAGATGTACTGGCTGCATTGCACCAAAACCTGGTGAGTCCTTAGCTCCCTGGAGAAATGACTGCACAAATACCAGCAAGAAAATGAGTGGGTATAGATGCTTCTTGGGCAAGTAGCTGCATGGGGCTCCAAGGTGTGAATAATCTTCCTTAGAATGTTTTAAAAGCCAAATATCATTGCTATGGTTAACTGGTTATGGTGGAGAGCACGTAAGACTGAGGTGCATCTCAACTACTCTTTCTTGCTAATATAAATAAATTCTGTCCTGGGTTACATCAATGCCTGTACAGGTTGTCTCCTGAATAGAGCGGGAGCTAACTTGCCTTTGCCAGTTTACTAATAGAGCAGGAAAGATGTCTTCATCGAGCATCTGGAAGGATGTCTTCATTGAGCATCTTGGCGTGACTTCCCCAGACCCCGAGTACAAATCTGTCTGACAGGTAACTCTGAGACGCAGCTCCTGGATAATTTGCCAAGGAGAGTAAAATGAGTTAAATACTTTTAGGATAAGCGGTTGCCGCTTGTCAGGAAAAGGTGACGCCCTGACAGCTGGCAGAGTGCTGAGGAAATGGGTATTACCCCCAGAGGCCAGGCGGCTTGCTCACCTCGGAGCTCTTGCTGTGATGCCTCACGCACCTGATCGGTGAGTGAATTCATAAACTATCACCTTGAAACAGAGGCTGGCACAGGGCAGTCTGAGGGTCTAGGGCACTGAAATATCTTGCTGCCCAAAATAGTTTGAATTAGTTGATCTGCATGGCATGCTGCCAGCCTTCAAGGAGAACTAGGGAGGCCTGGCTACTGGTCAGCAAGCTGTGCTGGGCAGTAGGAAGCTATTAATAGCTGCTCTTCTGTGGAAAGAATGAGTTTGGCTTAGGTGTGGTGCAAGGTTGCTAGCCAATATGGCAAGGGAATGCTGGGCTTCCTTGGTTATTAACATTGGAATGAGTTATGTCCTACAGAGGGCTTCGAGCCGCGTAGCCTGAGGTCTCTGGGTACTGGCCTTCAACGTGGAGCGGTGCGCTCACGCTGCAAGGTGTAGGCTTTCGGAGGCCTTGGCAAGAGAGGCTGTGAGGTGTAGGCCTTCGGAGGCCTCGGCAAGAGAGGCTGCCGGCTCTTGGGTGGCCTCTGGGTGCAGTGGGTGTTTCTCCTGTTCCTCAGCAAATGCAACTTCCCTCAAGTTCCCTTATGCGCCAGTTCTTGGCTCTAAGAGATGGTGCTTTGCTTCTGAAGTCACTTGATTTTAAGGGCAGAAGTAAGAAAGGTGCTCTTCCACACACGAGAACTTTGGTGAATGTGGATTATATAAGTGCAAACTAATCCCAAACGTGACCAGGGTGGTAAGAAGGCTGACGAATTGAAGGAAATAATAATTCTATCTATCTCCAATGTAATGGCAATGAGACCTCCCTACAGAGCAAGGACTCGGCTGGATCAAAGGTTACAGTAAACCACACAATTTTAATAGATTCTCTTTTCTAAGGGGCATGCATATCAGTACAGTGTGAACACATTCTGTATCGATTGCCTTAACTCACCGAAAGGCTATTAAAACATGGCAGCCATCGAGCTCTGGAAAAGCCACTCTTTCTCAACTGAAATCTGAGTCCAGTTTTCGAGTTGCTTTGGGCACGGTCTGTGTATGACTTCTCTTGGGGTATGATGTGGAAAATGCCTTAAGGTGCCTGTGCAGGTAGAAATCCACCTCTGACAGTGTGCAATCACGACAGCCTCCAAGTGCTGCTCTTGCCCAGCTCTGGGGACAGCTGAAGCCACGCGATGGCTTCTGGCGCGCAGTAGCGATAGCACACGCTGGTCAGCTGGGATGGGACCGGCTCCCATTGAATGAAGGGAGCATTTCGGAGGGTGCTTGGCAAGTGTCTTAGTCATAAGCTACATCAAGAGATTCTCTCCTTTAAATAGCTTTTAGGCAAGTGATAATAAGAGTAGCTTTAATGATATTGCAGGTGTCTGCTGGGTTCATTCTTGATCCTCAAGTGGCATTTGGCACCTTCTTTATAATAAGCTGAAAGGAAGTAAGGAAGCTAGGAAAGTAAAATGGTATTGTCTTCTGAGGCTTGAATTTCCCTTCATATCCTTCATTTCCCTTCAGGAGCAGCTATCGTTTGTGCAAAACTAATGCAAGGCTCAGGCTTAATGCAGAGGTCTCCAGGCCAAGTCCTGTTCCAGCGGGCCTTGTTCTACGCCTCTGTAAGAACTGGTGCTACTTACGGGAGCTGCTCTGTCCCAGAAAAACTCTGTGGATGGAGCTTTGTCATCTCCTTCACTAGAAGTTCACACTTAACTCTGTCTTGCTTTGAAAGAGGGCTGCCAACAGAAGATGAGGGCTAATAAGAAATGAATATTCCATCAGTTTGGCTTAATTTTTAAAAATGGTTCTGGTTCTTGTTCAGAGTCTTCTAGGTAAGCTCTGTTTCCTTGGTGCCGGCTTCTAATTTGTGTTCTTGTCTGTTTGAGTTCCATCCTGGAAAACAGGTGTAGAGATGCTATAAGTAGCAAGAAGTCTAAGGCTTGCAGGGAGTTCCTCGCAGACTCTAAGTTACAGTTTTGCTTCCTGTGCCATGACCTCAGGTCCCTGACCTGCAACTGCAGCATATTTTCTGTGACTAACAGCTGTAATTCCCTAATTATCATGCTCTGTTCTCCTGCTGTGCCGTAGATTTTGTTACCAAGGAAGCAAACCAAGTTTCCTCATTCCTATCCTTGCTCTGTACACTTCCAACTGTTTTAAATCTGGCATTTGATGTAGCCCATAAAGACAAACGATTATCTCTTGTTTCAAATATTCGTAGGCTCCAGAACATATTATGTATCTACACACTGGGAAGGAAGAGGGCAAAGTCTTCCAGCTTTTCTTTTAGTAAAGGCAGCTGGTCCAATGCTAATCCTAGGCTAGAAAAAGTACCTTTACTAGCTACAATGATTCAGTGCCAAGCACTGGACTAAAAGCGGTCTTGCAGATGGTGGACCCAAGTAAAAGCCGCTTCAGTAGTCCGACCGGTGAAACTTCAGTAAACCCTGGAAAATAAAGGCGCGTGTAAAATCTGAAAGCAGGCTGTACGTGTGCGGTGTGGTCGGGATGTAAGTGTCACTGCCTGCGGATGACTGACACGATAATGGGGCCAACGGGTCACTTTCACTTCATCCTCACGGTTTGAGGTTGAGGACAAACGATTGCTTTGCCAGATGGAAGCGAGAATAAAGTTGTGCTATAACAAATGTGCTGTTCCCCTTCCGGAGGGCTGAGAGGCCTTGCAGAGGGATCCAGATTTAGCACTGGGCAATCGGCAACGGCATGAAATCCAGCAAAGGTAAATGCCGGGTGCCGCACCTGGGACGGAGCGATGCTGGACATGGCACAGACAGGAAGCGAGAGGGTTGTCTAGTTTTGGGAAAAGGTGGCTGAGAGGCGGCCTCGGTGCTCTCTACAACTTCCTGAGGAGGGGAAGCGCAGAGAGGTGCCGGTCTCTGCGCCATGGTCACTGATGACAGGACGCACAGGAATGGAATAAAGCTGTGCTGGGGAGGTTCAGACTGGACATTAGGTAAAAATTCTTTACTGTGAGGGCGGTCAAACACTGGAACAGGCTTCATAGATGGGTGGTTGATGCTCCATGCCTTCAGTAGTGAAGAGGCATTTGGAGAGAATGCCCTCAAGAGTGAGATTTCACTCTTGGTTAGCCCTGAAGTGGTCAGGCAGCTGGACTTGGGTGATATTGGAAGGTCCCTTCCAACAGAGCTATTCTATTCTAGCCTCTATTCTAAATAATAAAACTGCTGCATGTACCTTAGGCATTACTGGATGCTGTCTGTCGCTAACCTAGAAGGATGCTCACAGGTAAGTCTTGTTCCAGTGCACTTATCAATTTGGACTTGAGCAGTCTAAAGAGGCCATATTTGAGATGTTTGCAAAACTCCCTGTTGCCCTTTGTGGGAGTGGTGACGAAGGGGAAGCCTTTCCAGGGCTATGGCCTCCAGCAATTGGTATTTCGCATCTCACTCTGCAAGTACTGTTTAAGTTGCAGCGCAGGATCTGCCCTGAGGCACAGACTAAAAATTACTGACTTCAGGTGCATTTGCAGCTTTGCTTTTCTGGCCATTAAGCGAAGATTGAGGAGGCTGTTGCTTCTGGTTCTTGGCGGTTAAACTTTCAACACCTGGACCAAGGAAATGTGATGTTAAAGACGGGGGAGGGTTGTGGAGGGAAGAAGTCAAACTGTTTGGTCTCTACAGACAGAATGTAGCTGCCCTAAGAAAAGGAGAAAGTTTAGACAAGAAAACAAGTCTCCTAGAAGTGACTGCCTGCGCTGCTTTACTGACAGCCCTCGCTAGAGGCTTGATGCATGTGCTATATAGCTGGAGAGCATAGGTCAAGTATACTTGATCTATAGAGGTATGCACAATATGGAATATTAGGGAGGAGAACGAGATGGCCTCTGAAGAAGCTTTTGCTCAATTTCTGTGACTCTGGTCTTAAACACTTGTGCACGAATATTGAGCTTTCTGTTACTTTAACACAAAGCTGCTGTTAACGTGCCCTAAACCCAAGGTTAGATGCGATATTGAGTCAACTTTAACTTGAGTTTCTACGAAGTATTATGGCAGTGGTATCTCAGCAGGTGTTGTGACTTCATGGCACCATGGGGTAGCATTATGCTGTAATATATTGTGAAAAGTAATAGTAAAGATTATGTTAAATCTGTGCTAGCATGCAGTGTCAGAATAAAATCAAAGGTTTTGATGTGAAGTCTTGAAAAACAAAAAAAGGGTCTGCAGCTTCTTTAGATGAAATTCAGTTTTGCTTTGGTCACTGTAAATATTGGAATAAAAAAGGTGTGCTGCTTGCACAAGCTCTTTGCAGCAGATAATTGTAGTTCACGGGGAAGAAAACTGTTTGGTCTAACCATCTGGTATAATGTGTATGTGACGCCTCCTTAGAAGGAACTTCGAATAAGGACCTTATTCAAAGGACCAATATCTCATTGCATCAGTTGCTGCCATGCTTGTAGTGACTTACTTGCTCCAGTTACAGAGGAACCTTTACATAGGATGGCACTTAACATGCGAGTGGGGTCTCTAACCGGGTCAGGTTTCTCGTGTGTTGCTGATCGCACCCTTGGGTACCAGCAAGGCACAGAGGTTTCTGGGCACGGGTACTGATGGGCAGCGGGCTGCAGTGTGCTTGCTGCGGATCTTAGGATCTGGGGATCTCAGCTGGACAGAGGGTTGTGGTCACCTTCACCACAGTGCAACTGTGCTCAGGCCTGCACCCTGCTACAGAACACAGAAACACAGCGTAGTGCTTAAATCTGGTTTGTTCCTAAACCATGTGCTTCACCTATAGAATTTCATGTTTTAGGCTAAGGAGAATGGATCACAACATACCTCTTGCTCCAAGCTTTGTTTGTCAATAACACTGACAAAAAGATAAGGGAAAAGAGGGGTGGGTACAGGCCCTTTGTCTGCTACATGCACGTGTCTTGCAGGAGTGTGGAGATGCTACGTGACCAGCCTCTGAATCGAAGCTATTCTTAGCAGGAATCCTGCACCGGGGAGCTGCTGGGGCACACTCACAGCTGAAATAGTTGAGCTGTGTCAATGGAGAGTAAGGTTACACAGTAAAGTCGGACTTTTTTTCCAGGGCTGAGCATCTGCTGTTCAGTAGCATGAGTGCAAAAATGAGTTACTTGATGCTATCTCTGACTTGGTCCTATGGATGTAACGTCTTGCACTAATTGTTACTGGCTTGCACCTCCAGTTATGTGAAAACAGGGGGAGAAGACAAGGCGTGTTGATAGCAGGTGTGATAGAAATGGAAAAGTGCTCCTACCTGATGAGCAAAAACAAAGCTCGGAGCAGAAAACCTTAACATGACTTCCATTGCCTGAACAGCAGAGTGGTGTCTGATGTACAATAAATGTTAATGTAATAAAGTATTGTTGTAAGGATGTATGAAAGCAGTCTTGTTAATTACAGAAAGTAATGCTTAATACAAGGTACTGAGGGGGAAAGGGTGCAGGTGGAGAGGGGAATGGGACTGTAATGAGCCAACTTAGTACACGAGAGCCTTCAGGGTATACAAATGCATTTGTAGCACCATACAAATGAATGTACAGATGGAAATAAACTGAATTGAAAAATGTTCTTTAAAAGATAGTAGAGCTGTGTGCTTGATGACAGTAAATGGCTTTGGAAAGGTAAGAGATGAGTTCTGGAAATAGCAGTTGGTTGCTTAATAAAATACAGGCAGGTGAGTGGATGACAACAGAAGGTGATGGTCCATAACCACGGACGTGGCTACCTCCTCCTGTCAAAACCAACGGGGTAATGTGTGGAACATGAACTTCAAAGTTCTTTGGCATTCCTTATTGGTGGTTAAGAGTATGGGAGAGAAAAAAGATGGAGAAAATTCAGATGCTCGTGGAAACTCTTAGCTTTGGAAAAAGCACCAAATAGGAAAAAAAAAAAAGAAAATGTGGGGTTTGTAATGTTAACCTATGTATCTGAAGCAGCTGGCAGTGGTGAGAGCTGGATGGAAGAGAAGGTAAGTTAATGGATGCAGTAACTGCACCAAGGCACNAAGGCACAAGGCACAAGGCACAAGGCACAAGGCACAAGGCACAAGGCACAAGGCACAAGGCACAAGGCACAAGGCACAAGGCACAAGGCACAAGGCACAAGGCACAAGGCACAAGGCACAAGGCACAAGGCACAAGGCACAAGGCACAAGGCACAAGGCACAAGGCACAAGGCACAAGGCACAAGGCACAAGGCACAAGGCACAAGGCACAAGGCACAAGGCACAAGGCACAAGGCACAAGGCACAAGGCACAAGGCACAAGGCACAAGGCACAAGGCACAAGGCACAAGGCACAAGGCACAAGGCACAAGGCACAAGGCACAAGGCACAAGGCACAAGGCACAAGGCACAAGGCACAAGGCACAAGGCACAAGGCACAAGGCACAAGGCACAAGGCACAAGGCACAAGGCACAAGGCACAAGGCACAAGGCACAAGGCACAAGGCACAAGGCACAAGGCACAAGGCACAAGGCACAAGGCACAAGGCACAAGGCACAAGGCACAAGGCACAAGGCACAAGGCACAAGGCACAAGGCACAAGGCACAAGGCACAAGGCACAAGGCACAAGGCACAAGGCACAAGGCACAAGGCACAAGGCACAAGGCACAAGGCACAAGGCACAAGGCACAAGGCACAAGGCACAAGGCACAAGGCACAAGGCACAAGGCACAAGGCACAAGGCACAAGGCACAAGGCACAAGGCACAAGGCACAAGGCACAAGGCACAAGGCACAAGGCACAAGGCACAAGGCACAAGGCACAAGGCACAAGGCACAAGGCACAAGGCACAAGGCACAAGGCACAAGGCACAAGGCACAAGGCACAAGGCACAAGGCACAAGGCACAAGGCACAAGGCACAAGGCACAAGGCACAAGGCACAAGGCACAAGGCACAAGGCACAAGGCACAAGGCACAAGGCACAAGGCACAAGGCACAAGGCACAAGGCACAAGGCACAAGGCACAAGGCACAAGGCACAAGGCACAAGGCACAAGGCACAAGGCACAAGGCACAAGGCACAAGGCACAAGGCACAAGGCACAAGGCACAAGGCACAAGGCACAAGGCACAAGGCACAAGGCACAAGGCACAAGGCACAAGGCACAAGGCACAAGGCACAAGGCACAAGGCACAAGGCACAAGGCACAAGGCACAAGGCACAAGGCACAAGGCACAAGGCACAAGGCACAAGGCACAAGGCACAAGGCACAAGGCACAAGGCACAAGGCACAAGGCACAAGGCACAAGGCACAAGGCACAAGGCACAAGGCACAAGGCACAAGGCACAAGGCACAAGGCACAAGGCACAAGGCACAAGGCACAAGGCACAAGGCACAAGGCACAAGGCACAAGGCACAAGGCACAAGGCACAAGGCACAAGGCACAAGGCACAAGGCACAAGGCACAAGGCACAAGGCACAAGGCACAAGGCACAAGGCACAAGGCACAAGGCACAAGGCACAAGGCACAAGGCACAAGGCACAAGGCACAAGGCACAAGGCACAAGGCACAAGGCACAAGGCACAAGGCACAAGGCACAAGGCACAAGGCACAAGGCACAAGGCACAAGGCACAAGGCACAAGGCACAAGGCACAAGGCACAAGGCACAAGGCACAAGGCACAAGGCACAAGGCACAAGGCACAAGGCACAAGGCACAAGGCACAAGGCACAAGGCACACCCTCCATTCTTCATGTGTGTCATGCATGTGACAGCACACTGTGTGACATGATAAACTACCTTGTTACATGTATGGCAGGTGCAATGTATATGTGGTGTTATATGTATGTGGTTGTATCATGTGTACTGTGAGGCTACATCACTTGGGAATGACATCACATGTCTGATGTTTTGTCATGTGTTCTCCAGTGTATCATGTGTGTCTGGTGGCATTATGTGTGTCTGGAGTGATCACATGTGTTGTGTGGTTTTATGTGTGGCAGGCAGTATCATATATGTCTGGAGTCATGATATGTGTCAGGTGGCATCACATGTGGTGTGACAGATCCAGCAATTTGTTGGGCAGCATATGATGCAGCATCACTTGTGTCTGGCAGTGTCACCTCTCCAGAGACAGGGTATGTCAGGTAGCAGTGGGAGGGCTGCATTGCATGTGTCCAGCTGTGTCACGTTGGGCAGCATCATGCATATTGTTTGGTGTCATGTGTCAGGCAGCATCACATCTGATCCTGTTACATGTCTCATAGCATGTTCAGCCACATCACCTGTGTTGGGCAGCATCACGTGTCTGGTGGTGTGGGGGGATGGCGTTGGGCAGCATCTCTAGCAGTGCATGAAGGTTTAGTGGTGTCACGTGTGGGGCAGCATCGCATGCATTTAGCAGCACCTGCTGCAGTGTCACACATGTCTGGCTGCATCATGCATAGGCTGCATCAGGCCCTGGCACTCAGCTGTGGCATGTGTCATGTGTGTGGGTTGGGTACCATGTGTCAGGCCCTGCCACACATGGGTGGTGGGCATCACTGTTGTGTGTGACATGTTCCCTAAGGGACATTGTCACATAGCTAGCATATGTTTGGACTTTGTCCTTCATGGCTGTGGTGTGTATGGAGCATGGAGCAGGTGGGTGGCTGACCTGTTGGATGTGTGCACACATTGTGTAACATGTGGTGGTTGTCCCATGTCACCCATAGGGGCTTTCCCCCCTCACCTCGGTCCCCTCACAGCTGAGATGGTTGTCTGCCTGTTCCCTGCCCCTGTTTCAGGTCCCCCCCCAGCTGACCGACACATTATTTCTTTCCTTCCTTCTTCCCATCCTGCTCTTTTCTGTGCCATGACCCTTGCCGCTGAGGCACCCTGCCCCAGCCGCTGCTCATCCCCACGGTGTCCCTTGTCCCCACGCAGCTGGCTGCCTGGCGCTGGAACCCATGCGTGCCAATGGATTTTGTGCATCTTGTCCCGGGCTGGCGCAGTGTGTCGTCACGTCCTCGCTGCAGCTGTCTGGGGATGAAGCAGCCCCTTTGGGGTGCCAGCCAGTCTGACGGCTTTGCAACAGGAGACCGCCCGGCTCCCACATGGCTTTTTGGAAGACTGGACCTGTGTTGCGTGTCCCTGCCCCCCATCACTGTACAGTACCATGATGTGCAAGCTGAGCAGATCTCCCTGGGTTGGGTGGGGCTGGGTCCTGCAAAAGCTTCATCTGAACACGAGCACATTTTTTTTTTTTTTTAAATGAAGGTGCAGGAATGGCAGACTGCTCCCCTACAATGTGCCAGCATCATGCTGAAACTGGCACAAACCACAGGAGAGCTTCTGGGTGTGCAGCACAATGTCAGAACCACAGCTCCTCTGCAGCGGTTCCTGAGGCCAGGTCCTCTCATCCAGAGCACCTTAGTGGCTGTACATCTGCAAAAGCCTACATCCAAAACTAGGTTAATGGCTGGAACCTTCCACCCGCTATGTAACAGAAGAGCTGACACGGAGGCCAACCTTGTCATATATATATTATACATCATCTTCCTCCCAACACCTATGGCCCCACAGCTGCTCACCCATCACAGGGGGCACAAAGGATTTCTATAACCAATTGTGTCAAATAACTCTCATTTGTATTTAAACTAGAAATAATAGTTTTTAAGTTTTGAGTGTACGAATTACTGTATTCATGCTGTCTAAATATTTTTTATAATAGCAATGTTTATCTGCTAGCTAGCTTGGGGAGAAGTCCTGAAAACATCTAAGCCAGGCAGGAGCCAAAATGACAGTGGGGCTTCAGCTCCTATCTGGCTTGGATGCTTTCGACTATTGACCCTGCGTTCTTATGACATAATTACAGTTATCAAAATACAGAGCCACATCTTTGGGAAGCATGCTGTCTTTTCAGCCCAGTCACCTCCGTGTCACAACTTTAACATACCGCTTAATCGGTGGGACCACCTGGTGCTCTCCAATTTGGTCATTTTTTAACTTAGATCGAAGAAAATGATACCTGTTACATCATGCTGAATCCAGAAGTATCTATTGTTTAATTGACAAAGTGGCTCTTGAGGTCTGTGACCAGTAATAGTGGGTACTTAAAATACACACAGTAAATCCAAAACCAAGACCACCGACATTGCTGTTATTCACCTCTCTCTTACTTAAATAGCAAGATGAACCACCTGCTAACAACTTCCTTACCTCCTTTACAGCCCTTGCAAGGTCTTTCGGTGCATCGCCATCCACCAGAAAAAGCTGATTTGGGCTACTGTGCACTTGCAGAGGGGATTTCTTCAGCCAAAATCCTAGCAGAGGCTGCAGGCTCAGCTGCCAACTGAAACACGGAGTCGAACGTTAGGTGAGCTGCTAAGCAGCGGCTGTTGGGTCAGAGCATCTTCCATGTCTGCTGAAGGCACTGCAGCCCTTTCCCAGCCTGGCAAGACAGTCAAGTGTTTCATTTCTTCATATATGCATGTCTATATAAATGCTTTTTGAAATATATATACAGAGAGATTATATACGTACATATATATTTATGTCCATATATGTGTAGACAGAAGGATGGAGATGGATGCTTGACTGTAGAAAAGACACTTGGAGTAACCAATTGACAACTTAGAGCTTTATCTTCCATTTCAGTCATAGGCTTCCTAGGACAGGCTGCAACCCTTAGCACCTCGGAGTCCTGGCTCGTAAATTAAAATGCAACTTTGTTTTAAACTGAAAGACAAAGGGCACGGGAGCTCGAGCTATGGGCTGGCAGCAGGCAGCCGGGTGCCAAGCACCATTCAGAGATACATTTCCACCTCGGCAGCTGAAACTAGGGCCAGCGTCCTTTCATATCACAATTGTGTCACAATTTTTAAACAAGGAACAAAATGAGGCTGTGGGAAAAGACAGTGGGAACGGGGAAAGGGAGCCTATCAGGAATGCCTGTAAAGGAGCCCGGATGGTCCCCAGCAGCAGACAGGAGGTTTCCAGCCCCTGCTCTGTGGCAAGGAGCTGGGGTGCCGGGCTCTGCCACCTCTTGGGGACACGGGAGATGATTTGTGCCACCTGGCTGAAGCGTGGGTCGATGGCCCATCATTTCTTCATGCGGCCTGCCCCATCCCAGCGTCTTCCTTTCCTTGACGCAGCCTCAGCTCCCGTCTGAGATGCAAACGTTAGGTAAGCTGCTGGGCACTGGTAGCTGAAGCACATTCAGCATCTGCTGAAACCGCTACAGCCCTTTCTTAACCAGGTAACCTGATAAGCACCTTTTATCAATGTATGTGTGTGTCTCTAGGTATCTACCTATATAAAAATAAAAATATATCTTCTGACCTGTACAAAGACATCTGCCATAACCACTGACCATCAAATACTTCCCCAAATGATTCCGTCACCCACGAGTAACTGCAGCACCGTGTCACCAAAACCGAGGCGACTGAAAAACCCTGAGAGGAAAAGGCACAAAGAAGATCCCTCTGAAAGTACACGCAAATGGTGCAAAGCATGTTCTTGCACGCACGGCGAGTGTGTGCGCGCCACAGCTATGCTCGTTAGTCTGTTCCTTGGAAGTGAAAGTATAGGATAAGTTAATCTGCAACGTATGTCTCTTCATAAGAGAGGAAGGCATTCAGAATTTACAAGAAAATTCTGTGACTGTAACGGGATCTTGTACTGTACGTGATATTTACAGTGCTTTTTTACTAGACCCGTACTATAGAGACCTCACTGTTATCTGCAGAAGACTTTGTCTAACTGGGTATTTTATGCATCAAGCTTTGCATTCCTCTTATTTTTACTAACGGTCCTTTCCAAACAAAGGCTCTTTTTGCAAGAGAATTAAGGCGCAAATCTTCATATCTGTTCCAAGGGCAGAGTGTGTCTGCCTTATTTACTTTGCTAGGACCACTGGCATTCATGGGACGCCAACAGCTGGATCTGAGCACTTCCTTTAATTGAACAGGTTTACAGTCTTTCTGCGCTGAAGCAATTCTCCACATCACACAAGCCTGCATACCAGAATAAAATGAAAATTTAAGAGCGCTGGCTAACAAGACCTATAAGCTCATTGTTTAAACAAGAGGCCGATTGTCTGGGTACTCGAGCGCCCTGCTCCTCGAACATTAAACCCACAAGAGGGACAACAGCCTAATCCACAGCTTGCCGCCAGGTGGTATAGAAATTAATCTTCCACTTACCCGGGCTATTAGTTGCGGTATTTATAAAGGTTTGCAAGCAAATGAGGCGAGCAACTGAAATTTTCTCCCTGTCATGGAGGGTTGTGGCAACGTGGTGATATGAAATATCAGCCTTCAGGGATGCTCCTGGTGGGGAGGAAAGTGCGAATGAAGTGCACTGCCTGGGGAGCGGGGGAAAACGGGCAGTGCTTGCTTAATAAACACAGCCCGGGGCTGTATGGCTGCTCACCAAATCTGCTGCAGGGCAGCGGATGGACTGGGACCTGGGAATAGTCCGCTATAATTTGCAGGGCTGAGCCTATTCCCAAGTGAGCAAACCAAATACTAATTTTTCTCACCTTTTTGCAACACCAGAACTTCCATGTCTACTGGGGGAGTGTTGGACAAGCAGGTCAGAGACCCTCATTAGGCCTCCCAAAAGCTCAGAGTTAAGCTTCAGTGGGATGAGTTGAAGCTAAGCGCACGTCTGTCCATCTGTCTGCAAAATACCGCAGGGGAAGGCCGCGTGGGAGAAAGGCAACGTGGCTCACGCTGCCAGGGCCACGCAGGGTGAAAGCCCACAAAGCTCAGCTTGGTCCCTGCCAAAGCTTCCCAAAAACCCTGCTTTAGCCCGCGTCCAGCTCTGAACATGAATAACGCCAGCTTGCTACCCGGGTAAAGAGGTATCAAGCCCAACATTGCAGCGCAGGGTTTAGCTCCCCTGCGAACTGCAGCCGGGACGTTTAACTCACACCTTCCTAAATGGGCATTGCCAGAACTGATGAGGAGAAGAAATCCAGGACTCTATCGGACCGCTGCTCCATTACAGTTGAAAAAGTAAAGGGAAAATACTCAGCAGAAAGCAGGCGATCAAAATAGGGACAGAAGCGGGATGAGACTTCAATGAAAAACAGAAACAGACCTACACGAGCATTTAGCGTAGTAAAAGCTCGTGGATGTTAGCATGATCACTTCCAGTTTTCATTCCCTCCCTTCTCACTGCAGACCTAGCTCCTGGCTAAATAACGTCAAAGCTTTTCGTGATGCTGAGATATGCACAGTCTGGCGCAGATGGTAGTATTTCTAACCGGTTTTCCCCGTTCTTCCCTCGTGTTTTCCCAGCAGCTTACAAACCCATCTGGCTGTGGCTTTTCGAGCTGCCCTTTCTGTGACTTTCCTGGCCTCAGGAGCTCACTCTCTCCCAGCAGCTAGCAGGCTCGCACCATGGGAAGATGGCAGCCTGTCCCCCTCCTTGCTGCACGAGTGGGAAAGGGAACGGCCGAGGCCGAGACATGTGTCCGCGCGTGACTCTGACTTAGTGCCCAGGTATGTCTGCAGGGCATCCCGGGTCACTCCGCACCATGGGGGAATGCTCTGCAAAAGGCAACAGCTTTTCCCAAGCGGTAACGTCACGGTCGCCTTTTGCTCTGCATGGTCTTCCTGTCAGCGTCCGCAATTTAACTGTTTATTCACCATTTTCTTCCTTGTCTGCTAACACCTGCCCTGTCCTTTGCTTTGCTGTCCTATAGGGCATCTTTCATCTGCAAAGCTTCCTGGGGGCGAAGGATCCTAGTTTCCCCATTGCCCCCGCTTCTGCACTATTTAGAACCAGGTACCCACGTGACCTCACATCTAGGGAGAAAGCCAGCAAAACACGTAACGAACCTTCCTCGCAGAAGGAGAGCATAGCTTTATAATTTGTTTTCCCCCAGAAAACATTTGTTTCCTCCTACACCAAATTCTTATTTTTCCATGGCTCAATTAGACTAAGGGTCTAAATTCTGAATCGAGCAGATCTGAAAGGCGTTAATGAGGGTTTTTATGGATCCCATGAATAGTAGCAGAGCTAACGCAGAGCTTGGGTTTAGAGGAACTTGAATCCGAATTATTTTTGTTCCCCGTTTGGCTTGCTTTATAAAACATACAGCCAATAATTCCACGGCCTCAGTCAAACTCCTTGCTATAAATAACATTTTACCATTGAAAAGAAATGTAAAGGGTCAGAGCTGTTCTCAGAGATTCACGTATCACCCACAGAAGGAACTTCCGAGCGAGGTGGACACAGACTGAAAAGTAAATTTCCCAAAATGGGAAACAATGAGAACTACTGAACAAATAAGGTGTTTAATTCCTTCTGGGCCCATATTTTTACTTAATCCGGCGCTAATCCCACCTGTAACCAGTGCCCCAGAATGAGTCACTAGACAATCACACACGCAGACCCAGCCTTCAGCCTGACCCCGACAGGCAGGGCGAAGAGCAGAAGCGAGTCTGCAGTCCCACTCCTGACCTGCATCAGCTGTCGCTGCCGCTGTCCTGCAGTAATTCCTTCTTGAATCACAACTAGAAAAACAGTTACCCAAACCAGTTGGCGTTCTGGTACTGGGAGCTGCGAGACTGGCAATAAACCCAATCCACAAGTCTGACCCAAAGTCAGAGCACAACAGCCTTTAGCTTTGTCATGACATCTCAGCTCCATTCCTAAACATTTTGCCTCTTACCACTACTAGCCTTGGTAAAAACCAAAAATTCCTATCTGCTAATTTTATCAACTTTTGCCCTTGCCACAGATGCAATGCAGGGTCCACTGACAACACTGAGGCAATCACAAATACATGCCCTCTACGTGCGTTAACTCCTACCCCACCTCCTCAAAACTTGAAGGATCAGAAAAATCAACTTGCTGTCCAGGTTCTGCTTTCTTGCATCCTGAAACTAACCCCCGACCACAGTAATACTAGTCTGGTAGTTAGATCCTACGCACTCAGAAGGTAAACTAACAAATTATGCTTTGGTTAAACTGACAATCTCTCTTCTCCAGGGCTTGAATGATCCAGCAAGTGGTTTGGTTCTTAAACCTATGGTTTTCCGAGCAAGGCACTAGCCACAGGACACTGATACAATCCTACTTTGTGTCTCTGTTTTTCTGAACTCCAGTGTTAATCCTGTGCTATCCTAATGCTAACATTGATTGAAGACTAACTCTAAGAGCTTTGCCCAACTCAGGACTTACCGGTACCCTGCCAAGCTCTACCTCACAGTAGAGTAACTAGGAGGCATCAGCCTTCCTAGCGCTGTCCCTCACCCAGTCTCTTGGAGCCTCCAGCAGTGAACTTGACTCCTCTGTATACAGGGCTCCCTGTGACACCGGGTTCAAGGGTGCACTCCTGGTTTTTAATTGCATGCCAGAGATGTTTCTTCACTACTGAGAGTCCCTACAGGTATTTCTTCCAGTGACTTCTGTGAGGAAGCTCTCTAGCTGGCCCATGCAGCTGAAATGGAGACCTGCTCTATTACCCTTTAACTACAGTAGAGGATGTGGTCGGGGTGTAGGGTCCTTTTTGAGAGGCTTTGGTTTATACCTCCCGAGGTGGTCTTGAAGCACTTTGAAGTCATCTGGTTACCTTAAAAACCCTCCTCTAACTCAAGGCAGCTGAAGACAGAATCCTAATAAAAATCAGTTACCCATAGCATCCAAACCAGTAAATATTGTTACAAATGTTAACCAAATAGAGACTTTAGGGGAGAAAAAAAAAAAAATAAAAAAATCACACTTGATAACAGAGAGTAGGGTTGTATTTGAAAGGTCTCCCCCTCACCTAGCTGCTAAAGCAGGAGTCTGTGAATACTTGCCAACTCAGGCTCCACCCGAGTGTTTGAACCCATTCCCTGGCTCTATTTAGTAACACGGCTGTATCCCTGACCGACAGTGAAAATAGTCAAGTACTCTGCTTTTCCTCATCTGAATTTGACAAAAGTTAAAGGATCCAGGAACCGAATCAACAGCCTCGGCTTTCCTGAGCTGGAGCCTCCATCTCAGTGCTTACCACTGCCTTAATACTACGGGAGTGTTTAGTTCCATTTAGGAAGACAAACTTGACCGGGCTCCAAAGTGGAGAGGGTACCTACAATCCTCTGTATTAACAGCCATAGCTCTAACTCTAATTCCACTTGTAACCAAAACCACGATCAGTAGCACCCCCGTGAACAAGCTTAAGATGATCCTCTCCATTCCTCAGTCCTAGCCCCCCCGTCTTAATGCTAGACCTAGTCATAGTCATCACAGGTACTTCTGGCAAATGCTGAGCAGAAGCATGTCCCTCTGCTAAAGCTGGCCTTTAGCTCATTGCCGCAAACATTAGGAGATCCGCTAGTTATGTAGGCTCAACTGTCTCTGTTTTTCTGAAACAACCTTACCTCCCAACTTCGCTACTAATCTTAAAATCAGCCACAGCGTACCAGACAAGAGGGGCAGCCCGAGCACGCGACAGCCGACGTCTGCTTTCAAACTACCTGACCAGATCGGGTCTGAGGCAGCAGACCCACGACCAGCTTTCACCTGAAACAGCCAGAACACCGCCACCCTAACTCAACCCCAGCCCAGCGAACAGAGACAGACAATTGTCCCTGAGCTGTTTTGAAACAACAAGAAGGCATTTAGTGATTCCAACACCAGCTCTCGTTTCAGAAGGTCTGGCTTTATCACGTGCCCCTACTACTTAGGTCAAACAAGCTTTCCAATTCCAAACCTAACTTCATCCCCAAACAGTGTCCACCAAAGGATGCTGTTTCAATTTGTCCTCGCTAAACAAGTGGGAAACGGAACTCAGCTCTGCTGTCCCAGCTACCACCCCATCCCCCCGCGACCAACACACGCTGTTAATAATGAGGCTTCTCTAGTTCTCCAGTCAGACCTAAGCAATGCTTGAACCCCAGACTTAACCTTAGCAAAACCAGTACCAAGTGTCAAGGATTATTGCTTTATAGGGTAAGGGAGGTATTATTTTACAATATCAACATTCACTGTAGAAAAATTAGTATTACCAAATGCACAATACATCTGCTTCTTAGCCAAAGAAGGTCTCTTATCTTAAACCCTAATCTATAGCAAGCACAAGATTTACCTTAGAACAAGTTTTTTCCCTATTACTGGGTGAAAACGCAGGAAAAAAAAAAAAAGCAACCCCTCTTATTCATATACACCTTCAACCTTCTCTTTCAGACTAATTTGAATTACTAATATTTAGAATCCTCCAGGTCTCCATCTGAACCCTCACTCGAATTGCAGTTACAAGTGTCACAATGCATCCCAGACCCATAGTTTACAATAAGGTTAGCAGGGTCACCCACACTGGCGGAGCAATCCTCGGCAGGTGTCCCCCCCCCGCCCCCCAGATAAACCACCGCTAATCGCAAAGGCCAGCCCAGCGCAATCCTCGCCACACCTTTGACTTCAGCTAAAAGGTAGGTGAAGCCACCAACGCCTCCTTCCATAGTTCTCTTCCTATCTGCACGGTAGTAATACATTCACAAATATTTTGGTCATCTTCATCTGCAAACTGTAAGCTCTACATAGGGTTTACAACGTGAAGGGTAAGTGACATTATTCCAAATTAACTACAGGCCCAATTTTAAAAGACAAAGACGTATTGGTTGTGCCTATATCAGCCCCGGTCCAGATTTACTCTCATCTGGGCTGGACAACATCCCTGTTTCTCAGTCCAGACCCTAACAGCAGCCACACTCAGCCGCGAGCTGCCCCAGCAGGAGGTTGCACACCTCCGGCACCAGCTCCGATTGCACACAGTCCTGTAGCACCAATAGCACAAATTACTTTGTCCCACCATAGGCTGCAAATCCAAACCTAAGGTGGTTTTAAACCCTCAGAATCCTCTGCATCTGTTTGTTCAGCACCCTCTGGTGAGTAGCGATAGCGCTACCAGCTGCTCTCAAAGCGTGGCCATACACATATTCTGCGTACCAGAGAAAAACAGGACCCATGGATACTCGTATTTTACTGCAGAAAATCTGTTAATAAGACAACGGTGCCTACCTAAATGTGAGCAAATGTGGGTGTGCCAGCACTTAGAGTAAGAAGCAAGCCATGCACTTTCAGAAAGCAGAACTAGATTTCATAGATCAATCTCTGTTTAGCATCTGGTGACATTCTGGGGGACCTTCGGGTTAAAAACAGACTGAGGAAGGGTTCATTTTAGGGCTACCCTTGCATAAGAGAGGCGGGAAAGCCCCAGTTATTGCTGACTTGCATTGTGCCGAGAAAGATCAGATGAGAGCTCCAAGTAGCCAGGACATATCCTTTCTTCATATTTTTTAGCAGGTAGGATTTGGATGACTAGTTTGGTACCTTTGTTGAGTTAGGCACAAAGACAAGTTTTCAAATCCATGATGAACTGAAAAAAAAGATTGCATTTTATTCTTCAGGGAAGCTGAAGAAGATTGGTACAACCAAATCCTTTCTTTGGCTGAATTCTGGGCACTGCACCATGATGAAGGTGGTGAGGGTGACGGCTCTGGCTGGGGTTAGTTTCAGGTGAGACAGAGGCGTCTGAGACTCTGCTGTTACCAGTTCTCATTCAAGTGAAAGAGGGCGAGGGCTGGAGACAGCAGACCCTGCAGCTTGTTCTTTGTTCTCCGTAAATCAGACAGCTAGCACTGGAGTCTCTGTTGGTCCTGGCCAGAGGTAGGCTTTGGTTTAAAGATCTCTTTTTTGCCAGTACAACAGACCCATCTCGGTGCAGCCAGAACACTACTTCATATTTGTGCACGTGCCATGGGGCACCGGGTAGCAGAGGTAGCTGGGGTTGGCATGCAGGCTGGAGGGGGGCTCATGCAAGAGAGAGACATAGGAAACCAAATTGTCACCAATTTATCATCTACTGAGACAAGCAGGGTGCGGGCTGGAGCCAGATGCTGCCTATGGCTTCATCTGAGGGTCACAAGGCTGAGGATTAGGGCTAGCAATAGGTTCAGGGTAAAGCGAGGGTTGGGGGTGAGGGATCACCCATTCCTTGAGGCACAGCAGTGTGCCATGGGCCTTTCATGGCCAGACAGATGGGGCATGTGGTAAACTCAGAGCGTAAAGGCTTTCCATATGGGGATGGTTTCAGAGGGACTTTGATGAATAGGACACAGGTAAGAGCTCAGTTTAGGGCTGGAAAACAGATAAGCCTGAGTTACCGCTAATTCACAGGCTCCAGGTCGGGTGGGAGGAAGGCTGAAGACAGCCAGGGCACCTGCCACCTTCATTTTCATCACCGAGACTGGAGCGAGTGGCTCCGTTGGTTCTGGCATGAGGCTAGGGGTTAGACATTTAGTTTTGCTACAAAGGAACATATTTCTTTTCCTGATACTTGATCTCTCAGGAAGCTGCCTGGGATTAGGTAAAGCTGAATCCCTGCCTTGGCTGAGCTCTTGGGACACGCCGTGACAAATGCAAATAGGTCCAGAGCTAGAATATGTGAATATGTGTGAGGGTTGCAAGAGCCTACCGTGTTTCTGAGCTGTTTTTCCAAAAGAAAGGTGAGGCTTGAGGGCAGTCCTGTTCATCTTTCATTTTTCATCAGGCTGGGATCAGACCACCAGCATTTGGGTCAGATTTTGGCAAGAGGACAGGTTTGGGGGTCAAAGATCACGTTTTGCCAAAATAACTATTTCATAAAGTCTCATCCAGAAAGAGAACAGGACTACCCAATAACTTCTGTATATTTTTTCCTTTACTTGGAGAAGCTGTGGTGAGCGTTATGGTAGAGAACAGCAACAGGGTTAAGTAAATAAAACAGAAAGGTGGAGGAAGCCAGATAATTGGTAGTGTTTGTTGCTCCAGCAGAGTGCTGGGAACAGCGGGGACGGGAGCCTTCATGGGTTTCAGCACATTGGGATGGGGAGAGCATCAAGTTGTGCATTTGTTTTGTCAAAACAAGATCTCTGAACCAAACCCCTCATCTTAAGGCAACCTTACGGCTGCGTCTGAGAAGGTTTGTCCTTGCCAGGAGTGGAAGGAAGCCACCATGGTGTTTTGACCAGGATGTCAAGGGTTAATATAGAGAACAAAGAAGTGGTAAAAACAGATTGCTGTAGGTTTCTCTCCACCCTTGTATTTTAAGTGGCAATATTCAGAGAAGAGGCTCAACCAACACTGAACTTGCTAAAAATCTTTCTCCAGCCCTCATCTAATTTCAGTGCTACCCCAAAACCCAATCTTTCACTAAGTTTATGAGCGAGTTATACACTGAATATGTAGGTGCATATAATATGCATTATCCAGGAAAACACGAGATAAACTTACACATGAGAATAATGAATTACATTTGTTAACTATTAAATGAAGGGAAGTACTGTCAGGAAAATGAAAGCTTACAAATTAGAGGAAAACAATTCCAAACTTTTGTCTGAACATACGTCCTGTAACAGAGGACACTGACAATAAAGTTGTTATTCATCTTAGATATGTTGTAGAATACTAGCAGAAGTGAGCCCTCAATCCAGCACAGCCCTGAAACTACTTCATCTTATGTGCATAGATGGGGATGGCGCGATTAATACAACCATGCCTGTATCCAGCAGCACACACAAGTAATTTACCACGCTAAGTTTGCATATTTGCACTCTTACTGATCATCCATCCTTGAGAGGATGCTAAAATATCCAAACAAACTTTCCTCTACAAATTTTTCTGCTGAAAGCACAAGGTGCAAGCGAGCACACAGATGAGAGAGCAACATACAATGTGCAGAAGCTGATTAGAGGCAGCAGCCCTAGATTTCAGTTCTGGCAATGGTAGGTATTTGGAGCATACCTACCCCTAAACACACACCCTTGTCATGTCAACCAGCAAGGAGGGTTTTTTGTTGTTGTTTAAAAAAATATATATATATTGATCTCTATTTCCACCACTACTTTCATACACTGACTGCTTGAGATAGGATGACAGCTTCTTTGAAGTAGCAGTCCCTGACACTGTTACCTTATGATGGGGTACCGATATTCCCCTTAGACAGCCCCTGCCATCAGTAGACCACAGCATCACCGCAAGCTGTTTACTCCTGTAAAAGTTTGTTACTCAGTATTAGAAAACCATTTTGTTTCATACTAAACTTTGCTTGAAAATATCTTTGTGTTTTATAAGCACCAAGCAGTTAAAAAATGCTGTCTGTATCAGAAATACATTATTACTAACCAAGATTTTGCAGCTGAGTCCATTGTCCAGTAAAAGAAAGTCACCTATGCTACTTTATTTCTCTTGAGACACACAATTGAGTTATTTCCCATAGTTTTATACATAAAACTTACTTTCTAGGAGCACTTAAAAATATTTGTACAACTCCACCAGAGTCCTAGATTGGTCAGGTGCTACTCTGGGCAGATGGAAGCATATGAAATGGTTTGCAGGTTAAAACACTGCAGTTAAAACACAGCCCCATGACTGCTGCAGACACTGCAACCTAACAAAAATACTTAGAGCCAAATTCTGCCCTTTTAGAAATCCCCTTGCAAAAGTGTGAAATTTTGGGGGCCATCTGTTCAGCACGAAACCGGCACCATTTGCTGCCCCAGCTCCCTGGAAGACCCAGCCTGGCAAACATTTCCCCTTGCGCACCCTGCTATGATCCATTGTGGTCTGTTACGATTTCTTCAAACTCGGTCTCCCTTGCTCTGCTCACGCTTCCACAGCAGCACTTCCTGGCCTTATCTTCCGAAACACGGTTGCAGTCTTGCAGATATGAACTCCTGTCCATACGCACTTGGTGCTCATGTGACGAGCTCAGCAAGAGCTCTTCAGAGAGGACTGACTACCCAGCCGCCACCACAGCCAGAGCCTCCCTTCTCTCAAAACGAATTCTGAAAACACAGCGCTATCTCAAAGGGAGCTCTCCTCTAGGGAGAGAAAACCAGGAAAACCTTTGAGAGAATTGTCACTATTAACTTCAAAGGGAACAAAAAAAACCCACAACAACCAATAGATGGCATGCAACCCAACACCCATCCAAAGACACAAGGACATCCATCTACCATTGATCCATTTCTGGAGTCAGCAACACAACATTCAACCCACTAGAGATACCTATTTCAGGAATAGAGTAATTTTTATTTCTGTTCACTGACTATAAAGTAGCTCTGATGTGGGTACCTCTTGAGTTGTTCGGGAGAGCTCCCGCCACCCCACCACACACACACACCCCTAAATAGGAAGCGCTACTTCAGTAGAGCTTTTTAGCACTACTATAAGCAAAATATCCACTAACAGTTACCCAAAGTTGACTGTCCCCGAGTACTAAGACACTTGTGGAAGTGGATGCACGTTAAAGATTTAATTTTGCTCATGCTCTTAAGGAGAAATAGGAAGCTCTTTGTGGCTGATACCTGGCACTTCATTTCTAGATTTGTCATGTTCAGTGGGGATTGATGGGACGGGACAAGTGGGAGTCTTGGTTTTCTCATAACATATCTGTTTGGGTATACCAAAAAAGAAATCAAATTTGGCAGAGCCTGTTCAGTCCTTTAGGAAGGAGAGAGGCAGGAAGCACATCCTAAGTGATCCATCCTTGACATTCCGCCCAATAACATACACAATGCATTTTCATGGGAATGTTACAAAGTCAGCTACTAAAGGGAAATGTTTTGTCTTAAAGTGCAGAAGAACTATGAAAGTCTCTGGAGAATACGTCTGATTATAGCTGCTTTGGATTAAAATGTGCTTTAGTAGAAAAGAATCGTATTAATTTTCAGAACACTACAAATAATAATGGGGGAAATAAACACAAATGAAATGCAATTTCTTAAGGCTCGAGATTTCTCCTTTCAGTCGTTCTCCATAGCAGAATATTCTTTATGTCCTTCATCAGTCTTGTACTTGGTTACAGATGGAAAATATTAGCTCTGGTTTACAAAACATGGCCCCGTTTCCTGTAACACGGCACAGGTTGGACAAATCTGTCATTTGAGTAGTGTGTCTATTCTGTGGCCAATTCTGTAATCTACAAGCAATGCGATCCTAAACAAGGAATCTCATGTTAGCAGCCAAGATTGGAAAATCCCTGTTTAGTGTGATTGCTGCCAAAACCATCTCACTTGCTAAGGACAAGCTAATTTTCAATCTGCACTATGGGATCTGTTGCTTTTCTTTTTTAGATTTTATTTTTAAATAGAACATGTCTCACTAAGATGACACATACACTTGATTTTAAAAAGTGCAAAAAAGATTTAGAAAAAAGTTTGTAAGGTTCATGAAAAATATCATATTGTCTATAAGAAAAAATACTCCATTTTGCATACAGCTAAATGCCATTCTGCACATTTGAAAAGTATCTTGGAACAAACAACAGCAAGACTATTGTATACAAGTAGGAGGAGAACCCAGGGAGTGGGGCGCAAAACAAGGGCATCATATAGTACAGATCAGACATTGAGGATGATCTAGATACAGCTTTAAATGAGAATTTGATCTCAGTTTTCAAGATGAAACAGGTTGATGTGGATAACAATGTGGATATGGGCTAATCACAACTAAGATGGAAGCAAAACTCAGGGGATTTAATACATCTAGGCTGGCAGAAGCAGAGCCAAAAGAAAGGCAGAAGAAGCTACAGTATTTATGATAAATCCAACAGGTCACAGATGATTCCAGCTGACCAGAGACCAAGAACATAATGCCGATATTTAAAAACAGAGCTCAGAGAAATTGCTCCAAACAATTGCATTTAAGTAATTACTACTTTCAAAGAAATCTTGAAGGAAAGGAGAGAATGAGAAACTTGAGAAGGGAAAGCGAGTTTATATCCTAGACAGACTTACCAAGTATTGTGTGTGCCCAATTAAATGACTTTTTCTTCTAGAAAACTTATCTAAGAAAGCTGATATAACAGATCTCTCATGGTTGGACTTTAATAAACCATCTGAAATGATGACATAGGAGAAACATTACTCAGAAGATTAAAGGTTAACAGAGAAACTGTAAATTGCATGAGAAGTTGAGCCAAGACAAAATGGAAATAAGTATTTTTGAGAAGTGCAGTATCAAGTTAGAGAAAAGTTGCTAGCAGAAACTGTCAAGAGGAGCTACGGGGCAGATCTTCTAAATATTTTAGTTCATTATCTTGAGACACAAAACCAAAATATTCCAGTTAAATAAGCTGAGAAGTATTGCCCACACAGAGGGAATTGGGTGGCTACCGCGTGGAAGGAACTGGATGAACTTCAGAAAAAAAGGCAAAAGAGTATGACCTTTTCATAACTTGAAATACAATGCTATATGGACAAGACTAATCAAAAAGGTTAATTTTACAATTTGATAGCTCATTAGAAGCTGCAAACAACTGAGAAACTTGTGTGCCTGAGCTCATCCTGCAATAGCTATCAGCATCAACGTGATGCACTTATGAAAACAGCAAATGAGGTCTTGCAGAATATCACAAAAGGTGTCCTCAAGCAGGTACTGGGAAGTATTCATGCTGCTATGGAAGCATCAATGATATCTCATGCAGCACATTGCGCAGGGTTCAACTCTCTCGGTATTTATGAAAGAGGAATTTAATCTGGAATATGTGCAGAGAACAGTCACAAAAATAATCCTGAGCCAGACCTGGCTTTGTGCGGTCTCACATGCCAGTTTTCCAGGGTTTAAATTCTTCTATTTCTTTGCCCTGTAGCTTCCTATGTGAAGAGCTTCTTTTTGTTTTAATGAAGTTGGGGCAAAGCATTGTGGGTTTGTTTTGTTTTTTAAGTTGACAATCACTAGTGTTATTTTTCCTGCCTTCTCACTCCTTGCAGGAATTCGAGCACATTGCAACATCTCACACTTGCTGCCAGCCTACTGAGCCCATAGGGCTGATGGCTTGAGTTAGGAAACAAGTTGTCGAAGAAGAGGAGGTGGAGAACATTGCGTTATCAGACCAAACAATGTCTGGAGCCGTTTCTCATTGAGAGAAGTGTGAGCAAAAGATTCAGTGATTCATCTCTAAGATGGAGCTCAGTGAAAGTTTAGGGGAAGGACTGTCCCATGCTTTGAGGGCTGTACAGGACAGGAACCCCGCTTCCCCACATTACAAATGTGGCATCCTCTGAGCAGAGCAATCCCGGTGCAATCTTCAAGGCCTGTCCAGCAAGTCTTGTACTTTGCCACATGCCTTCAGTCACTGGGGTCCTGCCCAATTTGATAAATACGGTACCAAGGGATTTGTTTTCATCCTCCAAGCTGCTTCAATGCATGACATTAGCATCTCTGATCCAGCACAGTGAAGCACACCGAAGGAATAAATCCCTTTCAACAAAAACAGGCTGCAAGTGCTGGACTCCACCGTGGGATTGCCCAGCACCTCTGCATCCATCGCCCTTCACCTCCGCAGCGGCACAGCCCGGTATGCGCCGGCTGGTGGAAACACCAGCCCTGGGAGCAGGCCTGTGGGGATGGGTACGGGAGGCTCAGGGAAACTTCCCTGGCCTCCTAATGAGCTTCTCTCATTCCCCGGATCTCCTCTAGCAGAGTGCAGGAGCTAATAATATCCCTATGCTTCTGTTATATACCATTTCCTCCTCTTTATTTTAACTTTTACCGGTCGCATTACCAGCTGCTCCTCTGCCTGTGCTGCATGACTGGGTCAAAAGAAGCCATCAATCAACTTTTGCTATTCACTGAACAATGAAATTGGTGCTTCCTCCCTGACGAAAATTATAAAACGCAACTTCTAAATGTACTTTAAGATGCAATTATTTTAGTTAACATTTAAAAGATTTTTTTTTTTTTTTAAAGGACAACACAAATCCAGGTTTTCTTGGAGAAGGCTTTCCTTAAGAGAGTCTCAGTCACCAACAGGCATGAAAGGGGCCAAGCCAGAATTCCTGACCAGAGGTGGGCTGGGGACCAGAGTCCCGGCCACAAGCAAAATCATTCCTCAGCACACGTGGAGACGTGCTTGCTGGGGACTGGAGCTAAAGAGGGCATTCCAGGACTGAAAACCCAAACCAAATCCTCTATGCGTCTCGCTCTGAATGAGATGGGGGCGAACATTTCACTTCCCACCCCACCATGTGCAGCTCCCTGGTGCTCTCCTGGGGCGGGAGTCATTAAATGTATGGGCGCAGGAAGTTTCCCACCCACCAAACGTCACGCTCATCCCCATCCCTCACCCTTTTTCCCCCCCATCATGTTTACTTATCTCTATTTTTTTTTTCTTTTGTTAAAGACAAAAGCTGGCACCACTCACGCACATGGGAAGTGCCTTCCTGTCCTGTGCATCCCCATCAGACCAGAGCCAAGGAGCCTCGACATGAGATAACCAGCAGGGAAACGAGAAATTTCCAAACAACTCTTGTGATCTGCTGTATGTTTGGCTTTCCACAGCTATTTCTAATAAAATGCACAAAGTATTGATTACACTCAATCCTAGGCTTCTTAAGCAAGTGCAGCAATTGCACATTAAAACAGAACAAAATATATGACTATGAATATATAGGATTTATTCCTCTTAACAATTTGATAAATAACTGTTCTCTTAACATACATATTAAAAAGCTTTGTCTGGATAGGTTCCTGAATTTTTTTTTTTCTCAGCAATGATTAGATTTCAAAAGGTAGATAGCAGCAGTGAGTGACTGACCACGGAAAAAAAACCTGACATAAACATTTCTCTAATTCAGCAACTAATTTTGAACAACCGAAATTCAAGCTGCTTGCGTTCATCTAGGAAATACTATTAGCAGTAACTATTTGCTCTCTACTACCAATCCGTCTTTAGTTTCTTGTGAATGATAATCCAGGCTGCTTTTGCCTTAGGAACTGCGGGTTATGTTTCCCACTGACCTTCTACAGACTTCCAAAAATAGGGAACCGGGAGAGGGATGGCTCCGAGCACCCGCGGAGCCTGGTGGTTCTGCATGCTTTGCACAAGAACTGAAAAGGAGGATTTCAGTTTTCCTTTTCTGGAATGCTTTTTCACTAACTCTTTACAAAGATGACCATGAAAACACAAACTAATGGAGGTCAAATGTCTTTTTCAAACAACTTTTTTTTTCTTTTTACATTTTCCCTTTCACGAGGTACATATGAACTTTTTCTTGGATTTTTTTTGTTTTGTTTTTTGTTTGTTGGTTTTGGTTTTCATTTAATGTAACACAGAATTTAATGACATCCATGGAATATGCAAGTGTAAAACCAAAGTGACCAATACAGAGCAGGGGTTTCCCTCTTTGGATAGACAGAGAGGAAACACCTACACAGCAAGGACAGGACAAAGTGAACTGTATATTTAATATAAAAACTTGGGTGGAATCCCCTCTTCTACATTTTCTTTCAGCTAGAATACAAATAGAAATACAAGCTATCCATTTTTAAGTTGACTTAACTCCATACTACTTGTTTTCAGTTTTCAACCAAAAGACCAAACTGCATTCTTTTAACAAGACCATAACTCCCTGTTACTGTTCTTTAAAAGCAAAAGCTTTTCACAAGGAATATTATGGTAAATTCAGCCTCGTGAATGCCACTCACCCACAAAATTATTCAATATTTAATTTCTGGAATGAAAAGATGTGTGAGAAAATCTCCAACTGTACATTTTCCATTATCGCACATTCTGCTTTACCACGTTTGTTTTCACTCCTGCAATATGCTTTTTGCTAAAGCACAATAGACGTCTTCTTTTCAGAAGGAAATATTAATTGTTTTAATTGTTTGGAATTTCATACCCCGTGCAGGTGTGAAAGGCTCCAGTGACTATTCCTCCAAGTGGTATACATTTCAGTGGTAAAACACTACTAATTATCTGGGCATAAATTACACTTTTCCCTTATTCTTTTAAAAAACAGTCCTACAGGGGTTTTATGTAGCACTGCGATTTCTGTCACTTTATATGGCAAACTTTTTTTTTTTTATTTCCACAAAGAAAGCTTCACAAGCAATTTTACTCAGATGCCCACTTCAACACATTTTCACACTATAAACCCATTCCTCCCAACAAATAATGGATTTGAATAACATAAAACCACTAAGAGCATGAGATTCAAGGCACTAGGAACCACTCAAAAGTCATAGCTCAGCTACACCACAGCTGTCTGTCAAAAACTACACCAGTACATAAATGACTCAAAACTCTTTAAGCATGCTCTTTCTTAGAGCCTTATTAAACTGCGCTTTGTCTTACCCTGCAGACTCACGTAAGAGGACCACAAACAGTGCTGAAATCCCACCTGCAGGTTTGGCACCACAGACAAACCATGTAAGAGAAGTCTCATCTGGAGAGATTGAGGCACGTACCCATTACCATGTCCTTCCCAAACGAGGGGACCTTTTTGTCCTGCTACCCCTGCGCTGAATTCATGGAAATTCTTGTTCAACTACCCACCAAACTTACATGTGCTACCAACATACACATTTTCCCAATAAAAATGTATAATGTTAAAAATCGGTTGCCTCCAAAGTATATGATGAGATGTTGATTAGACACAAGGCAAACTGAACCAGCCTGGGTATGCAACAAAGGCCGCTGCTCAGAAAAAAATGACTGCATTGCAAGGATTACAAGAAAGGCTTGAATCTTTGCTAATTCATTTACAAGCACCAATAGAGCTTCATATTAAAGACAGATCGGCTTTTAAATCACTAAATCCATTTCAAGGTTATGTGAATATCCTTTCTTACCTAATGTTTATCACAATTTAATAGGGAACTTTGCCATTCTGGTGAAAGAATATTTTGGTTCAAAATATTTTGGAAAAGCAGTTTTCTGCATTTGTCTGAGACTTGCTGGGCACTGGGGGTTGTTCCAAATCTAATCTGTTATCCAGATGTTGAAAGTACTGAGACCAAGAAGGTGCATGTGAACACCAGAATGTGCTAAGGTATTTTAAGGTGATGGAAAAAAGCATCACTTCAAAATTAAAACTAACAGCAAATTTAATTAAATTCATTGTTTGTCTAAACTAGACCTGAACATACTGTACCAGGGCATTCAAGACTGCAGGCTTGGAAAAAGATTAATCCAAGCAGAGGATGAGATACCCATGGGATTTCTGCAGGAAAGGTCAATTACAGTGTGCAAGGGATAACTTCACGTGTACATGATCTCCAACAGTCAATGAAGACATTGATATTGTGAAAACAGAGCTTGATTCAAAAATAGTCTAGTAGCATCTCCCTAAAAATAAAGTAATACAGATGTGAACTGGTAGAAGAGCAAAGCAATTTAATTGTCATGTTTTGACACCCACATGTAGATGTAATTCTGCTTTTCCCAATAGAAATTCAAGATCTTTTCATGAATCCTGTCTCCCAGTGGGCTGCAGGGGGACTTCCTGTCACACACTGCATGGCGACTGTGACAGTGTGATGAGAGGATGCTCTTTAAAAGGGAAAAGAAGTTATATGAGTTGCTGTTGATTTGTTAGACTTGCTGGTACTAACTGATAGGACTCAGTGAAGGTCTTCTCTAAAAAAATAAACATTTTTTAAAAATCGTTGTGTTAAGCTATGTTTACATCACCATCCTATGTTTTCACAGCATTTCACCAGGTCTTCCAATTACACTGTTATAACCAGGGTTGCCTGTAGTGACATTATTTTGTTAAAAGTACCACTCCTTTTGCCTAAAGAGGTGCAAGAAACCCCTGTACCGACAGTCTGGGTCCAGACCGGGTCTAAAACTCTCTTCGTTTTTCTTCCAGGTTTCCTCCAGCCCTTCACCCCACGCCAGCAGCCACGTATCTGCCGCACAGGCCGGGGGGACGTCGCAAGCTGCGAACCGTCATGAGCTGTCAACAGCCTCAGCAAATCTCACAGACATCTGCGGCTTATCAAGCCAGCAGCATTTTTCCTACATTAATCTCCACTAGGCCTGCCCCAGCTTTCATTTCAAAAGGCTTGACATGGTATCTTCAAAAAAAAAAAAAAATTAAAAAAAATTTGCTCAATTTCTTCAGATGCAGCTGGTTTGGAAGACCGCCTTTGAAATCCGAGCACATCACAGAGATGTCGATATGCTCCTTGTGGGCAGCTTGCAGCACGGGGGACAGCACTAATGGCTGCAACAGGCTTTTTGGGGCTGTCCTTGGGCAAGGAGCCCTCCCCATCCACAGGGGGGTTTAGGGGAGCGCTCTCCATAGCTGGCAGGCTGGGGGCTCATCTGGACACAGCACACACATGCCCGATGCCCTCCTCCAGCTGTCGGTTCTCCCTGCAGCTCCAAAGCCCAGCGAGGAGGGTCCTGGTGGCCTCTTGCCGGTTGCCAGCAAGGTTGGCACGCTCATTCCCCAGCGCTTGTCTTGGGTTTGGTGCCCAGAGCTGGGCAACAGCTCCCAGGGGCACATTTCCTCCTCCCTGCCCCGAGATGCTCCTGTCACGACTGCGCCTTGGCTCACGTCACAACGCGTTTTAAAAGGTAAAAGAAGCCCACCGCACCACTTCTGCTCAGCACTGAAATTCAGCTTCAATCAGAGATGGATTATTAAAGGTTAAACTCATGTTAGGACCAGACAGCAACAACCTGGCCTAACAAAGCCCCCAGATTTTTCAGAGAGCTTCATGAAACAATCCATGTTTGATCCAAAGCCTCCCTTTATGGACAACAACAAGGTCTTACCCCCCCACACACACCCCACTCACCATTTTAAATAATAACCTGAAGGCTCTCCTACAACCTTTTCACAAGAATCTTATGGTGTTAAGCGTTCATTGAACATTTGCACAGCCAGAAAATATCAATGCAACCTTGTACTCACACACACACAAGCCTAGCTGCCTCCATTTGCCTGGCACCTTTAACGCCCTATCACTGCAGGTGGGGCAGGTAGTCTGCTGCCCCTACAGGTCTAAAAGCACAGGAAGAAGGGACACTGTGCTCTGATGCAAAGAAAAAGGACTAATGGTGTTTATAGTTACAGCCCATCTTCCGTTCCACCTGTCTCAAAGCAGAGTGACATAAAACACGTAAGTTCATTGTATTTCACAGGAGGGTATCCATATGCTTTCATATCACTTTAAAAATGTCAAAATATCTTTCTGTCCAGGGCATGCATACCATGAAAGGATCAGAGCAGTATTTTCAAAGTTGAGAGTGCAGGGCCAATCACCAGGCTGGCTCCTCTCTGCCAAAACAACCTCAGAAACCAAATTATCAATAGCCTTCCTCCTCCTCCTCTGTAGCAAAGAAAATTTAAAAGCACAAAACTTAGCATAATCTAGATGCAAAAAATATTCAAATCAAAATACATTTTGAAATGTAACAAACACATTGTCTTCTCTGGTCAAGAGAATGTTAAAAATTAAGTTTATTTCCAATCTCTCCAGAAATTCAACTAAACAAGCAGATCGTTAGCGCATTCAAGAAAAGAACTGGTAGCTCATTTTTATCTCTTTTTAGTGGTCTAAACACATCCAAGGCAAGATTTATCACATTGTGGGGTTAAAGTTACACTGAAGCTTGAAGACAGCTTCCAGCATCACAGAATGTCCAATGGCTGCCATTAAAATGAATGGGACACCAAGATACTCAGCTCTGCATACAGTCAGGCAGCAGGAATTGTGACTAAATATGGACAAACTTAAGACATGTTTTTAGGTGAAAATTTTTAGCCGGTTCATCCCAGTTCTGAAGTGGCTGAACTTCTATAGCTCATTTAATGCCTCAAGGCAGGGTTATAGTGAGGAGAGGCTGGAGTCCCATCAGCTTTGACATAGGAATAAATTACACTAGAAGATGAGAATTTAAAAAAAAAAAAAAAAAAAAAAAAGACAAGATTTTATGAAGAGGACTGCCAGAAACTAACAACTGATAACTCAGAAGAATCCAGTTCCAGGCTCAGTTAAGCAGCAGTCAGAAAAATATAGCCCCACACCAATTATTTACCAGTAAACAAAGCAAATCTCACTCAGAGGGTTTACACTGCACAACATTCACATTTCATTAAACTAGATTTCAATGCAACCACTTGAATGTGACGAGGATTCAAAAAGACAAGCAACTTTAGCCCCTTGCACTGAATTTACCTAGTGTCCCATCTCCTCTGAGGGACTTCTACAAAGCAGTAAGAAAGCCTTGGGGCACTGGGGCAGGTGTCCCAGTGATCCCGTGCTCCTCTCCAAATTCCATAACACAAAACTAAGCATCCAAACCTGACAGCAACTCTTACGTTGCATCTTTAGCCATAGATAAATAGTATTTCTGAATTAAAGACTCGCTTCCCTCAGCTAGACAGGTAGTTCCGCACTGATAAACCCTGAGAGATAAGTCTATTCTTGACAAATCCAAAGGATGGACACTGAAATCAGTAGAGTTACATTAACACAAGCACACAGCTCAACCACTGTGAACTCGTCACTTTACTCAAAAAGTCTGCCTTTCTCTGAGCTTCCATACCATCAATCTTTCTGGAGATATAGGGGTCCATATTACACCAATTGACACTCTGGAGAATAAGTTGATGTGACACCATTGAGGTCACCTTTACAATTCAAGGATGAAATCAGGAACCATCAATGGTTTCTTGCTGGCTTGATGATTAAGAGAAGTTGTGAACATCAGAGAACATATAATTTTCCACTTACTGTGGAGTGAAATGCAGTTCCATAGGAGGACACTTGAATGCTCTCAATTGAGATTTTTTTTTTCCCCTCTTATCCACTTCACCCATGCTACCCCATTTTGACCTAATTAACTCAAGCATTGTTATTCCTAGGCTTTTGGTCTACTAGGGAACAGATGGCCACTTCCTGATGTCCCCACGTGTCCAGCTATAGCAACCCATCATCTGTTTGCCATGAACTGGAGCTATTCTTACTACCCATGCAAAAAGGGGGTGTTGCTTGGCTCTCCTGTTGCAATAAGATATTAATAAAAGTACATATTTGGATGACATGTTATTTAGATTTTATTTCATCAAGTCTTTATGTAACTTGAGGATTGCAAACTGAAGTGGCATTGACTGCTCAGGGTTTAAAAGCCTTCCCAATTACTAGCAGCTTGTGTCTCAATGCTCATGCTACTGAACACCAGCACTAGCACAGCTATGACCTTGGCAACTTTCCTTGGCGCTGGGTTTGTCTGCACCAACTAAACCATAGAAAAAATAAATACGTTTAATTTACATCTCATCTGCTCTCAAGCCTGGTTGTAGGACACTTTTCAGTACATTTGCTTCTCATTCGTAATAGGTTTTCCATATAAACCAGTATGGTTGTTATGGTGCTAGGCTTATGTTTCCTCCATGCTTCAGGTTGACTGATAGCAGTTTCAGGCTTAATACAAGCGTCTGCTTTTTTAGCTGTAACTTCGGCACTCCTCAGTATATCCAACACTACTCTTCAACCGTACTGCACTGGCAGCACTCAGCAGTTTCACTGACATTACTCAGCTTTATTGACATTATTGCTGTAAACCCAGCGTCAGCAAATAACAGCTCCCATACATAACCAATAGTTTCACGTTTTCTTTAGTTGCCCCAGGCCCCTTAAAGCTACTTTGCTATTCTTATCAGTCTCAAGTTTATGATTCTCTAGTTGGCTTTTATTTTGCATGTCTTGTGCATCCCTTATCTATTTTTATGAAAGCTTCTAATTAACTGGAAGCAGGAAAGATGGTGGAAACGAGGGAAAGCTTTACAGCTTGCAAGTTATCCTATGCCTTTGTATCGCTGCTGATGGAGAAAGCTCCCTTTCAAGCCTCAGCCTTCAGAACTGGAGTAGTGAAAAACCTGAGTATCAGGAAGAGGTTTACACTGCTTAGGAACACCCAGGAAGCACAGTCAGAGTTGCATCTTACATTTCAGCAAAGCCTGTATAGGTATTGGAGTAAGTGATATTCAGTATCTTTATAAGGCAGAGGCAAGGCAGTCTCAAAGAACAGTTTTATTGTCATTCCTGCTCTCCTCCCCACCCCATCCCCCCCAGAAAAAAAAAAAAAGGTTTTCTTTCCCCACATTATATCCCAGAAGACCTGGTATGCCCAACACCACCAAGAAGAGGATGGGTCAACTTCAAAGCACGCTCCTATTGACATATTAGTACCACATCACCTCAGAGATTTCATGCGCCAATTTCTGCAATAATTAGGCTCTGCTAGCAAAGAAGTGAAATTATTATTTTAATATTAGGCTTCCTTTTATCTTTGAACAAGAGCATTTGTTTTGGCACTATCAAGACAAACCTTAATAAACTGACTGGCAAACAGTATGTTTAGCAATGAAAATGATACCCAGGCAGGGATTATAATATAAGCAATAAGAGGGAATAGAGAGATTTAGGAAAGGATGTGATTTATAACGACTTTAAGGAGGATAAGCTTCTACATCTGTGATCGCCTGATTGTATAATATTTTAATTGATTATCAGAGCGAAGAGGTTTATTTTTTCATGTGAATAAAAGATGTTTTACTTGAGCCTTCGTTTGCATTTATTTTACAGTCAGTATTAGCATGGATATTTTTCCATAAATTTTGGCTCCATCATGTTGTATTCATTTCATAGGCTTAGAAACCTAAATTAGTTTGGGCTGGGGGTGGCAGCAGGGAAAGCCTGTGGTTACACCTGTTGCTCTGCACAGTAGTGGAGGGGGCTTGGGGGATTTTAGACCAAAAACAGTATCCCTCTGCTCTGACTCAGCCTCCTTTTCCTTATGCTCAGCAGACAGGTCCCCTGGCAATTACTGTTCTTCCTCTCAGGCTGGTTTTTAGCCACGTTGACAAATTCACTATTAAAAATAATAATAAGAAATACTCCCTGCAATTCAGGGAGACACCTGAAGCCGTCCCAACACACATTTTTGCATGCCTGCCTGAAGGCAAGAGGTCCTACGCAGGTAACTCACCCTCCACACTCTTTGCTGACAGAAGTGCGGGTTTTGCTTGCTTTGATTTATCTGTATATTGATCAGCCTCACACCAACTCAAAATTCAGGGAACACCTTAGGTGCTGGTAAAATGGGCAGGAATGCACAGTGCCTCTCAGACTGGGCCGCTGTAAGCAGTGGCTTTCAACTCACCTTTATGGAAAAAAGGGCATTTGGAGCTGCCCCTGCTCCCCTCGGCAACTTGCATGGGGTGGTCAGAAGTGCCAATGCAGCAGCCATACGCTCAGCATTAGCAGACACACCGAAGGGAGGCATCTGCACCCGCTTTTTGTTCAGCGCAGATCCGACCCCCATGATGTCTAAGGCAGGCAACTAACCCGTGCCATTGGATTCACACCCAAAAAGTACCTTTTTCAGCCCTCTGATTACAAGCTAACTTAGATACAGATTGTCTAACTTTAGGCATGATGAATCCCACGCTATATTCCTTAACTCAACTTAACAGCTCTAGAATTTACAGTTTTTTAAATGAAATAATCCAACTCTAGCTCAGAATTAAGGACTTTTTCCCCCCGGTGCCCATTTCCCTGAGCTCTGCTGCTACCCCATGAACTAAAGAGACAGGGTAAGGCCAGAAGGTTGCTCAGCTCTGGCCTCTGCCTGGCCAGTCAGCAGCATGAGTACTCAGCACCTGCTTCTGAGGCTGACAAGAAAATTTAGAATTTTTACACTCCACAAACCTCATTCAGCATTTGGGGACAGAGGCAATACGACAGTACCAAGTTTCAGGGTTCCTGAAGGTACAAGCCCTGGGCAGTGGGCAGAAGCAGGCAAATGCTCAATGACTTTAAAGAAAAACAGTAGGAAAAAAATGTTAACATATTATTTGCCACACAGCTAAAAATGTCTATCAGCAATAGCTTTTAAAGCTAAACGGTGATAATATCCTGAAGAAATTATATTCAAGAGCTCTTCTCATTTTTTTAAAATGCTATTACTCATAGCACCACTTTTTCAAAAAAAATCAGGTCACAATTAGAAGTTATTCCTGAATATTTCCTAGTTGACATTTCCAAATTTTTTAAGTGCTTTGTTTTCTTGAAAACACTCACTGTGCAATTTCAAAGGAAAGCACATAAATCTCTACCTTTAATTTATGCAGTTGAACGAGTTTTACATACATACAAAATATTTGCTTTTATTGGAACTGTTAGACAAGAAAAAAAGAAAAAGATCAGCCTTGAACTGGTCACTCAAGTGGATGTAAGGGAGTGAATGTCAAATCAAAATGAAGGCCATCCACAAAATGTTGTACAGCTCAGAGTGAAATCTATCCCTAGGAAGATCAGTATGGATTTTGCACGTTTCACCTGTATGAGACAGATGTTTGTAGAGCGCTTTGCTCCTGGCCTAAGGAAGACTTTTAAGTCTTTTAAGACTTTTAAGTCTTCGTTAACTGCAGCGCCAGTTTTACCTTTCAACACTTGATGGAGCAGTTTCCCTGGATTTCCCCTTTGTCTGGGTCACGCTTCAGTCTACCTTCATGCTACCTCAACAGGTCAGAAGTGTTTCCTTATAGCTTGCTCCCTTGGTGCTATAAAAACACATCTCACATTGAAAGCCTTGCTGAAAAGCTTCTGACAAAGCATAAGCTTACACAAAAAGGAAAGTCAGGAGCTTAACATTCAATTCCTTATATTTGCATTGTTAATTTTTAAAAATGCTGAATTCCTCTGTTGTTAAAGTAGAAGCATTACAATATACTCCAAATTTGGGGAAAAAATTAATAATAATTCAAGCAGGGATTTGGAGGACAAGCCTTAGGGCTTGTCTGGAAAGTCATCCAGAAAAGAATTTGGATTACAGGCAGGCAGTGTACTTCCAGTATCCTCAAAGGAGACTGGGAAGTTTGTTCTTGCCCCAATATGAGAAAGAACGGACTTTGTCAAAGGTTCCCCTGCTCATATTAACACTTTCAAAAGTCTGGTTTTCCCTCTCACAGCAAACACTATAGGAGAAAAAGAAAAAGAAATTCACACAGCTACAGAAATGGACCACACTAATGGGTTACATATCAGCAATCAGAGACCTCACATTTCTTATGAAATATGGTCTCCAACTGTATATTAAAGATATACAGTTACAAGCTAGCAGAGAAGTAAGGATACAGGATGCTGTGCTGAAGACTTAAAAAAATCCACTGTAATCAATATACTGGCAAATTACAACATTAGCAGCAGCAGTTTGGTATCTGGCTTGCTTCCTAATCCTTTAATCTCGCCTGCTACAACCAAGCTGATACTGCCAACAAATGCCATGCCATAAAAGGTGGGTATTCTCACATACTTTCCTATGCTTTGCATGATTAGAGCTTAAATCTACTCATCGCGAACTTCCTGAATGATAATGGGATTTGGGCAAACAGTCAAGATTTCATGGTGACACTCAAACTGTAGTCAAGTCTTCAGCTAAGAAGCATCCCTTTAAGCACTTCAAGAATCAGAGTTCCCCTTTTCCCTTCCCTTTTCAGTTTGCAAAATTTAGCAGCCTCACTTTATAAAGAGAGATTCTCATTCCACATTTTTTGTGTAATGCTTTGTGCAGCCCCAGTAGTAACTGCTAATAGAGCTGAGGCTGTGAGTACCCACAGCTTGCAAGCAGTCAGAACTGGGGACACCCACATATAAGATCGCTGACTGCTTGCCTAGATCTATTTTAACTAAAACTGCAACAGGTTTCTTGTAACCTTGTGCTGCAAGATATCTATTACATATTTTGGTTAAGAGAAAGACACCCTAGGAACAGGCTACTGTCAGTTCATGCCTCAGGAGTTGAGCCAAAACTTCTTGTATTTCCACTGGAGTTGACATTCGAAAGGAAAACAAGTCGGGGACAAAATAAATAAATAAATAAATCCCCTTTATTTAAGCTGACGCAATTCCAAAGCTGAGAAACAAGATGTACAAGAGCAGCAGGAGAGGTGGAGGGGAATAAAGAGGCAGCCCTAGCACAGATTCAGAGCTATTGAATTTGAGCCTTTGAAAATAAAAGTGAGATAGGCTTCTTATCAAGATTTCAGCCTGCCATCTTGGGCCAAATCCCCAACCAGCATAGATCAATGCAGCTTTGCTGAAGTCAGCACCTATTTATAACAGATCCGGGCCTGGCGCTGCAATCACGCAGAAATTAAGAGCTGGTTTGTACAGACGCAGCTCCTACAGGGTTCACAGCCAAGAAGGGGACAGGAGGCTAACTTCATACTGTCACAGTGTCAAAAATTGTTCCCTACTTCTTCCTAAACCACTGTAGTAAACTGCCCAGGCTAATCCAGAGAAGCGTATCATTTCCCCCTTGGTCTCTTTCTCCTACAGCCTGCACGCTTGCAAGGGCATTATCTAAGCAACTTCCCAACTGAATGAAGGTTAGAAGTTGCTTTTGCCCAGCAGCAGGAAGATAGATGGGTCTCCTTTTTGTCTTACGTGTGATTTGACCATGAACACGAGCATTTGTCCCCCATCACTCCTGGGCTAGGCTGGGCACAATATAGTGTGCCCTGATTTTATTCAATCAGAGAACACTCCATAAACTTGCTTAGCACATTTGCGTTGTTATGTGGCTTTAAAACAAAAAAACTAGAAACACTGTGTGAACAACAGGCCAGCAGAATTTAAGGGAAACAAGCAAATTTCTTCCCTCACTGCTCCCCAGACACCACCAGGACAGTGGACACAGCCCCTTGAAACTACTTGGCTTCAAGGGCTTTAGTGAAACACAAACCTGAAACCACAATCTGGGAGCACACTCTGTTCCTCCCTGCAAACCGTACATCTGATCATTTGAAAATTCCTGCTGTTCAGACCAAACATGCATTGTTCTTGACTTTACTTCCTAACTTTTTTATGGTATTTTTTCCTATGTTTCTGACGGATTCCCCTTTTCCAACCAGAAACAGCTTTCTAACCTCATGACCAAGACCACCTTATCTGAAAGGAGGCCGCTGTCCCTCAGGAACGTGGCAGAGAATAACAAATCACAACAAAAGTTATATCTGGAAACTTCACAAGTGATGAGCTGAAACTTTGTTACAGCAAACATGCTGCTCCTGTTCAGCAACAACCTTGGCGCAATCAGATTTTTTTCCCAGAAATCAAGTCTCATGTTGCTGTGAGACAAAAGTAAATAATGACTCATTAAATGATCCTAAGAAGAAAACTGAAGGCTTGCTCCGCTCAAAGGTATGTGCGCTAGGAAATCTGATAATGTCACCAAGCACAGCAGCAAACATGACTGTTCTAGACGCACCCACTTGGCTGAGCCAGCCAGCAGCGTGCTGAAATCACCGCTCCGCATGCGCGGTCGCCTTCACGACGAGGCTTTGTTTCCCCTTCCTCAGAGAAGGATCGGCACAGAAGAAGCTATACGTCAGAAAGGCTGCGTGAAGAATTGCACTGAAGCACTGCCACCAGTGCCAGGGACGCTGTGCCTGGAAGACCAGCTCTCTCACTGGAAGCCTTCCCTTAGTTCCACTTGAGTTTGACTAGGTGCTACAAATATAATTCTTTTAACAACCATTATCATTGTACTCACAGCCCTCGTACCCTACTAGAAACCTGTGCAAGGCTCTTACAGACAAGAAGCACTGTATTTGTTTAACAAACAGAAAAGCGCAATACAGGAAGTGTGGTATAGAAAGTAGACTATAAGTGTCTGGTATTACGCAGCAAACCTGTCACAGAGAGGGATCTGAAGCCAACTCCAAAGCCAGAATTAAAATTAAATACCCTTCCCCTGAATCTGGCAACACTTGCAAGGTGTCAGCACTGGCACAGGTCAAGCAGGCAATGCATTTATTCCTCCTATGTTACCTCATCCATAGGAAGTTGGCTTGGTTGGGGTTTTGGGGGGGGGNGGGGGGGGAGTGGGTTTTCTTCCATTTGCAACCATCACATTGACGCTGCAATGCCTCTACATTAATATTGTTCTTAGCAACCTCTTTAGCACCTGCGAGAATAGTGTCCTGACCTTTGACAGAGACTATTACAACAAGATGTCATATATACTAGACTCAAAGTTAGCTAAGTTCAATTTAAGAACAAATGAGACCCTTTTATGCATTTCTGCAGCTACAAATTTGTGGCATATTCAGGTCTGGAGGTTTAGCCAAGTCATTAAAATGCAAAAAAATAACAAAATAATAATAATAATAATAACCAAAAGAGAGAGATGTAGGTATCTACAGTATTCAGGGTATTTTTATTTGCAGCTTGGCTCTCAACTCCATTGAGATTTATTTTCTTCCAACTAAGACAGTATGTACACAACGTTCTTGCAATGACTCCTTCTCACTGCAGGTTTACAGCCACATTGATTTTTCTTTTAGCGGTCATATTTTCCTGTGGGCACTCCTTGGGTACACACTGGCACTGCAGGGTGCTCCCCACCGGGCCTCAGTCGTGGCCAGCCGCTGTTCCAGCCCCAGGCTGGGCTCCTGAAGCAAGCCTTGGATGCCCGATACCCACTGAAGAGGCGGCTTCACCCACGAGGGCAGGGATGGTGGGTGTGTGCCATGCTGGGCTAAGTCTTCTTGCTATCACCAGAGGCAAACTGCTCGCCGTGTACTGCCCGGGGACTGGATAACATTTGCCAAATGCAAAACTTCCGCTTCTATCTGGCTTTCATAAAACGCGAGATCTTTAAATTTAGGACTGATCTTTCTTAAGAAGGACTTTTTTGCTTTCATGTGCCTTAAGGTTTCAAAATGTCCCAAGAGACTTCAATTCCCATGTCCAAAAAGTGATCTTGGACTGGGGCTTTTGATTTTCTTTTCTCTTTTCAAGACCAAACTGCTTATCTTTCCCCACAATGCATGACTGCCTTGTGGACGTTTAACATGTGTTTGTACACTGTTTATTGCAAAAGGCTGAGTGGTGAAGTATTCAGTTTATAAATATGGATATACTCTTGAAAAGCTATTTATAAAATAGCTTATGTAAAAATATTAATAAAAATATTTAAACATTATAATTAA
>VXAA01003078.1:828554-843900 GCA_013399115.1 Anseranas semipalmata
AAGAATATTTAAAAATTATTAAAATATTTATAAAAAAGCTATTTTATAAAAACTTTAAACAATTTCTGTTCAACAAGCACCACGGTGTCACACACAAACAGATATTTTGGACTCACTCAACCAAGTAACTGCTTGTCAATCCTACAAGAGGATGCACTTTCTCGCAACTTTTTCCTTATGTCTACTCCCTTTTGTCACTATATCACAAAAATCCTCCTGATAATTTAAGCAACTAAACTCTGAACATTGCCAGTGCTGTGATCTTATCTATAAACCAAGTTGCTGCTCTTTTATGGCTCCCTGGCACGTTTACAAGCTGACTTTATCACCACTGCAACCTCTTGCACATATTTATGCTGAAATCGGCTACTGTCAATAGTGCAGACAATAGTAGCTCCTTCTTTAACCCCACATGTAAACTCCCTGGCACCATCCTCTATTAAGGCTCTAGGCAGCCATTTATAGAATGGAAATGCTCTACCATTATCAGTGGCTTCAAAGCAGTGCATTTGGTGGCTGTTCCAGTCTCAAATATTTTCCTTAAAAAGAAGCTGCATAAGAAATATTTGAGATATTTTAGTCCCCTTTAGGTTGGATAAAATCACTGCCTTTTCTTTCCTTTTCTCCTTTTTACTCCCCATGGCCCACCTCCTGATTTCTCACACCTGACTGACTGACAGGCACTCATAGTATTTTGGTAACAGGAAAAAAAAAAAAAAGTAAAATTCGAAGAGACCCTGAAAGTCAGAGTAGCATTTTTGTGATGTGCAAGACTCCTTTGCCCGCAAAGTCAATGTCTTGCGAATAGCACGTGCCTGTCACAGTTAACAGGTTGTGCCCAGATCCACATTCCTGTCTCCCTTCTAACTCAGTCCTTCCAGCCAGGTTGGTGAAAGCTGGAAGAAGGTGTCCTTCCATCCCTGCACATGGAAAGCAATGCCAAGCACCTCCAGCTGTCTCTTTTTACTGCGTGCTCAACAGATCCCATATACTGCACACTCTCCTAACGCAACACCAAGCAACTGTAAAGCAGTCTTCAACCACACAAATCATCACTGAGGTACGTGGGTTGGTGACTTATCTCCACCTGACAACCTGCTCCAAAGGTACAAAAGAGCTGTACCAAATCAGCAAATACATTTCAACCCCTGTGAACTATTTGAGGGAAAAAAAGCCAGAAGAAACAACTCAAATTCTCATCAGGGGCTGCTCTGGCTCAAAACACCCAGTCAAGAAAGGTTAGCAGAAAGCAGGCGGCCGTCTCTGACGAAGACGCTACCAGCAGTACTATTAAAAGTTTAACAACTGATCTTTCCGCTTAGTAATCCCTCACTTTCATCTGCAGATCGCTGTTTGAGTGGATTTTTCCTGAGAGGCTCAGGCACGCCCCTGCACTGCCCTTCTCCCGGCAAGCAGTCGTCCGCTGCAGAGTAAGGGGAACCAGCTTGGCCCACAGCAGGGTGGAACTATTTTAAGTAGTGGTGTCTGATACTGGAGAAGCATGAAATTCAGTCCTGTCATAGCTGAGATGCCTTAACCCCCCTTAGAAAAAAAAAAAGCTATTGCAAAATCCCTCCCAGAGGCTTATAAACTGAACTCTGGAAATTGCTCTCAAGTTGTAAGCCTGTAAAAGTTTTGTTCTGTATCTCATAACTTACTATTTAAAAAAAAAAATCAAAATACATCTATCCACAGCAAGAGTAACATAGACATTTATCTATTGCTTGAGGATTCAGTGGCGAGGTGAGTTTTCTTGCCTCTATTTCAAGACCTGTTGTGGCGCGTACAAAAGCTGCCCACACAGCCACAACGTGCCACTACTCCTGGCTGATTTATACAGCACAGAAGAGGCAGGGAGGAAAATGCCCTGTCACAGTAAGTATCTGTAGGCATACTGCCCCCCCCACACTCTCTAGTACAAAATCTAGGACCAAAGAGTGCCATTGAGCTTTAGTCAAACCCTAAGATAGGATACAGGATTCCTTCCAGGGAAATTAAATTCAACTAAACCATAAAGGAAGAATAAGATCCATAACTACTCTTATTGTCATCTTCAGCATCCTATATAAGCAGCAAGAAAAACCTCTACCAAGAAACACTCATTGTCTGCAGAGTTTTCTACCAGTAATCTTCCTCCTCCCAAGAAAGGGAGAGACAATACAATCATGGGCGGTCCAGATCATCCCAACTTTGCTGTATTCCTCTATTTTTTGTTAAACCATCACAGAACTGGAAAACCAAGCTAAAATGTTAGTATCAGGCCAAGACAACAACTAAGAAGAAAAAAATATTATTTGCTTCATCATGAAAAACCCAGCACCCAAGTGCCCCAAAATAGTAATCAAGCCCATGGCTGGCACAAAACCGGGTATTTTTGTGCCTGATCTCTTTCTCCTCCTTCTTGCATCATTCTTCCTGATTTAACATGCAATTTTAGCTTCCTGTGTCATGGATTATTGGCACACTCAGCCCTTGTTTAATATTGTAAGTGATCTTTACACTCTATCCTAGCTTACTAATTTCTTTAACAGATAACCTAAAATATCCCATTAAATGCCTTTCTCATTCACTGAAAATAAGTCATGTAAAGATATAACTGAAGCTTTTTTAAGAGCTGCATTCAGCTGACGTTACTAATCCTAATTTGCTGCACTTTTCTGTTGCAAACAGAATGCTTGGTCAATGTAATCTGAGAGTTGTGGAGGAAAGGGCAGGCCCTTTGCTGGGATAAACTGTCAGAAATCCACTGAAAAACACAGGACCATAGCAAGACGCACCAGCTGAGCATTTGCCCTTAACCTCATCCATAAGAATAGGATGCAAAATCCTTCCACTGAATTGTATCTTTGCAGGATTCTGTCCCCAGTCTTTAAAAAAATAATTAACAAAAATAGAAGCAGACCAGGCAAATTTTGGAACATCACGGAGAGGCAGCGACACTGCTGTGGTTCAGTGGATATTCAGCAGACACACTGCATTTTAGAGTAGGAGGGAAAACTATTTCCTTCCATCAATCAGGGGTAAACTTCTACTCCCTGTGACAGCCTTAGCTCTCCATTCATGGAAAAACAGACCTGAAAATTCTGCAACCACATTAGAAATGAGGAACATCATTTCCTGGGACACTTATTCCTCTTTTGAAAAGCTTGCAGGATGTCTAACACACTCAAGACAGAGGCAGGAGACCAGTTCACAAAGTCAGTGGCAGAAAACAGAAGCACTGTTGTAACTCCAAGTTGCTGAAAACGTTCACATCTTCATCTTCATATACGAGTTTGTTACATACATCTAACACTTTGTTGTTCTTACTCAACTCTAGATACCTCAGTTTAAACTTTGTATTTGTCTTGGAGACAATAAGGAAAGGCAGAAATGCTGGTAAGAACTAATGGGAGAGGGTATTCTAAGTATTACTGTAATGAGGTGTATTGCTACTCTGCTCATGAAAACAATAGCGTGCATCACTATTATTGGCTGCAGAGGCACAATTAAGGGCAGGTTAAGGCAGTAACACACCATGCCGAGCTTTTAAAAACTTTTCGGCTAATTCTCCATTTTTCCCACTTCTTGCTTGTAAATGCTAGAAGTCTTGACAGATGAGCAGCTTTCTCCTTTCGTGCCCAGCGTTCACCCTCCTCACCACATTCAAGTGTCAGTCAAAAGAAAATGCAAAAATGCTGCCAGCAGAGAAGCAGAGTGCACATCTCCAAGGACAGATCTTAGTACAGGAGTAAACAGTCATTTTGCTGTCCATGTGCCGAAACATTTTGGGATTTCTGCCCATGTGCCAGCATAGGCTTTAAAACTTCTATGTTTAATGGAGGAGCAACGCACATGGGCACCTCAAAAGGTCACAAGGGAGAAAAGCCTTCTTCAAAGCATAAAACAAGCTGCTCTCCCAGCTCCATCAGAGTGTACCTCAATACTGGTGGCTCCTACCTATCCAGCAAGGGACCAGGGGACTACTTTGCCAGATGCCAGACACGCTTTCCTTATATTTCTTATGAATGAAGAAGCCCTGTTTAAAAAAAGCAAGAGCAGCTGTTAAGCTGAACACTAGGCTGAGAGTTATGTGACATCTTTAGAAGGAAAACTATAACTCTATCCACAGAAATGCATTGTGTATATAAGTGATGAAACAGAGAAAAGAGAGGATTTTTTTTTTTTTTTTAAACTGCTTACACTGTGACTAATGTGAGTCCCTCTTTGGTTACTTTCCACTGAAACATCAGAGTATAAAAATATTACCCACCTATTTGGTGTCTGTCAGAGTAAGTCATTTTGCCTGTGCCACACTATAAATAATGGTATTAGTGACAGGGAGTCAACTGCTCAAAGCCTAGCAGATTCCCAGCACTTTACTTGGCTGGGCAAGGAAACACTGACTCCACACGTCTTTTGAAAGAGCAACTGCTGGACACTAAATATTACACTAACAATTCTGTGTTTGTTTGTTTTTAAATTTCTGTTTTTCTATAATGCAGAGGGAAGAAGAGAACCTCCTGTAAGAGTTTTTTTTTTTTTTTTAACGTTTCATTTTTCTTAAGGTTTCCCTCCAGCTTTCTACTTCTGTTTTGTTTCATAACACTTTCACAACTGGATCATAGATAGAAATAACTCCATAATAAGAAACTCTAGAGGGTTATTACTATGAGGACAACCTAGTCAAGTTCTGTGGAACCAGGAAATGTTGAAAAAACATTTTAGAAACCATCTCTACTGCTGGCCAGTTCTCTGATAGGGGGAAAAGAAAAAGCAGCCCCTGGGTGAAGCTGGATTGGCATCAGCCAGAGTGCTCTCCTGCCAAACACCTTGAATCGAGTTTCTCCTCTGGTCCTGCAAGTGCTTTTTCTAACCAAAAGCACATCATACAGGTGCCATAAGGGCCTTTGCTGCTTTTTGAGCCTGTATTGTATCTTACCTGCACCTGTGGCAGGCGGCTGTAGGAAAGCAGCCGCAGCAAGCCACCGCTGCACTTAGGGCTGGGCTCCGGCATCAACCCACACCCTTGTCCCCAGCAGAGCCAAGTCAGTGCTGGTTTTCCACAGTGCTCCAAAACAAGTATTTCATAACAGAGCTGTACCTCTTCATAAATGGGTCATCTGCCACATCCAACTGAGGGATACAGTTTCATTGCGGTTATATAACAATTATAAACATATATATATATATATATATGTATATTATAAAATCTGTATATATATATTTTAGTGAAGCTTTGAGTTACATAAACCATTTTGGATTAAAAGCCTCCAGTTGCTAATTTTTCACAGAACCAAAGGTGCCAAATCTGACCGGTCTAATATGTACCCTTCCCTCTGTTGTAGGTGAGGATACATGTACACCACACAGCCTTGAAGCTGTCAGCACTCATTGAATAACAGAAAATTCTTTTTTCAGGCTTCGCTATTAAAATAATTTCTATTTCAAAAAGCATTTTTTCTTTCTATATAGCAGCTTGGCTACCTAAAATGCTATAAAATTGGAGGAATGACATACTTGAATGGCACATGCATCAGCTTCATACTGAGATTCCCCCCACCCCTGATTTGTGCAAACAGTGTATGGGACAGACTCCACACTGCCCTCAGTTGGTTTGTCCCTTTCTATAGTTTCCTGCATTTGGCTCTGAATTTCTAGGCTAAGAAACCTCTTAGTACCGCAATTTAATATTTCACCTCCATCATCGCTCACTAAGATAGCAAAAAAAAAAAAGCTACAAACAAACCAAAAAACAACAAAACCACACACACGGAGAAATACCAGTTTCTATCCAAAGAAATGACCTAACCTTAACAGTGATTTATCTGAAGCTGTATAATTCACAGGGATCAGTTTCATGAAGCAAGTTCATCGTTTTAGTTGGTATTAGCCTTTTGGAAGAAAGAGTGAAATGTGGCTATTTTTCTCCTTCAAACTGAAGAAAGTGAATTATGGGAGCAGATTAAAAAGTGATCTCAGTGAAACTAGTTTCAGTTTTCATATTGAACTCAAACTGCTGTTTTCATTGTTTAAAGGTCATTTATGAAAATCTGAGCAGACAGACTTGAGGTGAAATTGTCACTATCTCACCCATATTAGCTATGTTTCCCATGCGTACATTCATTTTTCCACTACAGAAGAGATTTTAGATATGTTACTATCTGATGTCCTAAACAACATGTCAATATTCATAAACAAATCCAGTGGATTTTTTTTATTAATCAAAGGATTGCTTTAAATATCTGAAGGATCATGAAAAAACATTTTGAAAGATGGGATGGGATTCCTTTTGCCTACTAATGGATAACACTGTAGTCTGAAGCTTCTCCATGCCTGCAGAATAAATTGAAAATAAATCCATTGGTTTCAGCCTACAGCCATGCATCTCCTGCCTTTCAGAAGTGCCTCCCCCAGGCGAAGGGGGGAGGCCACCCGGCCTCCGCTCTGCAGGCAATCCCCTGTGATCCCCAAATGTGCCGGGGCACCCTCCGCAGAGGAAGGCCGCTTTACTCTGTATCTATCTTGCAGACCACGACCATTCATTTAAGCTCTTTCTTGCATCCATGAATTTGTTATTTCCACTCCACAACTCAGACCTGTAATTCCACCCGTCACACACCTAAAGGCATACCAAGGAAGCAATGATCAAATAGGAGGCTATAAAAAATGTTGCAAGAGTTTCAATTTCAGTCTTGAATACAATGGGAACCTAGTATGTGAATATGTGTACGTACTATAGCTTTCTATACATAACTTTTCACACTTAGAAATCTTCCAATTACATTGAAAGAAATTCCATACATATCCATACATATTCATACATATGTATCCATACATATTCTCGCAGTTACAGGGCCACAGGGCCAGTATGCCTCTGTGCTTTTTGGTAAACGTAGAGCACACTAGTATTTCTGCATAAGCAGAAAAGGCAAGAAGGTACAAATAAGTAAGCCAATTTTACCAGGTGGAAAATGTTAACATTTTGTTATGACTTCCATTGAAAGATTGACCTTGACTCTCAAGGGAACAGAGTTCAACAACATAGGCTTTCACTTGGGCACAAAGCTGTAAAACACTGCTCTCAACCTGAACATCTTGAAACTAGTGCTGAGGTAGTTTACACCCCATTTGGGCATAGGAACAGTAATAACTTAATTCTACAACATAATAATAAACACTTGCTACTAGTTTAGCAGTTACCTGGAATAACGTCTCCATAGACCTAAGAAATGCTACTGATGTGAATGCTTCAGAGATTACTGCTTCCTTTAATTAAGCACCATTGCCTGGGGAAAGCACCGTGACATCAGTGAGAGGCTTTAGGAGTATCCAGAAGCACCAACGGTGATTGCATTTGAATAAAGTATAATTAAACATTGCCTGATTTCAAGCTATGAACAAACCGAGAGCTACCACAGAGCCTCTGTGATCACACTGCCAGACCCAGGTAATGGCTAAATATGACAGTGTAACCAGTATCCAGGAGAAAAACAATTTCCCAGAAGCCAATGGGTATACCACATCACACACCCCATAATGATCAGAAATTGAAACGATAAAGAATTCCATAACAAAGAAAAAACTATTACTTCTCAGTATGTGCTAGTGCACAGCATTACAATGCAAAAAGTACCCACTTTTTTAATCTTATTCCCAATAAGAAGCAAGACTGCAGGCACATACAGAGGAAATGAACAACACCCTCCCCCCCCACCTCACAAAATCTGATCCCCATCCTCAAAATCTAGAGCACATCAAATCAAGTCCAGAGCATCAGTACAGCATTGCCTGATCCAAAAAGCTCTGACTGACCCAAAATAACAAAAATGCCAAAGGCATTACAGCATGCTTTTTCCATTTGTTCCTCAAGTCTATCGGGAATGGGCAGAGGGGAAGGAGTAGCTTTAACGAGTACAGTGAACCTCCAGTTATTCCTTTAACTTGTGTGTTATAAATAATTAGATTTGTTCCTCTATTGATGTTAATCCTAAGGATATTGACCATCATGTATTAATTAAAAATTAAGAAGGGATATTAAATATTAGTTAAGTATTAATTTTCCAACAATAAAATCTGTATTATCACTAATTTAATTTACCCAAAATAATAAAATCCAAAGAGCCTTATTTTGGCAGTATACCATACTTTGGAATAATTTAATTAATCTGGTCTTAGTAAAACTTGGAATCAAAGTACAGCTGTTGAGCCATAATGATTCTTGAATCCCTGGTATCACAGTGAAACTTTTCCTTTCTCTCATTGCTATAAGATGGTCCAACGTTTCAAAGTTTAAACAAAAAGTATTGCAGCCAATATTTGTCAAAAGTCTTGTTGCTCTTTACAGTACTGATAATTGGGACTGGAATATACTGCCTTCCCTGGTCACACACTTCAGGGAATGAAGTGGTCCCCAATTTGCACATCTTTTCTTTTAGTGGGTGCCCAGATGGCGGCTTCTGGTGCAAAAAGAAGTGCCGAAGGGGCATTTTGGTCGGCAGTCCACGGTTGTCTTTCCCTCCTATTCAACACACCCAATGTGTTGCCGTTTGCTTGGGGATGATGCACAAGTTCGACACCACCACCAAGGACCCACACTGGCCACTAAAATTCACCGCCAGCACCCCCGGGCGCCAAACGCCTGCGTTTCACGCTTTAATTCTCTCTGCGCAACCCCTGCACGACAACTGGACGCAGAAATGCATTTCCTTTACGGCGGCTTTGGAGCAGCCTTCACAGTTTATCTTCACGCTCAGTTCTTCGCAGCTGTCGGGGCCGGCAGCGCACAGCGGTCCCGGCCGCACGCGGGAGCCCGGCGCTGCAGCAACGTTTGGGTGTTTCTGCCTCTCTGCGCCTAATCCCCTTGGCTGGCCGCAATCCGACGAGCGCCTCGTGAAAAAACAGATGGCAGTAACTGATACGGTCCATAATTGTGGCCAGTTAATAGCAGAGGATAAGAGTGAGATAAGGACCAAGCCTTGTGGCCAGCTGCTGCTCCATTAACCCTTCACAGCATCACCTCGGTGGGGCTCAACTGCTTGCAAAATCCAAGGATGAATTATTGTCACATCCACTTCCCCCTCTCTCCCTCTACTTTTTGCTTTTTAATTCTCTTCAGGGATTTCACGCATATCAGGATAATGAATTTAAAGCCTAATTCCCCCCTCCCACCTTCCAGTCAAGCATCTTGACAGCCCCTGCTGTTTCCAAATTTCTTAGGGGTGCAGGTAGCCCTCCTTCCATCTCAAAGAAGGCAGCTCAGGACCAGATTTATGCTGACATACACCCAGCAGAACCCAGTTTAAACAAACTGGTTTCTCTATGTTTCAGTCATCAAATTCAGCTCTCCAAGTAATTAAATATATAAACAGACCTTCTTATTCCAGGCTGCAAAGGCCAGGCTGAAAAAAAAAAAAAAAAAAAAAAAAAAAAGAAAGGAAAGGAAAATAAAACCTCAATACAGAGCTAAGATAGATGAAGCACAACCATTTACTGCAAAAGTAAGCTCTATCCTAAGTCAAGAGACTGGGATATCGCACCTTCAGTTTATAGTCATGTATTCCCACCTAAACATGTACATCACTTTATGAGGTACTCATCATGCACTGCTCACGTTGCCAGCTTCTCACTCCAACAACAACAAAAGAAACAAACCAACTATTGCTAACATTTATTCAAAAAATTTCAGTATGTCTATCTCCCATTTGTACTCACAGATATTTTCAAGTCAAAGCTTTTGGAGAATCTTACTCAAAACAGAGTAAGGACAAGATGCTGAAACTCCACTCACACCAAAACAATCTTGTTTCATCTTACCGACAAGGAGGAATATTTGGTTTTGTTTGAGAACTGCCAGCGTTACTGATCTAGATAGTATGAACAGACAAATGTGAATTCAAATATAGTTTTTTCTAAAATAAAATGGTTTCAGTATCTCATTGAAAATTCTCCTTCACAGAAAGTTTATTTTATTTCACTCTAAACTGAAACAGTGATTTTCCAAGCTCTTTAGATCCTATGCAAAAATAAATAAATAAAAAACCACCAAATTTCCATTCTACACAAAATCTGTGACAGTCCTAACTCACTCACGCAAAAGGGCAGTGTTGATCACATTCAGCAGGTAACTCTGCTACATGCGGCTTGTGGTAACCATAAACGCACACCAGAGGTTTACAGATTTCATGTTCTAGTTAAGAAAAATATTCCTGTTAAAAGAAAAAGGAAGAAGTAGATTTGAAGTCATTTCATCATATAACATACACTACCATTTTGGTCTAAAGCCTGTCATTTATCAAACTTCTTCACCTTTTATAGCAAGTGAGATTGAAGTATCTCACTTGTACATACTCCCTGAGCACCCACAGACCGTATTCCAGTAGTTCCACCAAACAATTATTTGCTATTGTGCATATTCTCCCCAAAACTATTTGTCATACACTTTCATACAACCTGCTACTGCTGTTTTCCTGAGTTCCTGCTAAAAATGCTGTTTGACCTCCCAGCTGCAAAAAACATCACGCAGAAAAGCCTGATGTTACTACCATGTGAGAGAGACTTTCAGAAAGTTTTACCAGTAGTATTGAACACTACTCAGCAATTTCAAACTAGTAAAGCTACTGCATTGTACTAGTTGGTGATGAGGACTGGGGGCTCATGCTATACCTATCCCATACGGGTTATTACAGACCTGCTCTCACCTCCTCCCACACACACTGAATACCCCCAAGCTGCTGGACAGCATTTAGTGCACTCCGGCAGAGCATTTTGCCATTCATTTTGTCTGAAGGAAACCAGGCGGTGCTCTCCAAGACTACACCTTCTCACAACCCAGACACAGCACGTGGGGACAGTCAAGAGATTTTCTTAAGAGTCACGTTCCCAATCCCACCGCAGTCGGTATGCTAATGTAGGTGCACCCCTTATGCAGGCAATGTCATCTTCAGAGTTATCTCAGCTCTGAGCAGCCTTTAAAACAAAGGGATTAGAAAGTTCCCTTCTCCTCCACTACAAAACCACTAACAGATGAATCCCTTCATAACCCCTCATAGGGTCTGGGTCTCTCTACAAGTGAGAAGCACTCATTGCTCTTTCTTGAGCACCAAGAGCAAAACACAAACAGAAAGTCCGTACAGACTTTCTATGGCTGTATAAGGCACGTAGAGTCTCCCATCTCAGCAACAGTATATACAGGGGCATATCCTATCCTATTAGGAATATTACCAGCATTCAGGAAGAAAACAAGCCATAGCTCAAGCACAGTAGACGGCATGTTACAATACAGGTCAAATGAGCAATGACAATGTACAGAGAGAACTACTGTAAAAAGCATCAACTACAATTTTATCCAACATCTTACTACTCTGATATTCCACTAAACATTTTAATTCGTGTCACTGAAGCATTTCAAAGATTTCAACCTCTCCTGCTTAACAAAAAAAATTCCCAGAGGGTTTGTCTCCATTCAGCCTTTCCCTGATTAATTAGGTTTTTGTTAATGAGAATCGGCTCCCAGGACATAATTTTTGAACTTGCCTTGTGCACTGTGGTGGCTCTCTGCAGCAACACAACAAGCAGGGTAGCTCCTGAAAATTAGTGAGCCAATTTCTGCAGTGCCATAGAGGTGTTTCTCGGGTAAAACATCCCAGTGACCACAGCATGAGCCACATGGAGGACATGAAGATTTTGCCCGAGTACAGTGTCGGTGGGATTAGGCCAAGTACGAGCCACACCAGCAATGGGAGAGCAACCGCCACTTGAAGCTCTATACTGCAGGGATTTTAACGATTATACATTTTCTAATCCTGCTTCCTTCTGGCGAAACAATAGACTTACTATGACTTTATAGCCACCGTATGTCAATCAGTCGGGTTTCCATCACCAGCATTCCTCCCTTACCGCTGACACGTTGCTTCCACTTGGCCATAAGCCGCACACTAAACCCTTTCGTGCCGTGGAGTTTGATTCGGGCAGGACCAACAGCCCAGCTCACGTGCCCCTCTTGCAAGCACAGAAGGCTGTGGTTGAACATCTTGTTTTTTCATTTGCTACAGACATTTGTTCTTGCAGCTGACCATGTGCAGGAGAATTTGCTCGTGTTCCAGAAAAGGACAGCTGCAACACAAATTACCTTAAACCTCCCTGCTCCAGGGATTATCTGGGTACAGTGAAGTGTGTGTATCCAAGGGCAGGGGTCTTTTCTTACTATAAACAGAGTTATTAACCTCTTATTTACCAGAAGTGCTTATGAACCGAGTAATGGAGACAGTTCTGATAGCACTTATCACTTCTGCCTGGTGGTATTTTTTAGGACTGTTCTGCGCTCAAGGGCTGATTTTCTTGTCTACTTTTTTTTTAGTTTTCCCTCATGAATTAAGTCTCCTAAGTATGGGTAGCTAGCAGAATACAGCACATGCCTCTTTGGTTTGTGGACACAAGTCCCTCTTTGCCACGCCCTCTCCTCCATGAGAGCAGCCACGTTAACCCACCTGAGCTTCTCCACCACCCTTCTTGAGCAATCTCTGTGGCAGTTCTGCCAGCCTTGACTCTCAGCACATGTTGCCTTGGCATTTACAGGTATTATACTACAGAAGGCCCTCAGGAGCCCAAGTGTCATTAAATCCAAAGAAATATTTCCACCTCTAAATATGTAAGTATCACTTCAGCAACACTACGGAAGAAAGTCTAAACACAGGCAGCGTGCTTTGTGGTTGGCAGGATGCTGCTCAGCCTTGGGTGAGAAACTGGTGGAGGGGCAGTCAAAGACCAAAGCCACTGACATGGGTCCAAAGAGAGTACCAACTTCTGACACGTCTGATAATAACGAAAATGTAATTATACAAGCTTCCAAGAAGCAGCCATGTGCTGGCTATTCAAAATTCATTCTTTTAGTCTTTGGTTTTATTTTTCTCCTTTTATGTTTTCCATTCACACCAAAATTTTCTACATAAGGAGACCTTTTACTTGTGCTTCACATAAAAACGTTTATCCTCCCTCTGGCTGAGATCAGCATACCGACTCTCCATTCCTGCTCTAAAACCAATACCTGCACTTTGACACTGCAGCAAATCCTCTGCTACTGCAAATAGCCCCAGTGAAGCCCTATCCATTTCTACCAATAGAGGTCTTGGCTCCCCCCCCTGCCAACTCGAATCTCTTCTGCCCGCTATTTAAAGGTTCACAATGGACAAGTTTGACATATTTAACACATATCTGTTTTACAAAATGTCAATTTGCGAGTAATGAAGCTAAAACAAGATTGAAAAATAAATTAGAAATGGAGCTTAATGAGACCCCTGATATAGAGTTCCATTTTAACATCAACAATGCAAATATTTGCGCAACTAAAAATTTGTCTTTGGTCTAACTTCAAACAGGACTCATCGAGGGAAAATTCTGTAAGTTCCCCAACTCTTCACTCGTAACTGGATGCCAGCTAAGCAGTTTGGGAAGACATGTCAATCAAAAACCTGGACCATCAGAGATAAAGTGCAAATAAAAAAATACTAAGAAAATAAAATACTAACGAGCACACCAACCTATAACTGCTTTCTCCAAATTGTTTTGAAGAGTTGCTGCCTTGATAAACGCAGCTGCCAGCAGACACGCCACAGGGCCCGACAGCACTCTGTCCTTGTCTCTGACAGCTAGCTGACTGTGTCACGGCTCCCGCACGCAGCTTGGCACCGGACAAACATCAGCATTATCTTCCGCTGTGGTTCCCAGGTGTGAAACCCATGTGCATGAGGCAGGGGACCCGCCTGCAATGCCACAAGGCACCATGAACCCCGACCCCACAGGGGAGTGCTTCCTGCGAGATGATTCTTGGTGGAAAATGCTAACAATTCTGACTTGATGCAAAAATGCTTTTCCAACGTTTCTAGAAAATGGCTTCAGATTTGCAGCATCCCTCTTACTGTGCACATGAATAAAAGTCAGGGTTTTATTTTTATTTTTTAAGATAGCAAATATCTTGCACGTAGATCCAACAGAGAGTCTGATATAGAATACGTTTACAGAGTTTTATACATGCAGAAAAAGCAGTAATGTCCTCAACTAACTTAGAAATTAGATTCCAGCAGTCTCTAACAATTAATCACAAGGATTTTTTATTTGTTTTTTAGTTTTTTGTTTGTTTGTTTGTTTGTTTTAAGAAACTCAGCTTCTCACCAATGGAATAAACACTGTTAGTGGTTTTCAACATTCTTTTAATCAAACTGCCCTGACAGAAATACTGTGAGCCTCCATCTTCGACAGCATGATGTGATCTGGCAATAGACTGGCTGTTACATCTAGAGCCAAACACTTCCTAGATCACCATATATTTTGTTTTTATGCCACCCTTCCATTCACAATACTTGGTAGCTGAAACTTCAAGCTATTTACACATATATCCTATAGTTTCAAGATCTTCTCTAATGAACGTATGAAGAATATCACTATAGATTAAATATTCAGCAAAGCAAGTACATGCTGTAGCATCTTTCTAAGAAAGATTACCATCTGTGCCAAAACTTCTACTCTGAATCCAAGTAGCATTATCACTGTGAGGCTTTTATCAAGGACATAGATTGTATTACATTTCTAGAAGTCAAGGGTTAGATATTGCTGGGAAAACTATGCAACATGAATTCCTAAAATGTATTAGCAGCCCACAGCCACATGAAGATCAGGCTAAAAATAAGTTAATTTGCTCTGGTCCAGAAAGCAGAGTAGCAACGCTGGCTCCTTGAAATCCTTTTCCTTCCACTGTTACCAAATAAGCCAGAATTGCTATCTGTCAAACAAAGAAATCCTGGAAGGAAGCACAGTCCACTGTTCCTTCATTAAAGTAGTCAGTTATGAGCTTCAAGGTACATTTGAAAAAGAAAACGTCAATGGTGTTTCTGAAATTAGATTTCTAGACTGTTTTCATTTCATCACACTGACCGTCCTCCCTCTCGGCACCTTGTGGACCTAGAAGAGCATCTTAAGGCTACGTATCTCTTCAATATCTTCATCAATGATCTGGATGAGGGGATCAAGTGCACCCTCAGCAAGTTTGCAGACGACACCAAGCTGGGTGCATGTGTTGATCTGCTCGAGGGCAGGAAGGCCCTGCAGGAAGATCTGGATAGGCTGGACCGGTGGGCCGAGGCCAACTGTATGAAGTTCAACAAGGCCAAGTGCCGGGTCCTGCACCTGGGGCACAACAACCCTAAGCAGCGCTACAGGCTGGGGGATGAGTGGCTGGAAAGCTGCCTGGCAGAGAAGGACCTGGGGTGTATTGGTTGATAGTCGGCTGAATATGAGCCAGCAGTGTGCTCAGGAGGCCAAGAAGACCAACAGCATCCTGGCTTGTATCAGGAACAGTGTGGCCAGCAGGACT
>VXAA01003078.1:844109-855007 GCA_013399115.1 Anseranas semipalmata
AGACATGGTCTAGTGGAGGGATTGTTAGTGTTAGGTCTTAGGTTGGACTAGGTGATCTTGAAGGTCTCTTCCAACCAAAAAGATTCTGTGATTCTGTATAAATCTCAGCCTTAAGAGATCATAAAAATGATCTGTCAAGCAAAGAGAAAACAGAGCAGAAAAAAAGACACCAAGAAATGTGCACATTTGTATCCAAGGCTAGTATTATTCACCTGTATAAGCTGGAGAAAAAGCTCCAATTTTTCTAATCACTCCTTTCCACTATGGCATTTAGAGAAGTCCAAGATCCCAGGAGCATTCAGCCTTGCTAGCATTTCTAATACTTCTCTTTTTGCTAAGTTTATAACACTGTTTCTTCTGACCTGGTGCACACATACCCACCATCCATACCAAATTTGCTAACTCATTTCTTCTACTAACAGGGCAGAACACTCCTGCAGGAGAGCAAACTGTATCCTATTCTGGCTTTCACCTTTTTAGGCCTTCTTTTCCCTCAGTGGAGTTTCATTGGCATAACATGGAAAAGCCATTGCTTCTTCACCTTTTCTCAAAAAAAAAAAAAAAAAAGTGTAATCCTTACTGATTTATTATGAACCGCCATCTGGGGATAGGGAGAAGAGTATCTGCAACCTGACAATCCTGCCTTGGTGGGTCTGGCAATTAGGGGGAAAGAAAGAAAAAGTAGTGCTTTATACTATGGATACATTTGAACTGGAATTGATAGCGAGTTCCAAAGAAAGTGTATGTTTGTAGCATATATTTTCAGACTATAAATGTTTTTATGAATACTACACTTATAAGATGACATGCTTCCACAAGCCTATGTGCTAAAGAAAAACAAACACCCCCACCCCTCAGGAAACAGATCGTGCAATTCTGCCAGCTGGAACACCTGAAAGTGTAATCTCAGTTTTCCCTGTTCTTTTGCACACAAGAGGGCTCCCCAAATAGCAGGCAGAGATGTCCATGTTTCCTTCTGGGGTCCCAAATCCACGGAGAGGGCAGGAGTGCCCTCCTGCTCCCGTAAGCCAGGAAAAGGCCCCATTTTGGCAGCCACCACAGTATTTCCTCCACCCAAGCCAGAAAGGGAGAAGAGCTCAGCGGCTGTGGGGAGATCGCTGAGCCTGAATGAGACGGGCAAACCTAGCAGGAAAGGTCTGGTTGCCCCAGAAAGTCTTGTGGGCTGGGGAGGGAGGAGACATGGATGATTTTTCTTCTTTCCTAGGAATTTAAGAGGTAAGAAGAAAACAAGAGTTCAACTGGGATGCCAAAGAGCCCCATGTAGAGTCTGCAGATGCATTTATTTCATTAACAGGCAGTTTCATGGTTTAGGGAACAGAAGTTATAGAATGTATGTTGGCTTTTTTCCCCAGGAAGGAGACACGTAGTACCAGGATGCTAATGTCCTGCAGAGACAGCACCGGTGAAAAGCGGTGGTGGAGACTTCCATGTGCACTTGTGCCCAGGGAGAGATGAGCGCCACACCGTGTCCCCCATGCTTCATCTGGGTCACCCAAGGACAGAATTCGCCCTTCTCTTCCACCCCATTCTTGCTTCCAAAAGAGCCATTTGAAGACAGCCTGAAGCACGTCCTAAAACCCATTTTTAAATATCCATCACACCACCACCGTGAGCACCAGCCAGGACCTTCTCAACTGCAGGACATTTGCACAGATCACATGAGATGCTGCCAGGCTGTTCCATCACAACGTGGCATCCCAAAGTCTCAGCACATCCAGGGCATCTCAGCAAGAGCGACTTTCCCACCATTCCCCAAAAGTTAAAAAATAAAAAGGTAAAAGTAATATGAAAGCTCACACTTCTACAGTATAATTGCACTGCTCGATATTAAAACAATAAGCTACACCCCACTTACTTTCAGTCTTAACATGTGTTACTTAAGGAAAAAAGGCAGCATTACCAAAATGAGTGACTAGTTATAACAAATAAAGAACAAAAACATTGCGACCTGGATGTCTTTTCACCTACAGATATTAAAAAATGTCTTGGGGTTTTTTTAAAGCATCCTCATTTTTCATGTGGGGAAACAGAGACAAAGATAAAATGACAGTCAAGCATCAGAAAAGGTGCACAGATTAGACTATGGCTTTCCTGGCATCTCACGTCATGCTCCACATTGCCCAGTGACTGACAGCACCTTTGCACTTGAGTATCCACTACAAAGCACTTGAAACCACAAAAAGATATTTGCATCAAAATACCATCTCTCAGCATAAATCTTCCTGCCATCATTAGGTCTAAAGATCCATTTTTGTGTTTAGACTCTAAGGAAAGAAAAAAAGAATAGGGCTGAAAGAGTTAAAGAGCTTATTGTGCTTTTACACATTTTAAAGGGATCATCTTTCAACAATGGCAGTAAAATCAGCATGTAGTCTTAATTTTCTATGGTTGAACCTTGAACGTGAATCATTATATTACAATGTACTTATTGATTTCAACAGGAAGAGTATTAAGCCCAGAAAATCAGGTTAGGAACCTGAAACTGGACTGAGGAAAATGGAATTTTTCTGGTACTAAAAATCTCTTATGTTATGTAAAATACATTAGAATTTTACATATGAGATTTGACCATTCGGAAAATATTCTTAACATCTTGAAACCCACCAGAGATGTGACAAGGTCAATGAACGGAGAATCTAATTAGTAACTAGTGTTTTGAATACAAAACTGCATTATTTCACATATTATACAGTAATACCTGTTTTTTACCTGTTTGTATAAACAGACGCATATATAAAATGAAAGGTGTTTTAATGTAATATTCAACAAGTACAAACAAACTAATCTGCGACTACCCAGTGCTGTTTGTTGGCCACCAGTACCACTTTTCCATTGTGTGCACGTATGTATACATACATTATAGTATACACAGTGTATATACTTGATGTTCTGATTATCCTGCAAGTGTAAGTGAAAGCCATTCCTGTTACCTGCTGCTTGGGAGCACCAGGCTGAGCTAGCCAGGGGTGCAGGCACTTGCTCCTGCTCCCTCCCACCAACATTTACTTGCCGCAGAGCAAGTAACACATTTCAGCTGCACACCCATAAGCCCTCTGTGCATTACTGTTTGCCAGAGCTGGCAGCAGCCCCACACAGTCTCCCCAGAACTCTCACTTGTAAAATCCTAATTGTGGAATTGTATGGTTTAGACAAGAAATTCAGACAGAAGTTTCATGTAAGGGACATATGCCTCTCTAAATGTGCTGTGAATGCTGTTGAAGATCTCAGCTGAAACAGTTATTTGCTTGTCCTATAATTAAAAAAAAAAAAATACATCTGAGTCATTTCCCTGGGAATTTCTAACACTTATAAGGCTTTGGAACAGAAACTTGGCAAAGGCCAGCCAGAGGACAAAGATGGTTCCTTCAGCCTGTAAAAATTCCACTGGTTTGCCCAGATCTAGTTGCTTCCCTAAAATCCAGTTCAGCCAAGCTCCACCATCATGTAGCTCCTACGTGCCAGCTGGACCATGGAGAAAACAAAAAGCCATGGAGGACCAAGAGGGAGAGGGGCAGAAGCAGAGAAAGCTGCTGAAGAAAAGCTGCTGTGATTATCTGGGGGCTTTTTCATTGTTATCTGTATTGCAGAAGCTTTCAGACAACCCACAAACGAGACTGGCACCACAGACCAAAAAAAAAATTTAAAGATATCCATTCTGCCTTGTCTCTGTTTTTCTAGCTCTGCTGACAGTGGCGGTCCAGCCACCTGGAGACATGGCACATGGTTTAAGCAGACCTGAACACTGGCACCACCTGGCTCCATTTCCCAGGCACCTCTCATTCAAATTATTTAGAAGAGATTTTGCTTCAATTCCTTATCCTATAAACACTTAGAATATTCTGGATGAGTATTTTCTTACACAGAGAATAGCAGTATCTTATTTTAAACTGTATGTTGCAAACATCAACTCCTTTGAACTTCAAATTACACAGTACCAAAAACAGGCTTGGTGAGCAACAAGCAGGTCACACGCTTCAGTGAGTAAGCATTCAACTCATTGAAATTTCTGGCTTATTCCTAATTCCCAAATCAGAATTAGCTGGGTCAGGGAAGAGGGAAACAAATACATTAAACTTTCACAGGAGCTCAGGGATGCTGGTAACACGTGGGTGAATTCCTGTGATGCTACTATCTCATGTTTATTTGAAGCAGCTTTGGTCGAACAAAAGTTAATAAAAATATTTTTGTCTATGCCAGGCAGCTTGAACTAGAATATCAAAGTACTTGAAATGACAAACATTTCATCAAGCAAAAGACAAACCACTGAAAGGATGGGAGAAACACAGGATAGAAATAAATACAATCTATTCTGTTCAATTCCACATCGGTAGCAGATTTTATTAAAACAATAGTAATATTAAAGTCAGGAAATTTTCTACATTTCAGTAAAGCCAAAGATGAAGAGAAACATCTATAAGATACATACTGCCAGAGAAAATGACACTACTGGACCGCTCCCAGTTACAAGAGACAAGGAAGATTTCTTGCTAAACTACAAATCTTATCTTTTAAGTGACCAGATGGCACTAAGCTGGCACAGATGACACCAAATTGTTTAGGCTAAATCACAATCTAAAACAAATCTGGACAAATATTTCAATTCTGTTTTCAGTAGTTCCATCGTTGCTGCAGTTAATTTTGTGGTCACTTGGGAATAAGCCCTCTGCGCTGAAGTCAAAAGGTAAAAAAAATCCCTTGTGGAAATACACAAGCAATTTCACCAGTCATTTCCACCAAGCAATGTTTTAAGTTTTTCCAATGTTATATCAATAGCATAACCAACAAAAATGCTTTTCTCATTGGATTTCATTTGGCTCTCCAAACGCAATGTGACATGTTCCAATGCCCTAACGCATTGTGTCTCCCTTGGGAGCTGACACGGGGCGGTGCAGGAGGAACATCAGAGGAGCACCCCAGGGCCTGACGCCTGTGCAATAGCTCTGATGTGGCCAGAACAGAGCAGAAAAATGGGTGCAGATCAGGAGCGTTGTATCTGAGTTAGGACACCCATCACTAAAATGAAGCTTGATATAGCAGTCGGATATTCAAGCTCCACAAAGGTATGGCCATGTTGCACCCAGGGCATCTAGTCTTTGAACATGACTAGCTTGCATTACCCACCAACAGCATAGCTTCCACTTAAGGTAAAAGAAAGCAATAATGGAGTTTGCCACCAATTATTCAGTCATGCATGAAGCAGAGCATCTGAAAAATGTTGCTGCGTTCTGGAAACGTACTGCTCTTATTTGATATTGCTGTATAAGCATCAAACTATTTTGTTTTAAAAGCCATGGTAAATTTATGAATGAAACTGTGCAAGAGGGATTTAATAAGAGATCCATAGCAAGTGTTCAGTGGTCTGGACATTGCCTGCCACCAGGGTAGCATGAAATCATTTGATAATTAGGCCATGGCTACGCAGGATTAGCATACCATAAAAATATAGGGCTGCCTTATTTTTATTTATATAACAGATGGATCTTTAAAAAGGTCGTGCATTTTTAATGAATGCAACGTCACACCAGTGTTGACAGAAGATTTAGAAGTGCTATGATATGGCCAAACAAAGCCTAAGAATCTACCTTCCCCCTCCTTTTTTCCCCCTCCTTTCCCATTCCTTCTCCCCTGCCAGCCATGGAGCTGAGAAACAAATGTGAAATAGCGCTATGAATTTAATTCCAGAGATTAGTTTAAGTACAGTATTTACAGAGTAGTAGGTTTAGGGACACTTATTTTCTTTACATGTGCATTGTAGTCAGTTACAGGACTCCCACTACCAAAGCTACCTGAGTCCCACACTCCTTATTTAAGCCCACAACACATGGATGAGACAATAACAAGACTACCAACTACTACCGAAAAAGCTGAAAAACTGTATTTGGAAAGCAAAGCAGCATTTGGATAGCTTTCCATTACAAACAGGTTTGCAGAGTATTTCTCCTCCTTAAAAAAATAAACTCTGGTAATGAAAGAATCGGTCTGTGATACTTTAAGTGACATCATGGAAATCACATCCTCTAAGTGTAATCTACCACTCTATTTTGGTGGGCAGCAAAAAGCTTCACACCCAAGCTACTACAACAAATCAACTTTGTGGCCCCATACAGCCTCTACCTCTTTGCCAGTGCCTACAGCCACACAGACAAGTCCCAAACCGCATCCCCAAGAAAGCACAGACATGGCCAGATTTAATTCTGGCTGCATCTGGCAGAAATAATTCACAGAGCCAGAACTATCCATCAAGAATCCCAGAGGCGTTTGTTGGGAAGAACAGCAGGAGTCTCCAGCCCCTTCCTTTCTGACTTGCTCCAACCGGTTGCACCTTATTCTGGTGGCACCAGCCAAGCACGTGGGCAGTGGGGACTGGATACACGTGGCAAACCCACATTAATACTACAGCAAGGGCTGCACTCAGGCCCATTGCTGCCAGCAACACGGATATGCTGTTTTACTTCCATTAGCAAGGAAATTTTTCCCCTCTCTCTCACAATAGACCCTTTAGAAACCGATTCTGACTTTCCCCCTTTATAAAAAGTTCTTGAGAATTGAGCTTGCCAATGCCCTTTGGAAGGATAAACTTGAATGTTTTCCTCAAAATCTCACCCATCATCTTCTTCCTTTCCCTCTTCCAAAGGGAGAGAAAAGGGATGAGGGGCCATGATCTAAAAATACCGGTATACCACCAAAATAAGGAAGTTGCTGGAAAACCACCATTTTATTTAAATTAAACCCAGCCCTTTTGTTAGGTCCCAGTTTTCTTCTGCAAACTTTTCACTTGGAGCTCATAGAGTTCCAGGAAAATATGCCAGAGGGTGGTTCAAATCTGTCGCCTCTCTCTCTGCAGGGTTGCTCCTGCCCCATTATCCCCCAGCTTGACAGACTCCAACCATGTTCCTCATGAACAAGAGGGAGAAGCTTTTATGTGCAGAGGAGGCCAAGAATGGTTCCCACCATGCTATCCCTTACAAAGCAGGGCCTCAGGACTGAGATTTGTTGGAAGAGATACATTCATGCCTTGGAACATCTTAAAGGAGCTCAGCAGCAGCTGCCCTGGTTTGCCCAAGTACATTCCTCTGCCTTGGCTGCAAGGGTACTACTGCAATACCATCAGATTGGCAGTGAAAAATGCTTTCAGAATAACAAACCACATTACTTTTTATTTATTACTTTGCAAAAAACAATAAAATTGTTTTTTATTAATTTTATAGAACAATGTTCAATGCTAGAGCATAAACAAAACTGCAGAGGAAAAAATAAGTTGCAGCATGAAGCTTGCACTGCCCAATTTACAACAACCATCTTCAGGTGCAGCACCTGGGGAGAGGCCAAGGATTGAGACTGGGGATTTTCAGGTGTAAGGCCTGGAACAACTGCAGGAGAGGGGATGCTATTCACCAAACAGCATAAACACTGCAGCCACAAAAATCTGCTTCCAAGGTGCTCTAGTTGTCTGCACACAACATAGCTTTAAAGACAGTTATGGTAAACCCACGTATAAAAATAAATAGTACTAATAGCTAAATCCTATTCCTCTCCCATAAACTGAAAACCAGCCAGCTGTAAAGCAATGCTTTTCCTCACAGCATCTGGCTGGACTACGAAATTAACTGCTAGAAAATATCATTGAAAAAAGTTTGGTATGATTCATAAGAGATGGTGACTTCGCTATTACAGTCTTGAATAGCCTGTCAGTATATTTGCCTAAAAACACAAGTTTTGCATGCAAAACTCTAAATCATCTTTTTGATTCCAAAAACACTAATCTAAAACTTAACCCATCTTGCAGTTTACTCGGGAGGCAAAAGGCTGGAAACAGGATGCTTGGCTATACACACTACCAGTCTGATACATAGAACAATGATCCTCACGAGTTACCAACCAGATTATCCAGTAAACTCTAATCACTCCAGCAATATAAGAATAATGCTTTATGCAAGTGATTAATTATCATACAACTAACTCCTACCTCTCACCCAAACAGACTTGCTTATGCAGGATGGGGTTATCAGAGAAAAAAAAATGGAAACAGCAGCTATCTTTTCGATGTGAATCACAGGACCTCATTATTAGCGATGCTCTTGTTTTACAGTCATTTTATCTAATTAAAATCCCTTCTCCACTCAGCACACTGATATCATATGCCAAGAAATCTAGGGCACAAATGAAGCTGTAAGACTGGAGAGGCAGAGAGTATGGCAGGGAGCCTGTGCCACAGTGCTGCATTGATGGAGGGAAGCTGAAGAGCTCCTTTAGGCTGGTGAATGCCTTCCTGGGACTATTACAGTTTCTTTGGAAAAGGAGGGGAAAAGACATTCCCCAATAGACAACACCAAAATTTCCACCACAGCCACCACTTTCAAACGGAAGGACAGACCACAGTGATGGTGTCCAGTTACACATCAGAGAAGCAGTGGGGAAATTCAGCTCTCAAAACACGCTGCCCTGCATACAGCAAGGTGAGAGAGCAGGTCTATTAGGCTTCTTGATGCCCTCATCTCAAAACATTCTTCTGCTTTTTTCCCCCCTATTTAGTAACATAAAAAGTCAACGTGAAGCTCAACAGGGAACATGGTCCAGAAAAAGACAGTGGGGGGATTAAAAGCAAGTGATCAAGAGTAGGCATGCTCATGACATTAAACATTACTCCAGCTATTCTGCCTTTGATGTTTCATGCTTAAGATCAGACTTCTGCATTATTAATCAAAAAGAAATTCTAATCTAGTACTTAGGCCCTGCCATAGTTTCTTCTCCTCTCCCCCCCGCCCCCTTTTCCAGTCTTGTAGTACACAAAGCACATTTTTGATAAATGTGCTTTTGATATCTGAATTTTTGATATTCAGTTCATGAACCAACATCAGTCTTGAGAAAACCAAACACCAAAACTGATGTTCCTTTCAAACATGTAACCAAGGTCAGAATCTGCTCCTGGGCAACCACATCAACAAAACAGTCAGTCAGTAAAGGCCTGTGTATTGAAAAGCCCTCCTGCTGCCTAGAACTCAATTCCAGACCCTCTAAACAGCTAAAATGCAAAGATACTTTGTAGAGAGGTTTCATAACTTTATGAAAAATTGCATTAGCTTAAAGATCTTGGAAAACAAAAGTTGCGAATGCAAAATTGCAAATAATTTCTCAAGATTCAAGGCAACACCTACACAATAAAAGGTCTCCAAAACAGAAGTTCTTTAAATTTCACTTACCTTAGAGATCTTTTTCAGCTAGTAGAACACCTTGTGATGGTGACAAATGCATTGCATCTTCCCAAATACATCTGGATGGGTAATGAATATAACTAGCTGTACCTTCCCATCTTGAAGATTTGGCTGCTGCTGACATCTTTCTTCAGCTCTAGAGATACAGGGACAGTTTAGGTACAGCTGTCATAATAAATGAGCATACTTTAAGACATAGAGGAAAAGCTACAGAAAGCAAGTTACATTATATTCAGGTTTATGCAATTCAAGTATTTCCATTCTTCACCACCCATCACGAGGTCAGATAAGATGCGCCATATACACTATGAGACTGGTTGACTTTTGAGCCTGCCAAGCCATCTTTGACCATTAAGGGTGAATTTCATTCCACCTGATTTTAATGACCTAAAAAAAAGGTGCCTAACCACTTCTTGCCATCCAAGTTCTCTCTACAGCAAATAGGAAAGTTGGTGCATTTGGAGAGTGATTCACCACATCCATCTTAGACCCTTATTTTAGGATGGGATGAGTCATTCCCTGGAAGTACCTCTCTTTATTTGGTGATGGATGGAGCCTAGACAAGTTAGATAGTTAATTCAGATATCTATTTTTTAAATAGCTGAAATCAGCTGACATGACCAAAGCCTTGGTCAAAAGTCTGTACAGAAAGCAGACCTGACAGGATGACAGTCTGCCAGGTACTATTTCCAGAGGTTAGATGTCTTCATCACACTGAGAGGGGATTTTTTTTCCCCCCAAATCACCATCTGCATAGCAGCTGTTACCTCATTTTAATTATTCATGGATAGCCACTTGCACTGGGGAGAAAGATGATGTTGTGGTCAGAGATAAAAGCGAAGATTTTTTTTTTTTTTTTTGAGTGTTATTTGTCTGACTTCATGGACTGCGTACTTTAGAGGCCATCTGAGGAGATGCAAGTTATTTAAGTTGTGAATAACAGTTCACATTAAACAGTAGACCAACAGATGCCAGTATTTCAGATTAATAAATTTACCATGCAGCAGTATCACTAATTACAGAAAGCATTACTCAAGAGGCCGTTACTCTGAGACCAGATCACGTACTAATAACCCAGACAGCGAGAGTTTAGATAGCACAATTGATATCATTATATTTCTTTTTAAAAGGCCTTTCTTAATGGCCAATATTCATCATACTCAAAGTTCCAGCTGCCAAATCATTCATATTATCTCATGATTCATGGCTGAGTAAGCTTGCTTGAGGTAATGCAAGTAAAGCTTTTTTTCAAGGAGGTACCAATGAGCAATCAGTATCGTAACTAACAAGCAATGTTTTCATATGCAAATCACTGTCTAAATATTTTATTCAAAGATGGAAAACAACCTAGCATTGAAAAGATTTGAAGTCCTAATTTTAACAAGATACAAGCATAGTGTTTTTTTTTTTTCCATACCTACACTACAAATGACTTCTGTGAAGAAACTCCACATATACAAAAGCCTGTGGGAAGAATATGGTCCTCAGTGGTGCAATACAACTTTCAGACTTGTGAAGAAAATATAGCGAGCCTCAGTTTCCAGAAGCTCAGGGTTTCACTCCCACAGAATCTACTTTCATGTTAAGCATGAAGTTCTTTATTGTAATGTTAGAGATCAATAAGAAAAGGAAAAATAATGTTGCCATCTTTTACCCTCCCCCCCC
>VXAA01003078.1:855012-924368 GCA_013399115.1 Anseranas semipalmata
CCCCCCCCCCCCCAAAAAAAAAAAAAAAAAGGTCTGTTGCCTACCTTCTAAAGAGAAGGTTTCAAAATTTAGATTTATTTAGATTTTGTTTCCCTTGTTCAGGGCAAACAACTTTACAGGACACCACATCATATCTGCCAGAAAGTATTAATGAGTCATTTATTTAGAGCAATCACTTGGGCACTATTTTTGAGTTAAATCTAGATTAATCTGACTCTAGAAGTCCATTTCTGCATATAGTCTTAAAGTCAATGAACTACAAGAAAACTAGAGTGCATTAGCACCCAGCAGCTGTGTCTTCCCATAGCAGTTACTACAGTTTCAGATTTACAGAAATGAGGTAAATCTGCTTTCCCATCAGAACTCACCTCTTCTAGAAAATTTAAGAACTTGATGAGCTACACCAGCAAGCTAGTAAAATTCAGTACAGTTTTAAAAGCAGACTTTACAACACCAACAGCATTATTATTTACTTTCTTGCTGCTTTCACCACTTGAAGTTCGCTTTTATAGCACATTACCTTCTCAAATCTTTCTCCAAGTCCCATTGAAGCAGGTCTGAGGAAAGCCCTTAAGATCCCTGCCAGAACCTCCTAAGTCTATGCTCCTTCTCTCTGCAGTTTTACAGTACACTAGCCCCATACCAATGGGCCGCTCCCCACTTCCAAAATCATGGCAAGCTCAGGAAAACAACCCTCACACAACACCTTCCATACCCCTTTTACACACCACCCTTACCACCTCCACCCTTTTTATGGCATCAGAAACAGGCTTCAGCTGCTGTACATCAGCATTTGAGGCAGGTGTGGAGGCCTCTCCTTGATCCCGTCCAAGCCACAGCCACCAGTGTCAACCCTTTCTCTTTGAAATGTGGTGTCTCCTACAGCAGCACAAACATCTTCTGCTTTATCCTGGTTTTTGGGAGGGAGCAACCTCTCCTCCCTCACAACGGTGTGCTCTGCTCTACCCTTCACCCCCATTGCTACCCCACAGCTGTCACAGCTGAGGCAGCCCAGGCTTTTTAAAACCAAGCTTGCTTTTTCTTCTTCTTCTTCTTTTGTCTTTCTTTCTTTCCTTTTTATTTTTTTTTCTTTCTTTCTTTTAGATTCCTAGGAAACACTGTTCTTCTGCAAAATATTACAGGACATTTTTGCTGAACTCACGGGAGGACCTAGTTATGGTTTTGTCTCTGAATAGCACGCAGGGCCCTGTTGTAACAGAAACAACTGGAACAATGCAGTATGCTGCTGTAGCAATAGTTTTACAAAGTGGTTTTCCTTCCACTGACTTATTTATGTGTTGAATGCAGGATTTAACTTTCATCATTGTGAGAAATTATGTAGAGGCTCCATTATTTTATTAGGTTTAAGTGCAAATTTGCCATTAAGAGTAATACAGACAGGACTAACATCATGATGGTAGAATGCATTTATCGTAAAGGCCACAGCTTCAGTGGCCTTTATTCACACAGCTTCTATGTATCTTTTGTATTTCACCTACATAACCAAACAAAACACGATTTATTTATAAAAAAGAAAACTAAAGTTGTTCTAGGACTCAGATTTTGTTACAATCCAAGTGCCTCCTGTAGGGAAGAGTCAGCTGAAATCCACAGCAAGTTATGGTCCCCTTGGCTTCTGAAGATGTGGAAGTACAAATAAGGCCAAATCTTTTTCCAGCTGAGTTGCTTTGTGCAAACACAGAGCAAAGTAAATACACCAGAAGAGCTTGGATTGCTTTGAACTAACCACAGACAGACAGGCTAAGCATCTGCGAAGGAATTCAACACCGATCAAGGGATAAAAGTGGCTTCCTCTGTCACACCACAGGCAGCATGGATCTTTCCTCCTGTTTCTCTCAGCATAAGCCTAATGTGCACAAAACCAGAACTAGGGACTTAACACAATGTTTATTATTTTACTCCTGAAGTAGAAGCATATCAGAGTGTTTGATTATGGTTACTGGATATGCCACGCGCTGCTTCCTGTTCTCGCTGCACGATAGAAACCGGTATTAACTTGTTCTTAAAACTAAGAATTGAAAGTTTGGAACTCAAATGGTTTTCAAAGTAACTGCCTTGTGCTGCTGGAAGCAATGAGCATTTCACCATTAGCATGAGTGGCAAGAGCAGGGAACGTGGCCTCAGCCGAGGGTACCATGGTGGCTTGCCTAATTCTGTTCAGTCCCTTATTTCGGTGGTTGGCCCTTCACACTGAAAACCACCTTGCTTAAAAGCAAAACAAACAGCTTTCTATTAATTCCTACCCTCTAGGATGACATCTGCCAGCTGGTACAAAGGGCGGCTGAAGTTCACCTTTGCAAATGCAACAGCTTGAATTTTAGGCACTTGAAGACTTAGCTCAGCTCAATGTCTTGTAAATAGCACTTTCTTTTTCTGCTCGTCATTTTGTAGTTTTCTGAAGCATATGCGCTGCTGAAAAACAAATCAGTACACACCATGTGTTGAATCACATGACAGTAAGCTGCTTCAACAATGACAGCAAAATTAATTGTAACAAAATAAGACTCCCTGGTGTTTATTAGATATTGTAAGAATGAAATGTACAGTATACAAAATTAATATCAAAACTGTTCAAGACTGATTTTAACAACACATTTTGCTTTGGATTAACTGCACACAAGCAACTTGCTAACAAGCTATGCTGAGATCTATTTTTATATTTTCGGATCTTAAGCTTATATCACCGTGCTACCTACAATTTTAATCTACCAAATTAAAGCAACTGAATTTTTGCTGCATCATGGCATTAGTTAGGAAAGAACAGGACAGCAAATTAGTTTAGAGGAGAAAAAACATTAGTTCATTACAACTAAATGTTAATTGTTCAACTTCATAAACAAAATTGCTTTTGAAATGCCAAACCTTACAATTGTACATTTTCAATATCAAACATTTGACATAAGAAGTTACATCCTCTGATACAGATGACAAAGATTTTCAACTTACATTTTTCTTTTAGACAGATTCATAATCCCAGTTCTCTTTTTTCCTAATGCATTTTCACATCTTTAATATCAGTGTAAAACAAAGTTCATTCTGCTAAAGAAACGGTTTAAATATGGTGCATTTCATAAAATGACTGTTTTCATTTAAAGCATTATCTATGTAAAGAAGTGTAAAATGGTTTTCATTTGTTAAATCTCTATATTTTTGGTTCATGTCATATTGTTTAGCAGAAATAAAATGTTACTACTAATGACTAACCTAGAACAGTCTATCTGTCCCATACATTACATGTTGGCCATAATGCTTTTCACTACAATAGAAAATACACTACAAAAACTGAAATTATTACCAGGGAATATTACATACAGTTATTAGTATTGACAATGTTCCCCGATAAAAAAAAATCTGTAACTTAATTTCCCGTTCATACTCAGCTTTGCAATAGGAAGATGATTTAAACTGAAAATTCTTCTCATATTGTCCAAACATTTTTTCTTAATAGACATTGAATATACTTGCACAATTGAAATACATTCAAAATAATAGACTGCTGCCAGCTACACCTGTGTATCAATGATTTAAAGCAGGAATGGGTGCCTGACAAAGACAGAGAACAGAGAGATGGTGTTCTTTCTCTTGAGGAGTGTGAAATATAAATCACATTTTAAGCTGGCACATTTCACAAGAACTCTTAAAACAATCCCTGTGAAACAAACATGAAGACAAATCACAATATAAATGATGCAAAGCCATTCTTTAGAAATTTAGAAGAGTCCAAAAATATTTTTGTTCCTTTATCTTTTAACATTAAGCTGGTAAAATTCAGTGGGTTGGAGGTTTTATTTTTTATAGATAAAGTATTCAAATTATCTTATGCTGGGAACAGCTGGGCTCACTGCTTTCTTTCCTTGTATTTATTTATTCTTAAGACCACTGGCAAGAACAGTCTGTAGGCTCTTGGATTGAATAGCTGACCCAGGTTGAATTACTCGTGCAATACAATTGCACAGTTCGTCTCTGTAGTCCGAGCTCCCTGCAGCATTTGCAGAATCTTGCGTAGGTGTTGATGTTGTAGTTATAAATGCTTGCAGACGGGCACTTTCCATCACAAGAAACAATGTTCACCTGGTAGCAAATATGAAGAATGACCAAAAAATTTAAGCAATTAGGAAATAAAGTTAGAAGTTCCTAAAAAAGTCTAAAGAAATTAAGCACCCAAATCCAACTGCAAAGCAATGAAAAATGTGGGGGTATTTATTCTAGCCCCTTATGAAATTCCACTATGTTTGAGTAATAAACACTAAAGTATGTTGCCTAGATAGGTCTCAATTTTTATCTTACTGAGCTTAATGATGACTTTCCCCTTGATTTCAGTAACAACAGGTTTTGCTATTAATGACACAAAGAAACAACTTCAGGTTTGAATTTTAAAGTATTCATAACAACCTTGGCTTGAACATGGCACTGAATGTTCTGACAATAACTCCCTAGTATTAATTTCAGTGATATAAAAATGCAATGTTACTATACTTGCAACAATAAAGAGGAACACAAAAAAACAATCCTTTGGAAAGCCAAGGATCATTATTATTAATTATATACAAAAACAGTAATATAGATTGTAACAGAAACAGGCACAGAAACTGACAAATTCTTCAAGTTCAATAGTCAGCTTTTGCATTGCTGTTTGATGCATTTCCTAACACAGATGAAATTTTCTGGCTGCGCAGCAGTACACTCTACAAAATGTACTCAGTGTCATTTTGGAGGTTACAGCTGTTTCCCTATCTCTTCTATTACAGCTTTTTCAGGTGCTCTTGCACATCTCACACCAGACGTCGACACTCTTGTTGCTGCTCACACAGTCTTACTGCCCAGCAGGACATTGTTGGTGACTTCCTACAGTAAATCATTCAGCAGACATACAGATAGTGCCTCATTCTTCCTACACATATCACAATATGCTCATGCTGCTGTCTAAAGATAAATTTCTGGACCCAAGATTCCTTTCTTGTTGCCATTTAAATACTTTCCCTGGATAGATGGAAAATTAAATGCATCTGCAGAAGTTTTAACTGCAGCACATCATTGGCAAGTGTCTGTCATATCAAAGTTAATTTGCACACAATAACTGCATTGTAGGGTGAACTGGGAGCTTGGATTTGCACTAAATCAACATGAGCCCAAATGCATTCAAAAGCAGGAGTCATAACCTCATTTATCTTACTTTTTGAGAAGATGATTGCTGAGAATACAGGGAAACATTAAAACAGTTCTATGAATCTTCCGTCTTTGTGAGAAAGAGAGAGACAGTAGCACTGTGGAATTTTTGTTCTCTTTCTTCCTTTTTCTTCTTATTTTTACTCTTCTGTTAAAAGAAATTGTGATAATTGTTTACTCACTGGCGTGTTACTCCTGCAGTCATTCTTGCGGATAGTCATCCGAACAGTCACCTTTTTACAGAATTTTCCATCTTCCTTACCTGAAAAATGGGCATTGATTGAAAAATATCAGTACAAAATTCTAAGCATTTCAGAGATGAGAACATTCCTGAATGTTTTATGGGCTCAAGAGGCAAAGAAGAGTATATCCAATACATCACTACATATACAAAACTTCTTTGACAAAGTGACATTAGCTATACGATGCATATAAGTCACTGCTTTTAAAACATTCTATTTCATGCATTAAAGTACCTGTCTCTTTATATCTCCAATAACAATTCTAAAAGGGTCATTCTTCATTCAGAAGCCTTTTAAGAGTAAGCCCACTCTGCCTTTCACAAAATTTTGTAAAACTGATCAACCACTTCTGTGAGACAGCTTGTTAAGAATGCATAAAATGCATTTTCTATTAAATAACATAACAAACTTTAATAGTAATAACTGAATTCCAGTGGTATAAACAAATTTTAAAATGAACACAACACCAGGATCTGAAGAAAACTGGGACTCAGCAGGGGGTGGGGGGAGTGGGGCTTTACATTTCTGTATGGTTTTATTATATAAGAAAAAGACCAGTAAACAAATTAAAATGTTTTATTTACATTTTCATCAGCATTATGTCCATATTTTTCTCACAAAAGTATGTACAAATTATGCAGATGAAATAAAAAAGATAAAAATAAATAATTAAATTAAGTAAAAAAGTTAAACTTGATTTAAGGAGAGAATCCTGGAGATTTTGAAGAAAAGCAAAGTTCAGTAAAAAGTTCAGTTGTTAGAGGTCAGAAAGCACAGTATCTTCTTAAGATGATTCTCTCTATGCTGAAGAAAACACATCACACTGAAGATCTGTAAGAAAACCAAATAGTTTATTCCATTATAACAGCTTCCACAGTTTCACAGATTTCACACACTATGATGCAGTCCCACATGACTCTCCACTTAGAGAACTGCATTTTCTTTCAGCCAAGAAATCCAAAGATGTCTACAAAAGGTAAATATGTTAGCTCCAGAAAAGGGCCCTTCTAGATTTATTGGTTTGACCAATATCTAATACTGAACTGTGGTGGCAGAGGTTTATTACATCTTAATCCTCAATATGCAGTTCCCTGCTCTAATCATTGCCAAACTTCCCTAAGAGAAGCATTTTTTGTGTTTTTCTTTTCTTTCCTTCTTTCTTTTCTTTTTTTTTTTTTTTTGAACAACATAAGAGCTTGCTACTGACTCTAGGCATAGCTGAAGTTTCTAGAATATGAAAGAAAGGACAGCAATTAATCTTCTTGGAAGCAAATAAAAATCTACAATCAGAAATGGCTGGCTACTGCTCAACTATTATTGAATTATATTTGCTTAGGGAAAAAATAAATTGAGAAAAGAAAAAAAATTACTTTTGAAAATAAAAAACTCACCATTTTTTCATGTTTCTCAGAGTCTTATTCACGTCCTTTCTTCTTTCACATTATATATGGTGTGTAAGATGGGGAATTCAGTGCAGCTGTGGCTATGACTTCATCTGGGCTACAGTGAAAGTACATCACATCTCACAAAGAAATAAATATATAAAGTATTTCCATGTACGTACTTTAATGTCCAGTGACTTTTAATGAGTTCTACAACATGGTATATTTTGCCCTGAACAGCCTTATGAAACATGTGAGCATCTTATAAGGATTGTGTTATAATGAGATTCTTTTTTACTTTCTGCATGGCCAAAAATCCTTGTGTGTTTTTTGTGTTGACTCAACGCCCTTGTCATTTGAAGTTATGTCAATATGAAGGAGTAATACAGACTTCAGTGTAGTATTCCTAGAGTCAGGAGTGTAATTTAATGAAGGATGTATCACTCAGCGATGTACAAAATTACAGTCAACATAATTTCTCTTACAGAAATATGGAGAGGTGTTTTCACAAAATAAATGCCAAAACAACTGCATTCTTACCATGTTACAACTCCAAAAGTTACTATGCTCTATTAAAAAGAACAAAGAAAATCTCCAATTTTCATGGAGTAAACACAGGCTTGCTATTTTCACTGTATTTCCTAACTATGGCAGGGAAGGAAAAGAGCTACTTCTACTGAATATGCCACTGGAAGCAAAACTATATGATACAGCATCTGCAAAAACGCTATTTATTAAATAAGCTTTAACAAGCAAAGCCATTAGTCTCTATGTTCTATAGCACTGTAAACATAATGGAATTAGCTTACGTTTTTTAAACACAGCAATTTTACACATGCAGCAAGCTAAAGACTCAGCAAGTGCTTACTACCAACAGTATATTGTTGGCTAACAACAATGCACTGCCCATGCAGTGCAAAACGAAAAACAAAACCAAATCGCAATATGAGCCATTCTGAACCATGAGCAGTTATACTACACTGCAGCTTTTGGCATAACTGGACAACATAAGGCCTGATGCTCCTATCAGGGAGTACATTGTTGAAAATCAACAATGATGCTGTTTGGGTTGATCCTACTTATTTACAGGAAAATGTACCTGTATTACAGCTAGCATAGGCTGTAGGAGTGACTGGGCTAACAGGGAATGGGAGGAACATTGACACTGAAGAACCTGGTAAGAATATTACATATTGAACAGAATGAATGTTATAGAGGCTTCCCTATCAATATGAAACACTTCAGAGCTATTAGATTTCAACATATTTGAGAAAAGAATTCAACCTAAAAAATAATGTGTATTACTTGCATTGCATAATGTCAAAACCAGGAAGAATTCGAACATGCTGCTTAGGATGCTGCATTAGATCGTGGACCAGTTACTTTTACTCGTTCTTTAACTGGTTCAATCCCAGATGTCTTCAAAAAAATTATTTCTACATTGGTCTAACTAAGACAATCTGGTACCCTAAATTCAAGTTGTTCTTTGGGACTGCAAGAAAGAAATAGTGTAATTTTTCTCTGAGCAGTGCTGGTAAAAACTCTCTGGGGCTTACACAGAGGACTTCGTTTTAAAAATGAAAGCAAAAATCACAACCATTTCTAATGATAAAGCACTTCAGAAGAAAATGACATGCTGATAACCGTTCTCATAAAATGTCTTACACAATTACAATTGACTGATAGCTCTCACGCCAGATTTGTCCTGAGTCAGAATGAACTACGTGATTCACTGACCGTGCTATCTATAAACAGCTGTGAAATCAATGACATGAGTCTACTTGTAAATGCAAATCTCAGAAGTCACTGGGTATTTTTTAATGATTAATTTTATTTTGTGGTGCATACCCTAGGTTAATAATTTCATTTTGTCTTAATTATTTTAGAGTGTGGTTATGAGCTTTCTCTAAATATAGAAGCAGTATGTTCTGCCTTGCTGAAAAGAAGCTTAATAGATTTTAAACCATCTTAATAAAAATTTTGTTCAGAAAATGGCATATATGGCTGCTAAGACCTTGAACAATAATGTCAGATAATCTCAAAAACTAATCTCAAAGAGCCAATGGAGAATTGGCTACAGAACTGGGAACAAGTGCTTAAAACACAGGTCCATTAGAGTGAAAAATCATGAAGATATTACCATTCCCTTGCAGTGACTGGGAGAAAAAAAGCAGATCTTCCACAGTTTTGAGAACCTTTGTACTACAAAATGTAATATGTAATGTATAAACTATACAGAGAAGGAGCTGGGGCTGTTCAGCCTGGAGAAGAGGANGAAAAATCATGAAGATATTACCATTCCCTTGCAGTGACTGGGAGAAAAAAAGCAGATCTTCCACAGTTTTGAGAACCTTTGTACTACAAAATGTAATATGTAATGTATAAAACCAAAAGTTACATCCCAGCTGGCAACATATATCCTACTGCAGTAACTCTGCACATGATACCATATCTGGTAGTTATGATTGTTCAAGTGCCATCCCACCCAGCAGGAAATACCTGCACCTTTCTCCTGCTCTCTCCTAAATACATCTCCTACCATCCTTAGCTCTGAGGTCACTGTTCCACCCACTTATGCAAACAAAGTGACATTTTTGCAACTTTTTTAACATAACATGATACTGCCCAGTAAAAAAATCTCCTTTTCAATTGCTTATAACATTGTCAACATCAGGTATTTGAGCTTAAATTCTTCAGGTTAAGTGTCTGCCTCAGGCTAAGTTCTTCACTGAATCAGCCAAAATGTTTCAGATACGTTCCAGGATCTTAAGGAAAAAAATGTACTTTGCTCATGATTTATATTAAAAATTAGCATATTTAGAACATGTTCTACAGAGAATTATTTTATTTTTTCCAGGGCACCTTTACTATCTCTCATAGAGGTCAAAACACATCTTGGTAATCAATTAAGGGTGGATTTTTTCTTTATAAGTTATTTTAAAAGAAGTTGCCTGAAAGCTTTTGAACTATGTCTATTAACAGAACCCAAGATAATATTACAATTAGTTAAGTATTTACAGCATTAACTTACAAACTGCATAGATCAATCTCCGTTTTTACCAAATTTGAAGATATGAATGTGGCTGAAGCATGTTCTAAGGCACCTTCCAAAACATAGCAGCTTTTATTCTATTAAATGCAGTAATTAATATTTTGAGGAGTTTTACACGGGAACTACGCAATACTCAAGGTAGCAATGTTAGTGACTTTGCCAGCCACAATCTGTATTAGTGGAGTTAATCCTTCAGTGTTAAACCACTTTTTTTCTGGTTTAACTCCACTAGCTTCACTAGTATTCACATAAATGAGACTGGGAAGAACATGTCCTTTGAGATCAGTGAGATCAAAATCAAGCTTCCATGCAGTGAGGCATCAAACTTATTTCTAAGGTAACAACAGATCAGACAGACTTGTGAGTCTTGATGAGTGGAAACTTGTGAATTTCATTAATCACTTACACGTTCTGCAGCATCCCTCCAGGAATGGCACAACATAGCCTCCAACCTGACCAAGAGACAAACAAAAAAAGAGGAAAAAAACACTTTTTTTTCCCAAATATTCATTCCTGCACTATTAGAAAAATCTTTCAGATAAAGCTCTGCAATTTACTGTTACATCTTTATGACCTTATTCAGGCAAAAGCAACACACCAGTGCATGGATGAAGGTTTAGATGTAAATGAACTAACTTGACTGTTTAAATACAAGCGAGTATTAAGTAGTCATCACTGAATACTGCTATACATCACCAGCTATCAAAATGCCAAATCTGGAAAGGGAATTACTTAGTTAAGTTTGACACCATCACATGGTACTTAGAGCAGAACCTTGACTTCTTGCAGAGGCCATATCAGCAATCACAAAAAAATGATTCTGAATTCTAAACAGAAAGAAATCTCATCTAAATGAGATGCCCTCTTCTTCTCATAGTGGAGAATCATGGGTTGTCTTCAGTGTTGTAGCATGAAGCACTCCCCAGAGTACTGTAAGAAGAATAGCAGCAGTCTTTGCAAAAGCTCTCTCAGGATTACATTGAAGAAGAGTTCAATTCTTGATGTCCACCTCGGTATCTCAAGCCATGATGATCACTCTACTTTAACTCTTCACCATGTCTTTCCTATGCAGAACAAAGAATAGTCGTCTATGGTGCCTCAAACGACAGCTATTCAACTTTTCTTTTGATATGTATCTACCATATTGCAACAAAGAAGGAATAAACTTTTTACTGAGCTACTGGGTCAGAGTAGCACATGCTACTGGATTCTGGGACAGAAACTAACATGAGCAACTTTTACGAGAGCAGAAACTTTTCTTTTTTAATTTGCCTGCAACAGCAAAAAAGTGTTTCAACCAGCTGTGCGATTGAGACTCTCTGAAGAACCAATCCATTGCTATCAGTGAGGAAGAACTACAGCCACCTAGTTATTTTAGAAGTGTTCACTGCTTGTGTACCATCAATGATTAAGGAAAGTATCCTCCCATCTGCATGTAAACATAGAATTAGAGCAGTATGAGATTGCTTGCTGCGTACATTCTCTGGCACTTAGTCTAACCTCATTTTACAAATTCAAGGCAACAGAACCTTTGTTTTTTCCTGCAAAACTAGTTCACAAAGCCTTATGTCTCAACATTGTAATGGTTTTCCCGCTATTTGGATAATCTTTCATCTTCTTCAATGTTTTTGGCCATCGTGATGAATCAAATTGTTACACACAGAAAGTCAGTTATGAAAATGTTATTCAACCCAGAAAATCATCCAAGTTCAGACAACTGCGTGAGGAACTAGTTTGATATTACAAGCCTCCAGGAAAAGAAAAAATATTTTCTGAGAATAAGAAGCGGCCTCTCCATCTGTGTAACTGGGCAGGCTGGTGACACACTATACGTGTATAGTTAGAGCTTTACATCTTCAAAGATCTGGGCAAAACTGCAGACATTGCAAGAATTTATAATTTCTTCTTCTTGAGGTCAGAGAGTATTTTGTCAATGCAAATCTTTTCATGAAATCATAAATCATGGGTAGAATGTAAACAATGTATTAAGCACTGACCTTCACACATTCAGTTTCATTAAAGGGTGGGCAGCCAACTGAAGATGCAACTAGAACTGGTCCTATTGGTGTGTTAATGCATTCGTATCTGATACAGTTTGAAATCCAAATGGTACCAGGCTGTTAAAAATTGTAAAACAGAACCTTTACTTAGCAACTCAGGAAGAACGGTACTACAAGTATTCATGGTACAATTACATTGAATGCAAACTTGTCTGAATCAGAAGTAATACTTACAGTAAAATATGATTTAGATGCACCTTAAAGTTCTGTTCAAGTACAAAACTTAAAGTCCACTAAATCTTGTAAGCAGGTTATAAAATAGTCAAGCTTACTATAATTCTCTGATATATCAAAATCTCTTAATCCTTGTAGAAAGCTATATGATTGATTCTCCAAAAAATTAACGTTGTGTAAATGCAAGACTATTGCTAGTATTTGGCCAAATAAAGCTCTTATTTGCACAATTTATATGGCAGTGTGTATATAGTATTACATGATTTTTCTTTCTTCTAAATATTTTTTGAGGGAATAAGAGATTTACAAACTTACCTTAAAATTGGCAACTGTGCCATTGTTGAAAGTGTGGAGACATGACACGTTCTTACAGCTACCACAGCAAGTTGTTAAATCTTTTGGAGGTTGATAGACTTGGTTCTGCCAAAATCAAGTACATTACTCCTTGTAGGGAACCATTGTGCAACCTGACATTTTATTAGTGTAATGGGAAGATTTTTGGGGGGTATCTGATTTTAGGGACAGTTTTAAAATAATTTTCAAAACCACATAGCTTGTGTTTGTATGGTCTGTATGTTCAGGAACCTTTTATAAAATACCGTTGATCTTAATTGAAGTAAACGGGAAGGAAGCTCCAACTCAGAGAATGAACTGGTCTTTCTACCATTTTCAAATGTTAGTCTGACAGCTTACATCAACAACCACTGAAATTTTGACTTTTTACACATTTGACAACAAACGAATTCATAATTTAAAAAGTAAACTATATCATATTCCCATGATTATGTATCATATTTTGTAAAAAGACAAGAAATCATTTTCTTGTTTAATAAAGCTGTTTTCACCACATGTAAACTTATTCTTCTGTTTATAACTATTCTCTTCCCTGTTCTTATTGACCTCTTATTGAGTCTACTATGTCTGGCACTTTGAGCCAGTTTACAGAACAGTGCAGCTAAAGCTATAGATGCAAAGTGGCAGTATGCTATTAGTCTTTTAAGGATTAGCACTGTACTCTGTATGGGGCCCTGCTGAGCACTGGTCCCCAACAGTACCTGGTTCAAATACATGAGATGGTACCTCAACTTGCAATCTTCTGTATTCTCAGGGAGAACAAATCTGTTCAGACCTTCACACCATCTTTCCACCAAGCTAGTGCAAAACCCTCCCTAAACATGGTCTCAGCTTCAAGAAACATCAAATAAGGTCTACTTGTCTTTCTGAAGGGAAGCAATAGCATGGCTATTACCGACTTTACTGTATCTGTTCTGTGCCCCAGTCAGACAAATCCACCCTCTATTTTCACATCGAAAGGTGTAATTTATAGGGAGAGTAAATCACACAGTGAAACACTTTATGAATTTAGGACAGTCAACATACAGAAGCAAAGACTTTCCAGCATAAACAGATTATTTACACTCAGGGGAAAACAGTGAAGGGAGAGAGATTTTTATAAACCTCTATTGAAGAGAGGTAGCACATCATTAGAGGGGGTCTCACAGTTACTTTTTCCATCTTGTTCCTGTGACTATAATCTACTAAAGAAGAAAATAACAAAATGTAATGAAGACCACCAGTCACAATATACATGTCTAAAATCCTGAATTTCTTACAGCTTTGCACTTGACAACACAGGCTACTGAAGATGTGTTTATTCGGTAGTATTTAGTAGAAGGATCAATCACATTTGTACAATAAGAAATATGGCAAATGCCATCTGGACTGTGTTCCACAATCGTCTGTCCAGGTAGCAGCACACTTCTCTCATTACTCAGGCAAACTTTGTCTCTCACTACAAGAAAACATAAACAGCTCACTCAGGACAATTAGCTTGGTATCAAAACATCAAAAAAAAAAATGTTTCAAACAGTAAAATGGGAATGGAAAAAGCTACTCTACCTCTTCAAGAAATATGGGTCAGATTTTCAAATATAAACTGTTAATAATAATAATCTAGTGCTTCATTACAATTGTCAAATTACTTCAAAGATAACCACGGATGAAATCTAAGTATATAATATTCTATCAGCAGCACCACAAAAACGATAGTGCAGACTTCACCTGATTTGAATTCTACTTTAGGATAAGAAGAATTGTGCCTGAGAAATGGCTATTGCTCCCCACTGATTACTGAGGGAGCAGAGGATAAATATCTCAGAAGTATGTATCTTTGTTGTAAAAACCTATGCAAAGACAATGCCAACTCTATTGCCCAACTGAGTGCCCCACAGTAATTATTGTTCCCTGAGTTTTCACAGACACTACTGGGCATGCTCCAAGATGAATTCTGCATGGTGCTCAATGCTACCTTCTTGATCATGTAAAACACATAAGCGTATCTACCAGCTCCTGAGTAGTCTCGTAATGGATTAGTGGAACTATTCCTGGACATCAAGTATTAGTTTCGGTTTTAGCTTCTTGCTGGAGTCCTCCTTCCAACTTGTTAATGCACAGCCTGTTTAGCCAACACCACCCAATTTTTCCCAAACTCTGTCTGCTATTTCCCTGCACAGACCTCCTGCTGTAGGAACTAACAGAATCCAAGGACAGGCTATAATCAACCAAATATTTAGTGAGTGGTCCTATTCTCCTGTCTTTTCTTATGCTATTTGTGAATTCAGTCAATTTTTTCCTCTTAAGTACCACGTTCAAAGATCAAACATACAATTTATAATTACTAATTTACCTTTGCACTTGAAAGGGTATTTCTTTGAATTAAATTATTTTCAGACTTACCACATTTGTATTTAACACAGTTACAGATATTTTCTGTACTGTTCTGAAACTGTTCATCTATCTGAAGTTTCTGCCCCTGCGGATATAAAACCAGAAAAAAGAGAAGTGAAATGACAGTGTTTGCTCATCTTTATGATCCTTTTCTTTTAAACACCTTTCTTCCAGGATTCGAGTAGCAGTATCTCTTGGCCCTAGAAGCCTACTTTGGAATCTACTTTGATCACCCACAGCGACATTAAATTTAGTAATGAAAACCAAATGGGATTTTTTTTTTTTTTTTCAGACCTGAAAAATAGCAGCACTTATTGGTGTCAGTACAGGAGACATTTAGGACAAAAAAAGACTATGGCAGGCCAACGAGATGCAATGGCTTGCCTTTATACAGAACTCTCCATGCAGTGTGGAGTGTATTTTTTCCTGGAGTAACTTAATGGATGTAAATAGTATTACAATAGTACATATGTACTTTTTAATTTTGCCTTTCATAGTTTACATGCATGCAAATGAAGACTTTCCTCCCGGTCCTGATTCTCTGTGCCTAAATTTCTTCACCTATAAAATGAAAGTACTAACAACCTCATTTGCAAAGCCATTTGAAGTTTACTGACGAAAATTCCTCAATAAAAACTGAGTACTATTTTCAGTTCCTTCCTAGGGTTTCATATTAGATTTTTTTACTGATTATTCCCATTGCAGTATTATTTTCTGGATAAAATATCCAGTACTGAACAAGAACCTAACCCAGCAATGCTAATAAGCATTTTTGTAACACAGAACAAATCACAGTGGAATACAATTTAAAAAGTTTTGCTGACTCAGTGGTCTGAGTGCGTGACACAGATTAACATATTCACTATGACAAATAATATTAACTAAGCACTGATACTTTAAAGCAGTTAGTTCTGACAATCAAACAAAATTCTGTCCTCAGATGCATGAAAGTAGTTCTACTCTATGAATACTCAGGGCAGCATATGGTCAAAAAAGATGAAGACATATCAATGCCATACAGTCATTTTATTCTGCAAGACACTTAAACCTAACTGGCTTCTTAAAAACTGAAATAACTTCTTGTAAAACAATTTAAAAAAAGAGAATGACATGGCATTCCATATTTCACTGACAAAACTGCTATTAAGATACCGACAAAATTGATTTATTAACAAAATAATAAAAGAATACTGACAAATAAGATGGATTCCATACCAGTTTGCACTGAGGTTTAGGGATTGTTTCACATGCGCATTCTAAAACAAAATACAATTACAGAAACAATGGTTTAGAAAGTTGTAGGCAATTTCTTTAAAGCAGAGCATCAGACAGAACACAAGTTCCACGTTTTCAAGTCATCACAGAAGAAGCCTTGCAGGTATTTGAAATACACCAAACTGGGGAGTCCAGAATTATAACTGGTTTCTAACCCATCCTGAAAACTAATACCATCTTCTGTGACCACCTTTTCCTATTAGAACAATTTACAGCATTGTATCATCTGCAGTCCATCTGAACGTGTTGAAAAAAATCTGATTATTCTAGCCTCTAGTTCCCTTGCAGCAATGATAATCATTATAAACAATATAAAGAAATGGAGAATTGTGGTTAAGGCATCACAGAGAGATGTATGATATACTACTACCTTTGTAAACCGGCAAATTCCTGACCTGTGAACATCTCACCTTTTTTTTTTTTTTAAGACATAAATAATTTACTAAGTGTTACTAAATTTTCAAGATGAGAAATCACTCAGTTTGGATGGGCAAACTCTACAGTACTCTATCATCTTTGTGAAGCAAGAGAAAAAAAAAAACAGGCAGATTCAAGCTCTGTACTGTGAGACAACTTTATGATATCATCTCTTCATGAGATGGTTGCTCTGGTAGAGCTGGCCTGTATGCATGGCAGATCACCACTTGCAAAACTTACATTCCATGTCTTTATTAATTTTTTAGACTTAAACCCAAGAAGCCAAAGTTCTTGTCAGTGTCTTATTGTCTAAGGCAACTAAATTGAATATTAGTTGTTTTACCACATGTCCGAAATGGGCAGCACTTCTCTGGGCTCCATACCTCCACCAAAGACATGCCTAGCATACACTTGAATTCAGGACAACGATGTATTTCACAAACTAAAATTAAGGAAAAAAAATCCAATAAACACAAGGTTGTCATATTTTGATGAGCAGTAATATAAATCAAGAGATACTAAATAGCTTATTTGTAATGAATACCTTTAGAAAACATCTTTCTTGAAAAGACTGATGATCAAAATTTAACTGTTAACCATCAGGTAATAGTAGTGTGGAGTACAACTATCCTAGGCAAATATTTAAAATGGTTTTACATTTTCAGAATTTGGGGTCTGAAATTTGTCTCCATGATACAGATATTCAGATAATGTTTTAGGCACATGAAGTTTTAAAAGTAAAGAGTAAACAGATGATAGCTTGCTTATATGCACAATGGAGCTGTATCTCTAATCCACCATTTTTGGCACTGAACATCCACACTACAAAATTTCCTGTGTTCTCTGTTACTTAAAATAACAAAATCAAGTCAAACTTACTACACTGGTATGTAGGGCAACACTTCTCTGTAGTGTTGTCATCCACAGTAAGAACTTCTCCCTCTTGACATTTGGGTATTTGGTCAGAGCAAGCCCCACATGCTGGAGAAAACAATTATTTAAATCTAAAACACAGGAAGAAATTTTACTACTGCCTAGGAAACACACGCACATAAGTTTCTCACAGACATGTATGAAGGAGAGCAGAGGTACTCTGAAGTCATGCCTTTCCTACACAAAAAGCTAATTTTCAGTGCAGCTTGCCTTTTCTTTGTCCCCTGCTATATAAAAAAAGAATGAATACATTAACTGTTTGTGAATCAGATCATAACAAACAGGATTTTCTCTCCATTTCGTTATGAACTTTTTGTCTAGTTTTTCTCTCCTGCCAAATCACTCTGTTGTTTTCATGAATGCTTCTTCTGCTAGTAGAGTATCTTTGATTCCCAATTAAGAGCATTTCCTGTGATCCCAATGTTATCCTCCCACTTGAACACATAGCAAAACCACAGTAGGTACATTCCGGTATTTACAGTTCGAAGACTCATTATATCAAAAAAGAGACAGAAGGATGTTGTGTGGATAGAGAGAAAAGCCAAATGCAGCATGCTGCTATCACATGTCCAAAGTGACTCCCTGAATACTGTAAGTAACGGAAACAGTGTATTTCAAATTTTCTTTTAAGGTTCAAGTTTTTGCATGTGGAAATGCTAATCAAGACGACTCGGCCTAATATTCACAGAAATCTATGTGCAAAAAGGGAGTCCATTCAAAAGAAACATACAGGACATATCATTATCACATTATTATTATAAAGAGAACAATTATATGGTAACAAGTGAAACTCCTGAACTGATACCAAAAGTGCAATTTTATTACTGAATTACGTTGCTAAGGGCCAAACCCAAAGAAAACTGAACAAATTTGCATAATACTCTCATATGGGATATTTGTCATCATATAAGATGGGCCACAGCTGATACAACAACAGGATATGGGGAGCAAGAGTATACATAACTTCAGTCTTCTTTTGGATAAAACAGCCGTACAGCCAGTCTGCACACTGTGCGTGGATAGTCTCTCAAAAGCCCTCAAGTGCCTCATCCATGGACTCCACCATCACTCCTCTGCATGACCCAAGAATACCACTCAGTTGCACAAAGCCACTCTATGATTCTTGATGGTTGTTGCCATTTCCTATGTTCTGTAAACTTAATGCCCATTTTCTTAACCACTTTCAAGCCCTACTACGGTGGGAGAGCTGAAGAAAGTACAAAGAACCTTAACTGGTAAGTTATTAGCAGACATCATTGCATATGTGAAAACACTTAGAGACTCAACCAGCCAGGATTCCATACCACATATGTAGGATATGCAGCAGGTACTCTCCACCCGAGCAGCAATTAGTGTTTGATCCTCTTGACAGCTTGGCATCTGCTCCATTGGTTCACATTTAGCTGGATCACATTCTGAAACAAGCACAACACATATACAAAAGTATTTCTTTATGTAAAGTACATCATTCCTCTTTTGTTACGCTGTATCTGTAAGAAATGACAATGGAGAGCAGAGAAATACTACAAGACCCGTTAGAAACACTTACTTTGTATCACAAAGTGATACACACATCCTTGTCTGAACCTTAAACACAAGACACCTGTCTTGTCTGCACCGGTTGAAGCATAGTCCAACCCTGAGCTTTTAGATGAAAGAAAATTTTGTAAATTCACGTATTAACAATGATGTCTACACTAACTTTCTTTTTGCTTAAGAGTTGATCTATTTAGTTTACTGTCTTTTGCAGAGTGAATGTTTTTACCTTTTCAAAAGAAACCTACCGCAAATATAGTCGGGACAACAGGATTCTTCACTGTAGTAAGTGACCAGCTTTTCCAAGCCATTACACTCTGGGATTAGGGGTTCACAAAGGCTCTGATTACAAACTATTTCATAAAGGGAAAGAAAAAAAACAACTTCTAAACTACTTTATGCATTTATGAATTGAGTAGTGCAAAGCTGTATTTACAGTTTTTACAGTATTAAAGTTTGATACCCCAAATCTCCAAATAACAACAAACCAGCAAAAAAACAGAGACTACATTCAGGAGTGTTCAGTATTTGCCATACTGTCTGTGGAGGCAAAGTTAAACTAGAGTTGAATCCTTGTGAAAACTCCACTTAAAAAAAAAAAAATATTTCCTGTGGAAAATTCACTGCAACAATATCAACCCAGGTGGCCAAAACAGGAAAACTCCTTGCAACTTGTTTTAAAGATGGACTTTCTGAGCTAAATATGAATTAAAAAATAAAAGCTTTTATATCCTTTTTGTTTTTTTTTACTGCTGACTTTGTAAAGTCATCTGATCTCTTTTTCTAGTAATTAGTTATATCATTGATTTGTATTTGGATGTTAATATAAATCACTAGCCTGTACAGCTGAGAGAAACACAGTTCACACCAAATAATCACAGAGCTATTTCAGTCCTTATAACACTTGTCCCCTCCCTTTGCCTCTCCCCCTAATCCCACTAGATGTTGAGCCAATGGTACAAAGTTTCTACAGTTTTCTACACAACCTATACATTCAAATAATTACCATTCATTTCAAAAATAAGATGTGTAACAGGAAAACAAACCACAGGGAAAGGTTATTGGCGTATTCCAGTGGGCAGTATTCGTAATCATCAACGAATACTTACTACAGATCTTCTGAGGACAACATGTCTGATCACCAGGAACAAGCAAGGCCACTTCTGCAAACCGCTGACAGTCTAAATTGTGGGTATCTGGACAGTTGTACTCCATTGGAATAATAGTCTCACTGTCAACACACTCTTCCATACAGCATCCACTCGAAGAAGTTTTCCAGATCTCACCAACTGCATGAGGTGCTCCTGAGCTGTCTGTACAAGCTAGATCAGGACAACAGAAGATGGAAGTAATTCCTTTTTATTTCCAATTTTGACCACTATTTTCTTCCACAGAGGGTACAGAACTAAAAGTTCCAGACTTTTTAAGGCATCACCTATCCATATTACCCCACAAAAAAGTTAAAGAGGAGACAGTCTGAGACTGAGTTTGTATGGGAACGCAAGACACTCAATACCCTCCTGAGGATCAGGGCCTCCACTTTGTTTTGTGTCTCCACTGCAAAGATAGGCACTTAAGATACCAATCTGCTCCTTTGTTTTTAAAGCTGTGATCTGAAAAGAACTTGCTTTTGTATTTCACACATGATGAAACTATTATTAATTTACAGTACTTTATGTAGTCTGATTTATAATAAATTGCATCTTTCAGATTTGTGTTGTCAGTGTTAAGTATTGGTCCACAATTTGGTGTCCTCAGGCAGAATTGTAATGAAAAGAAACATCAATACAGACAGAAAGAACATAGGACATATATAATTAAAAATGGGTAATTAACTGTTGCTGCGTGACTTTTGAATTCTGTTTAGAATCAATAGGTTGGACTCCTTGGCAAAGGGCTAGGTGAAAAGGAGGCCGAGACTAACATACTTCAAATAATGGAACGCATAAGCATAAGCAAAAACTACCATTTTTAAGAGCATCCTCCAGCTGAGAGAAGTTGAGCAAAGTCATATGTCACGTGGACATTTCTTGCATGCTCAACTGTAAAGTTAATGTTTGCTGAATTCCCAGTGTCCTCAACTGAATAACATATGCAAAACCTACAAAACATCAGGCCAGGCCTGGATTTATTACTAATGGAGAATTTGACCACCAGCTTGCAGATAATAAAGAAGAAAATTACATCAAAACGTACCACATTTTTCTTCAGGAATACAGACAGCAGTGTGAACTCGGTGAAGGATGGTCCCTCCAGCACAGACACAACCTTCTGTCAACACTGAGCAGGTGTCTGAGTCCAGAGAAGCAACTTCACTATTCTGACAACTATCTGGAACCTCACAGGCAGCTATACAAGCCTGGTAGGAGAAGTTTTCAGAGCAGGGGAAGGCTAGAAAGGAAATAAATCAGTCATCTGAAGATCTAATTACATGAGGGTGTATTACCTAAGAGAAGACATTATTGTCTTCTTGTCAACTTGTGTTTGCCAGCTCAGTAGGATCTACCAACCTAAAACACTGTTACACATCTTCTACATGACAAATTCAAACTAAAGGAAATTTTGCAAGCACTTCACTTCTTTGTGGTAACATTTTTATCAAGCTTTGGTTTGCATTTGGTGGTAGGTATCAAACCATGCAGAAGTGTTGACACAAAGTAATTTACACTTGAAAAACATTCACAAATGCCACACAGAGTAATAATACAGTGATTTGAAACATGTCAAGTACTTTGCAGTGGATAAGGAAAACAGTGACTACTAAAGGACAAAGCTTAGCCAATGACAAAAAGATATATGTAAAGGCAAATTCAGCATTGTTTTATCTGGAACAAAAAAGAATGGGATGAATTCATTACTATATTTAATAGATATCCACATTTATTACTCTCTTGGATGAGGTGTGTTAAAGTTCATGAACACAGTTAAACTTAACATTCTTTATACTACTAATGTAAATTCATTCGTATGTAATGAGTGCATGCTGGAATAGATTGATTTAACTTTTGCTGTTGAAAACTTAACATGATCTTTCATTGGTTCAAAACAGTGTTTAAATGTATGTTGCACACAAGCTGCATATATATGGCAAAAAGAGAATGACTACAAATGCCAACAGCGTGGTTCTGTGAACAGCCACTAGGATTCTTATCATGTAATGATACCTAAGTCACACAGCAACACAATCTGGCATGGTGGTAACGAGACGATGTCCAATTCACAAAGGGACTGTCTGCTCAATAATAAAGAAGGTTCCAGTTTAGACTTTAAAGATTAATTGTGAGAGGAAGTTGATTCTGTTCACTCCTCACTACTAAAAATGGCCATAATGCCCCACAGGAGATATCTAGTAGAGCCCTATAAATTGAGGAACTCAGGCTTTTAAAAATCAGTCCACAGCATGTCAACGCTTAGTGACCACAAAATCCAGATATGACTTCATGGTTCTTCCCTCCTAGGCATGTACCACCAGAGGTCACTGTAGTATAAAAACAAGAGAGTATGCGTCCCTCCACGGTGGATGGAGTACTTAACTACATTTACAGACATGTTTTGTAAGGTCTCTTTTTAAACAGCTATTTGCTAGTAAAATTCACACAAACTTGAATATTTTCTTTAAAAAATCTGACTATTTTTAAGCTTTATACTCCATAACTATTGGTTTTACTTGCAGCACATTATGACATGCCCATGCTCTGCTGACAACTATAGATCCCATTTGGCCTTACATTTTAATATGTTGCTATGGGAAATGTATCCTGCCAGGGTGCTCTAGCTCTCAGGGTTTTACTCCTTACTTTCCATCTAATCACAAAGGTGTCTGATTTCTGTAATGCTTTCTCCAGTCAAAATACAGTTTTCTGGAGCAGCATCAAGCAGACAGTGCCAACTCAAAGTACCACAGAAGTTTCTGTGGCTTCCTCCTTTCCACAACCAATTCTCTTGTGTTTTGGCTTTATTAATGGCAAGTGGCTAAGACAAATGAACACTGTACTGCAAGAGAAAACATTTGACTTCTGCAGTTAAGTACATTACAAGCCAGAGGTAGGCTCCTGAGCAAATTTCTTTAGCTTAACTTTTCCATCTGTGTGTGAAATGGATATAATGACCCTGATTCCCTTTGCATGCTGCTTTGAATTTTATGATAAAAGCTGCTGAATTTGTTATCTCAATAATAACTTCCAAAGTACCTGAGAACTCAAGGAACGCTGATATTTTCAACTTACAGTAACTGTTATTACTAAGCAGGTTTTGTCTCAGCAAACACTAGAGGTACACATGCATGGAGAATACTTACGGCAGTAATCAGAGCTCCTCCATTCTATACAAATATTAAATTTGTTGCACATTGCCACATAGGCAGCTAGTGAGACACATGGATTTTGAATGTACTCAGTGTCTTGAACCCATATATCACAGAATAGCTCAGGTGGAACCTAAAAGGGAAAAAATCAAAAATATTGTACCTTCACAGAGACCCTGCTATGTAGCAAGAAGATTGACCGTTTTCAATATCAACTACAAACAACGAAGTCAAAAGTTCTTGGTTCACAGAAAAAAAAGGGGCCACCAGCCTTTACTGGTCTACAGAGAGTCTACTGGTATTTAAAAGTAAGGCTTCCTGAACATGTAAAAAAACAAATGTGAGACATCCTTAAACTCTTCAGCTTCATCTATCATAAATGTCAAGGCAAGAGCTAATACAATTTTTCCAAGAAAAGACTTAATTACTCACTGTACTTCATTCTTCCTTCCTCTATGCTTTTGTCTGTTTTTGGTCTCCCCTTCATCAAACTCAACAATATACAAAAGTTGAAAGGGTAAAGGTACTTACATGAGCACAAATAATTATTTTATTTGCACACTGTTTTCTGCTTTAGGCTTGCTTTAAAGGGTCTGTTCTACTCTCTCATCACTGTGAGCTGGAACTCCTGCTCTCTACAGACCTTGAGCATGGAGGCTTTTACATTATTTATTGTGATTTGGAATTTGTTAAATTACTGAACGCTTAAATATGAAATAAATCCTAAAATTATTTTATTTTACTTTGCTGTACATACTATTGACCCAATTGAGTTATCTGGAACTGATTTATAAATTAGATGCTATTACCAAAACTAATAGAGATATATTAGGAATTCTGAAATTGTCAGTTGCTTATTGTGCTTATTATCAAGCTGCTGCACTCTTCAATTATTTTTATCTTGCAACTGCAGAAACAAAAAAGTATGTATCTCATTCCATAGATGTGGTTACATATAGTTTCACAGTAATGAAATTATCAAGTATACAAAATTATATCAGAACTGCATCTCTCCCAAAATGTAAGCTTCCAATATATTTAACATACATAAGGATGACAGCTGCTGAAGGTCTGGTTCAACACCAGTCTGAAGCACTCCGAGCAGTCCATGACTGAGCAATTAGTTTCCTGGTGCCTGTCTTCTCCAACATACTTCAATGTGTCTGGCACTTGCCAGCTGTCTATAAAAGTCGATGGAGCATCACTTTTGCTTAACACTGTCCTGTTGGGTAGCATCAGGTCATTTTCCAAGCTTCTGTCACAGAGACCTATGTATTACCAGAAGAAAAAAGCAGGTTAACACTGGACAGTTCATTGTGAACTATGTTTGAAGTGGCATATTCAAACAATTAAATTGCTTTTAAAAAACTTATAATAAGTAAATAACTTTTTAAAAATTTAAACAACATGACAGCATCACAACCCACAACAGACGTGCAAAGTCTGGTAGGATCAAAACACAGGAACTTCACACAAATGAAGCAAAGGGAAAGTAAAATATATCTGTGAATTGCACATGTATGAAACAAGAACTATGATATGTCAAAGAGCTGTTCAGAGAGCCTAGCAATGGCATGCAAGCTTCACCACTCAGTTGCACAAGCACTAAAGAAAAAAATATTAAAAAATAAAAAAAAAGGTTACAAAGCACCTCTATGTATAGCAACAAATGAAAACTGCAAATGTTATCAGAAAAGGCAACTCCCGTTAAATGCCACGATGCCTATCTGATACCGTACTTCTAAAATGTAATACTCTCTATTACTTATGCTTCTGGGCAGTCCTGATCACCTGTTGGCTTAAGAGCTAACATAAAAGTGCAGCTTTTGGCACTTCCAGGTACATTTATATTACCACTCAGCAGGAAGAAAGCAATCTTTCCTGCACTTGCTTCACAGAAGACGGCAGCACATTTTGTTTCTGTTTAAACTAAGGTAGTTGGCAATTTCAAAATACTGTGGAACAAAGGAAACAAGGTAACACATGGAAAGCCATTTGGTCAACACAAAACATCCAAGTATTACAACAGTCTCTGGTGGAAAGTCCTTCAAGAGCCAGCAGGTACAAAAGCAGAATGACAGGTCAGTATTCCATTCTTTCTTCCTAATCACAATTTCTGATACTTTTGTATCAGATTTCTCGAAAGCATTCTTCTGATGTTTCCACAAACTTTCATGGTAATTCTAAAGATATCTGTTCAATAATTATTGGTGGATTTGACCCTTTCCTAGTGATTTGGTCTGTTTTAGCGTTTTTCACAATGAGCAAGCCACTGATAATCAGTGATAAAGCTATATGCATTCAGAGAGTAAAACAGCTTTTGAAGCTGTAAATATTAATCGACCAAAAATGTTTCTTGTTGAATGTTTTGAGGCTGTGAGTCTATGCAACACATATAGAAAGTACTTGACAGTTCTGAGAGCTCTAAAGGGACTGCCACCATGTCTGACTTATCTTTTTCCAGTTTTCTTGTGCGTTGACAAGAAGATCTAACACAGCAAAACTAAGGTTTCATGTTTGGCTTGGCTGGATCTGGCTGTGCCTTCAACACTGACATGCTTGCACTGTTTCTCCAGTGTTGCTACAGAGATGGCCATGATCCCTTGTGACATCCCTCATCTCCCACACCAGCTCTTCACCAATTGCCATGTTTGCCTGACCCAGTCACTGTAAAAGACACTGTTATCTGCCACAGGTCCTTCCAAGGGATGCTTGCTGCTACAAAACTGCAATGGTGCCTTCAGTTCTATCATCTTCATGAAGCTGAGAAATTAGGATGTATCAATACTGCAGATCAGCCTAAAGCCATTCTGAGAAAGCTCAAATACGAGAAGCAGACCAACACAGAAAGCATGAGAGCTCAGGGCAGGCTAATTTGCCCTGGAAAGGTACAGGGCAACCTTATAGCAAGTTCTGGTGAGCCACAACAGACAGCACTGTGCAGGCAGATTTGCACAGCAAATCCCAATCAGAGATGAATACCAGAAACATACAGCACATTCTCCAAAGAAGTTACATGTTGAACACCAGCCACAGAGATGTGTTGTCATCTTGTTAATGAGCCATGTAAAACAGAAATGTAATGTTCTTAATTCTCCCTATCGCAATAATCAAACAGGTTAATGCAAAAGAGACTTTCAAGGATAACTTGAATCAGGCCTACTGAAAAATACTATCTTTACATTCTTGTCTCTGCTTGATCTAATTACAATAAAAATTAGCCATATAGAGTAAGAATAATATTAAAACCAAAGGTTAGAGTAAATTACAGATAATAATCCAATTTCAAAATGGCAGTAAATTCAAACTCTCTTCCTTTGCAAGAAGCACATTACTGTCCGCAGAACTTGGAACTTGACTGAGCTATCACTGGTATTTGATACTGAGCTACAGGCATTTGCCCTTTCTGAAACTGGCAAGATTTCCACTGTAATTATGAACTCTGTAACCCTGGTTTCCAGCTCCAAATTACAGCAGATAACTTTACAGATTCAGGTGTCACAGTAAGAATTTAGAACAACAGAAAAACATGCTTGTAAAAGCTATAGCTCTAGCAGCTTACTCAAGTTCATGGTTTTTAGAGAGAAAGTAGCTACATGAAACGATTGAGCAGACCCAAAAGAGTGCAGCATTGGGGTTATTTAACCCATTACTATTAAAAAATTCCCTCTGAACTATTTCCTCTAACAGATGAACTAAGATAGGTTCTCTCGAGTTAACAGTTCCTGTGAATTCTGACCTTTAGAAACTGAAAATAGCACATATCACTTCCTATAAGATGGACAGCAAACACTAAATCTGTAAATGACCTTATTTAACATTACAGATTTATGCCCAACTTACTTATTTGGGTTTGGTTACAGCAATCATGCTTGTTATTCAAACAGGCTACATTCAGAAGCAAAACTGTCAGTAAAAAGTGATTACATTGATAGGTGTCAAACATTATTTCAACAATTAACAAAATTATTAATCATTTCATGTTAATAGTATCTTAAAATTTGCAATGATCTGCAATAACTCTTTTAAGCAAGATTCTGCAAAAGATATAATTAGGGAAATGTGCCTCCCTAGCAAAGCATCTGAATGTCTTTATTTCTTGCAGTACTCTATACTTACCACATAGTCCCAAAGCTTTTGGTTCTCTGGTAGCATTAAACTCTATAATCATCACACCTGTGTTGTGAAACCACTGAATTCTGATTTTTGTTGGGGTCTCAACTGCATACTTGAAGCCTGAATCCTCTACTTTGTATCCGTATTTTCTAACAGTAGGCCAAGCAAATCTTGAATTTACTGTTACCTAAAATGCACACAGAGAACAGTTTAAATGTCAGGCACCAACTGCTGCAGGTAGAAGAACTAAGGCCAGATTTTCCACAGTTTAGGAATCTAACTCCAAACTAATTTAAAAAGAAGCCAGGCTCATCTCCACAAAGATATCTAGGCACTGAAGGGAGCAGAACTCACTTTAACTGCCTTGCTCTGCGACTTACCTCATTAACTGTCCTTTTATCACATTTTGACTCTTTGAATTTACAAGCAGTTTACTAAATTCCCAATTCCTAACAATGAAATATATTACCTATTGTGTCTTACTCTGATCTTCCATTACCACATGAGAAGGCAGCTGATAATTACAGAAGTAAAATGCTGTCTGAAAGGCAGAGGAAAATAAAACCTCAAAGTACTTACTTTTCTATTTAAACGATTGATGACAATTTGGTTTGATAAATAGGTTAAGTTCAACATTGCCAGGCACAGGGAAGTTGAATTTGAATTATTCTGTGGAGAAGGCAAAAATATATCAACCGTAGTTATAATGTGCAAAATCTTTATACATTAGCTGTTTATTATTTTTAGGTACTGGGACATTAAGGATTGTTTGTGTATAGTTTTAAGAGAGGAAAGCTGCTGCTGATTGTACTTTCATGTCTGGAGTACAAAGTTCATCTGGATAGCATTCTTGCAAAATACACAAACAAAATATTATTATGTTTAAGAACTGTGTTGTATCACCCATTCTTTAAATTGCAACAGAAATAAAGGTTTTCAGAAAAATAACTACAGCAGAGTAGCTGTTTGGACATTCTAAAATAGGAACTACATATCTGAAGGTGAGCAAAAACGGGACCGGGAACGATGAATTTATATGATCAATGAACAGTACAGAAGAAATTGATCAGAAATACATGTACATTTATTGAGCTACAAGGTGCTGAACAAAAAAGAAACAGCATTTAATACAATATAAAACACAAATCTGAAAGTCAGAAACCGATCTGCTTTTTCATATCAATCATATTAAGCTTCTAGAATTAACTTCCATAAGGTACTATTCATGACCAAACCTTGTGATGAGCATTTATACGGACATCAAAATTACCTAGCTTTCATAGAAGAGACTGGAGTTAAAAGAATTTTTTAAAGGCTCTTGAGCACTTAACTCTTCACGACATAAAGCCAATCTCCACACTATCCATTAGGCAGAATATTTTGAAATTGTTTCCTGTCGTGTTTCTCTCTTCCCTCTCTGAAACAGCAAATACTTGCCCCTGTCTGAGACCTAGAATGTACAAGGTGGTCTAATTTAGTCTGACAATGCTACATTCTTTTAGGGCTCTCAAGACTGGTGTTTCCAGTGCAAATTTCTCCATATGAAAATATAGAAAAGTGATGCATTGAAATATATTTCTAGGCTGTGTTAGCCTGCATTCCTTGAAACAAATTTAGGGTTGAATGAAACTTAATAAGGAATTCAGGTGTGTTAATCCTCACTCTGCAAGGTATTGCCCAATGAAATGCCAAGTGGGCTAATGCAGCTTCGAAAAGTTCTTTTGAATTCTATATATCTTCTCTTCAGTGCAGTAAAGTCAAGTAAAGCTAGATACACAAGAAATAACACTCTACAGCGGTACTTTTTACATGCTGGTACTCATGCAAGAGACTCATAAATGCATGTCCACTTAATCTCTCGCAACATTGTCTACTTTACACATGAAATAAGATAATATGGATCTACCTCCCACCTTCGAGCTCTTTCAGAAGAACTATGCCCATACAACTCTTGTAAAGTATTGTAAAGTGCAAGTACAGTTCACAGATATTGCATAGGAGTGAACAATTAAACACAATTATGTACTAATATTATAACCTTTTATTTAGAAGGATGTGCATTAGAGGAATATATATAACTTATTCCCAAGATACATCTTATTAGCACTACTGAACATCCTTTGTTAGCTGATAAATGTTAGTTACCATTCTACAGTCAAGGACATGGATGGTGATAGTTTCATCTTTAGTTTGACTAACAATGTAGGATGCTTCTTTGAATAAAGCCAAATGATTTCCATCATAGGTTACAATGCTCAGATCAGAGAAAATTGTGCAACGACCTAAGAAAAATAAAAATAAAAATAAAATAAATATTTTCTAACATACTTTACTTTCTGTAAGCACTACAAAATATGAAAATAAAACAATGAGTTTTATAAGATTAACTTCTTTGCTGTACAGTTTCACATATGTATCACATTTTATATTTTATCACTGTTGCATCTCTCTAAATGGACAGTGGAGTCAAATCCTGCATATTCCCGTGGGACAATTTGCAGTCCTCTGTAATCAGTTACTTTCTTACAGTTCTTGCCAGCACAGATTTAGAATTTTCACAAACCCTAAACTAGCAAAAACATGGATGAGAGTGGATCATGCCAGAACCTTAGTTCTCCTCTAGTCTTGTTCCTCAGCAGCGGGCTCTTGTTGCATGTTCCCTTCTTTCCAGTCTTACTGCTAAAGCTTTTATATTTCAAATGGTTTGGAGTTCTGCTCTTAATTATTTCATACTCCAGATCATAAGTGGAAATCTGCATTGCTTATCTCTGCCTCCTTTCTTTGCCATTATGGACTAAATTTAATTTTCTTTAAGGTTTGGATTCATCCTGCCTAATTCTATGTAATTGATGGGAGTGACTACAGTACACCTATGCTTCTGGAGCCCCCAGACTGTTAACAGTGATTGTTAATGTAGTCTAAGAGTCTTCTCATTCTGAAGTAGATATACAATGAACTATAAAATCCATGGCTATATTGACTATGTCTCCTCTGATTAGACAGAACACAGGTCTAAGTCAGACCTAGACAAGTCCACTGCAGATACCTAGAGCTGGGCAAGATATTCATCCTACATTAAAGGAGCATTGTGATTTAATTTAATTGGATGTAGAACTACAACTATAAAATGTATTAGACAACAAATTACCTGTACAACATCGATCTTTTTCTATGCCAGGGTTATAGAAGTGTTATTTCTTAGCCTTCTTACACATGCATTAAGTTGCTACTTAAATTCACTTCAAAAGTACTGCGTAATTAAAACTTACATGCACATTCCCACTTTGGGCAGCATTTGTCCCCATTCATTTGAGTAGCAAATCCTAAAACTCCACAGCTGGGTTGAGTTGCATTGTATGGGCAGTTCTGTGACTTATTAACTTGGATCAGTTGTCCATCCAAGCAAATGTATTTTATGCACTCATTCTCTGTGATTGGCTAAGGCATATTTAAAAGACATAGGTTACCATTCTTACCAAGCTAGTATTACAGTATTGCAGAGTATTTGCTCAAAAAAGGGGCTCACATTTTTCAGGTACAGAATATTTATGCATCCCTATGACAATAGGGGAAGATTTAAGTGAAAAGCATCTTTGAAAATCTAACCATTCTGAGGACAGTTGAAAATTCTGTCCTGTTGTAACATGTAGAACTTTTTTTTTTTTAACTTTAAATTAAAAGAAGTTGAGAAGAAAAGGTATGGAAGAACACAAGTAGGGAGAGTAACAAGAATCTGTGAGAAGGAGGGCTACATGACAGAAAAATACCATTGAACGACATGAAGAACCACATTTTGCCAAAAAAAAACATTCTAGTAACAGTCACACTCAGAAAACTGAGGCCCAAATCATAGTGTATTATAGCACTTATGAAAACCATTATGTGCAGTTGAAGTTGTCTAGACTTACAGATATAACTGTGAAAATAATAGGTTGCCCTGTTTAATGCAGATATTTTAAATCCTAAAGATAACAACATGTCTCATAAATAATGGTTTTATCAGTATGTAAAAGTAACCTAGATATACTCAAAACCAAACAGAAAAATATTGATAATGTTACTCACTGTACAAGTATGTAGAGTAGCTGTTTCTCTAGGTAGCATAGAAGTTGATGGTGTGAATCCTGACATGGCTTCAGTTGCCAATCCATCAGAAAATGTTGTAGTCAAACCATAAAGTGGTTTGGTAGATAAATGGGCAAATGAGGAAACTGATGGAGCTGTTGTGACATTTGGATGGTCAGAAATCATTAATAGTGAACTCACAGGTGTCTGTACCTCAGATGTTATTCCAAGTTTTGAAGTTTGACTAGTGCTGGCCAATGACGCAGCTATCGAAGAAAAAGGTTTTGGTTCAGAAGATGAATGTATGGTGGTCAGTACTGATACACTTACATTAGAAGGAGTTGCAGTTGTGTTTGTGAAATACGGAGAATAAAATGTCTGAGGTATTTCTGAGGTAATGGTAACACCCTGAGTATGGATGGGTTGCACTTCTGTCATTAATACCAGCTCTTCAAATTTTTCTGTATCAGGGGACATAGGTTCTTTTGCTTTTAAAGTAACAGAAAAATAGGTGGGCTTCACAGAGGTTGTGATGGATTCTGTTACAGCTTCTGTTTTGTCTGAAGTTGCTGATACAATGGTACTGTTTTGCCCTGTACTGCTTATCACTGAAGAGGCTGAAGTTCCAGCTGATGAATGGACCATAGCTGAAAACACTGTACTTGTCAGAGGAGTGGAACTGTAGGCAGTGGTTGAAAGTGTGACTTGCTTTGGCATCACTGAAGTTTTCTCTGTAGCACTTTTACCCATTGATGTGGATGCTGTTGAAATCACAGGTGTTAAAAAGGCACTTACGGATGGCTCACCAGAGGTTGACTTATATTCTGGTGAAGCTGTAGTTGTTTCAGCTGTTTGACTTGAAACAAGTGATTCAGTAACTGGGGCTTGCCATGTGAATTTTAGACCAGTATCTGCCTTCAGTGTGGAAAATGAAGGGAAGGCATCTTTTTTAATGGTTGCTAAAGAAGAGGAAGATGCAAGCACTTCTGTTGAGGAAGGAAGAATTCTGGTGCCAAAAATCAAGTCAGCTGTTTTTCTAGTTGGGACAGCAGACTGCAAAACAGAAGTGCTTGGTGTATACGGCTGCGTAACTGAATCAGTTAAATGCAACTCTTTTTCAGTTAGTAAAATAACTTGTGTAGGACCTAATGAGGTAGGTAATACACTTGAATGAATGTCTTTAGGTAGGAAAGTAGTTAAGGGGGATGAGGAAGTCAATTCTACTGTAGCTTCAGTTGTGCTTAATAGAATTTGTGACTGATCAGTGGATTTTGCTGGAGTTTCTGCAGGATGCTGGTGAATTGGGGTACTGATTTGGCCTGTCAAGGAAGGCGTAGAAGTCTGCTGAGCAAGTTCCATAGCTATTTCAGTAGAAAAATGTGGTAGAGCCACAGCCTTTGTGGTCTGTGCTGGAACTTTATCTCCTGAAGATGTTTGCCAAGGGGTGGGGCCTACTGAAGATAGACTAAAGGCTGTCTGAGCTGTAGCAGCAGTAGATTTTACTGTATCTGTTATACTTTTGGCTGTAGACTTCAATGCTGTAGAAATTATTTCAGTTTCTAATGGGTATTTTGGTGTGGTTGTTACTTCCAGTATTATTTGTGCTAAAGAAGTTGAAGAAACCGACTGATCTGCTAGATACTGAGAGGTGGAGAAAGTGTGAGAAGACTTTGTTACTGGAAGTACAGCAGAAGTGGACAGAGCTAATTTTTCTTTGTCTGTCGTTGCTTTTTTGGTTGTTATATGCTGACTGCTGAATTCAGAGGATGGAGAGAATGTGGCATAAGTGATATTTAAAATGGCTCTGTCTGGCAATTTGTCATATGATACTGTTGTTATTGGACTTGATTGTTCTGTTATAGTGGATAAAGTAGAGAAAGTCAGAAGTGGGGAGGTCTTTTCTGTTGCTAACATAGATTTTGCTGAAGTTGTTCTTAGATATAAAGAGATAGGTTCATGGGATGTATGCATGGGACTGAGAGCTGTCAGTGATGCTTCTTTTCCATAAGTGGGTAGTGAAGGAAGAGAAATATTTAAAGAGATTAGAGAGCTTGATGGTGAAGAAGGGAAAGCAGATGGCTTTCTAGTGGAGATGCTAGTAATTCCTTCCACTTCTGATTCATCAGGCTTTGTTGTTAACAATGTGGTTTCAGTTGTACTGTGGAGAGTATGTGGAGATCCAGTGAAGGACGTTGTTTGAGCTGACTTTCTTTTTGTAGCTATGAAAGGAACTGTGGTGGTTTCTTTTGATGAGATAAAGGTTTTCATTGCTGATGTGGTGACACTACCTGAATACGCTGAAGTGCTTGTCTTCACTGTACTTAAAACCAGAGGTAACTTGTATTCAGTAAATGTTTTTCCAGAAAGCAAAGTTGATTTTGCTGCTAATTCAGAAGGTGATGTTATTTTGGATGTTACCTCCATAGGCAAAGGTGTCACTCTGGTAGTCTGAGGCAAAACAGGATATTTAGTATACAATGTAGTCAAAAACTCCGTTCTGTTTAGAACTATGTATGAGGGATACCCTGTAGTTGACACGGTTTTAAATGTTTTTTTTAATTCACCTAATGCTGGAGAAGCAGGAGTAGAAACAGACACTGAAGGTCTTTTTGTAGAAAGAGTGATGGATTTTTCAGTTGTAGAACTAGGATGCAGTGAATATGGAGGGAAATAGGAACTAGATGTATGCTCCACAGGAGATGGTGTTTTAGGAGTTTCCTTTCCATGAGTTGTAAATGGTAACACAGTTGTTTTTAATGATCTCTCTTGAGTTTGCAGAGTTGTTGTCTTTGGACCTAGAGTTGTAGTGAAAGGAACCCCCACAGTATCTGTCAGGTGATGAACAATTTCAATAGGAGGTTCTGTAATTGCCTTTCCTAATGAAACAGGCAGTGTGGATGTTGGCGAAAACACAGTCTTTGCACTTTGTTCAGTTAAAACAAGTGCTGCTTTCGTTGTTTCTGAAGATGCTGGTTTTAGCAAAGACAAAGTAGTGATCACAGGAGAAAACGATGTTACTGTAACATTAGCTACTGTGGTAGAAGACTGTCTTATGCTTATTTTTGTCCTTTCTGAAGTTCCTGTTAGGTTCAGTGATGATGTATATGAAGGCATGCCCAGAGGTGGTAATGTGGAATACTGGGGCTGATACGCAGTAGTTTTTTCTATTCTTGATTCAAATGAAGGGAGTGTAAATGTTGTGAGTCCTTCTGGTTTTACTTGTGCTTCTTTTGTGGAAAGTGTTGTCGTGGCTATTTCTGATATTTCCATTGTTTTCGTTTTGACTGGCAATTCTGTTGTTCTAAGTGTAATTGGTGTCCCAGTAAAAATAAAAGTAGAAATTGGTTTGCCTTCTGATTCTGTGCTTCTAGTCACTGCATGTGTCGCAGTTACTGTGTGAAGTTCTGTTGCCTTCAATAGCTTAGTGGAACCACTACCGATCACTTGTATCTTTGTGGAGGATTCTGAAGTGGCAGTAGATGGAAACAACGGAGAAATGTCAGCGAGAGAAGACAAGCTTATGTTAGATTTTGCTGTCGCAGATGTTGCTGTAGTTCTTCCCCCAAATGAAGTCATTCCTGCTGACTGTGAAGAAAGATATGATGATAAAGGTATGGCTGGAAGCGTTGTATTAGATGTTACAGCTGAAAATTTAGTTTTCCCTGTAGTTGCAGTGAATTTTAATTTTGAAGCAAGTGTTGTTTCTGTGTCCTTTGCTTCAGGTACAGGAAATGAAGTTACCACTTTGCTAACCACTGCCAAAGTTGTACTTGACGTAACATGTGAAACTGCTGGTGTTTGAATGCTTGGTGACAAAGGTGGACTATCATCTGCCGGTTCAATGCCTGAAATCAGACACAAATAAATGGTAGTCTGATATTTAGACATAAATTACAGATATAAAGCTAGTAGAGCTAGAAGGAGTTTACGTTAACTCATTTAGCTCTGATTTTTTCAACTGCCTTTAAACTTCTAAAATTCGTAAAATTCAAAAATAAATTCATTCAATCATTTGCTCCACATCTAATGTTACTGAAATGTTTTATGAAGAAAGAACATCTTTTTTATTTTAAAATGACTCAGATTTTTGAGGAGTGAAACTAAAATAGATGTCCAGTGAAAACTCAAGATTTGCATAACTAAGGTCATAATTACACAAATTTAAGCACCCGTACCTGAAAATTTGACTAAAACATAACCTCACACATTAATAAGCTAAATGTCATACATAATATATACAAATTTTCAAACATACAGTCTTCAAAATACACGCATCTTTGAGTGATTTCATCCAGCAACATATTGAGAGGACAAGCAGGGATGCATCCTTCCACTCTGGAAGAAAAACAATTAGTATTAATTAGCTGAACAGTATCTTCTGGGTCAGGTATTTCATTTTAGGCAAACACTATTTATTTTTAAAATATTTTTGAGTAGACAGACTTGTTCTATATAAATCTCATCACATCAGTGTACTCCTTCAAAACATCATTACCACGGCTTACGTTCTCACACAGACCCAAGCTGAAGCATGAACTCTGCAATACTTCAGCCTGTGAAATGAATGTTCACAGGTTCAATGGTAAATGCTATCACCTAAGAAATACCAAACCTTTTTTGTACACCAAAATCCAAATGCCATTTTTACAAGACTCAGTACAACTTCCAGTCCTGCTGAAAAGCACAATGGGTACAGAAAAGCAAAAAGCAAGGATAGATATGGTTGTTGCAATGACATAATTGAGTGTACTGAGACACTTGAACGGGTTGCCCAGAGAAGCTGTGGATGCCCCTTCCCTGGAAGTGTTCAAGGCCAGGCTGGATGGGGCTTTGAGCAACCTGGTATAGTGGGAGGTGTCCGTGCCTGTGGCAGGGGGGTTGGAACTGGATGGTCTTTAAGGTCCCTTCCAACACAAACCATCCTATGACTCTATGATAATGAAAATATAGGGGTACAACTATCTGAAACAAAGTTAACATCACTTCTCTTTACTAGTACACTATAATACCCTCCAGCTTGAAAGTTACAAATATACTTGTAATTCCAAACTCTGACAATACATACCTAACAACTGCTGTCTAGAAATGTCACTTTCATGTAACTGCCACAGCAATTTGTATTTCACTTCTTTTCTCGCTCACTCATCTCCTTATACATGAACACAGACCTCCTGTACTAAGCCTATGTCTGGTCCATCACATGCTTATTATGCTGTATATTACCCAAATTACATAATTTTCCATTTACAGAAACTTACTTTGGTACTGTCTGACAGTTTTTTCCCAAAGGATCCCTGCATGTTTTGAAACAAGGACTTGCACAGGCATCATAATGCCATTCACACACAGAGGGTGATAGAAATTTATATTTGGGATCTGAAAAACAAGCAAGATCTGTTAATCTCAAGTATTTCTAGAAACTCACACACACATATATCACTAAGAAGCACAGCTGAAGTTCACTGCAGCTCTCAAACTCTTACTGTTTCTACCTGTATTCTCTACAAACAAAATTGGTAATTTTTTTTACTGTTAAGGTCTTTGTGAAACATAAAGGAACACTTTACTTTTATGCACAGTACATTACAGAATGCTGGCTCTGAAGCCTGTTTTGGTCTTTGCAGTATAAAACTGAATTAGCCACATTTACTGCATATTATAATCACTTGAAAATAAACCAAGAAAATTCAGAGCTGTTGTTCTTAACTTTTAAAAAACATATCAACAATGAATCTGTACTTTGGTTATTCAATCAAAATGCAAAATTAAGATATACATTTAGTACAATTATTGCTATTACAATCAAATAAAAAGCACCAGATAGATACACTGATACACTTTATAACACAATGTATCATAACCTTGATTTGCCTGGTGTGTAAAATTAGCTGATACAGGTGTACATAACTTGCATGATACAATTGCATTTTAAAAACTAAAATAAACACAAATAAACAAACCAAAAGAAATAAAATAATCTGGTATGAGGCCAATTTAGGTTCCTTACAACAATGTATCTCAACAGTTGATCTTTTCAGAAGCACTGTAAGATAGGCATTCCAAGAAAGTAATTCAAACCTCAAATCATTTTGAGTCTGAAATTCTAACGGTTCATATGATGATCAAAGCAACTCAGAAATGATCAGACATGTAGTCTTGAAATTTTTAACTCAAAAGATATACTTCACCAGACAAAACGCTACCAAAAAAATGAAATACAGCATGGCAAATTCAAAATCAACCAAACCAAACAACCAAACAACCCACCCACCCACTCAACTTGCCTTCAGAACATCTGTGCAGACAGTATTTATTGAAATGCTTCAAATCCAGATAATTGAAACTCAAAGTACAAACTCACAAAAAGGAAGTTAAACTTCAAAGTGAAAATAAATGGAAGTAAGGATCAGCTATACTTCCAATGTTTATTAAATTATGCAATAACGTTACAGAATGAATGTAAAGATGAAATATAAATGGACTCTTAGACTGAATATAAAACCTCGGAGAAACATTCTCGGCAATCATACGGGTGACATACATGGGTGTATACACGTGTGTGTTCAAATGCATTATCATGCTTTCCTTTTCACTACAATCCTGTCCCATCTGCATGCAGAATGGTTTCCCATACCAATTCTGGACGTAGCCCAGTGGTTCTTCCAAGTCTGTGTGACTTAAACAATCCATCTGGATTTTGGTACCTGAACTACAACAGCCCACCTCAGCTCCTTCCTGTAGCAGCCAGGGCAAGGCAGTGACAATTCCCTTATGCCTATGCCTAGAGGAGACCACCACCGTGACATATAGGTCCCCTATAGATTGGTAAACCTGCTCTTATACCTATGTGGTTCAGAACCTATGAAGACCCGCTGCACTTGAACAATGATTATATTAATGACCAGAAAGAGAATGCTTACTGCTTAGAAAGAGTTTCCATTTTTGGTCTTTGTAAGTCTTTTTTGCTTTTATGTTTTGCTGATCTTTACAGATACAAAGAGACACTCATCCTTCCTGAAGATACTAAGAAATCATCTTTCCTGCAATTTAGGTGCATCTGCAGTTATGGGTAGTTACTCTTCTGCAATTGTTAACCATAAATGTCTTCTTTCTTAGTATAAATAATTCTCTTAAATCAATGATATAAATCAAACTCAGACACACACACCATTAGTAGAGTAAGAGTGTCTATGTTGCCACCTAGTGCTATCCTTTTAACAGTGTTGTCCTACGCAGGGACATGTCACTGCTTTCAAAAATGTGACTCTTAATGACAGTAACAAATGAATTTATAGTTACATTCCTATATAGAACTAAGTACACTTCCCTGAATTAATCTGTGAACCCTTCTAGTGAAACCAACTTAAATTACATAAATCTAATGGAGGAAGGGAATTATTTCTACACATTTTGCTGACTGATGTATGGGGTTTTGCATTCACTGACAGCTCAGAGTGAAAAGGTTTAAGGACAAATGAAGAGGATATTTGACAAAAAGAACATATCCGAGACGTACTGGAAAAAGCAATCACTGCCCACAGTAACGACCAGCTATCACAGTATATCCCAGCGCAATCTAGGAAATCTCATCAGACTACCCTAGGTTAAGTTCAGAGACAGATCCATAACTTTTAACTCCTACCATAAACCTCGCCACTAATCATAAAAGAAGTTTCAAACACAACAAAGGCACAAGCTTTGTAGAATACATATGACAACCTGACGAAGAATGCCAGTTTCCCAGTTTAGCAGAGCAGTGATCTTCAATTAACACTTGCAAGTGCTGGGATTAACATACTTTCTCTCATTCTTCAAATAAACTTAAACTGTTATGAAATGATTGCCACATTTCCCTCAAGCATTCCAGCAGATTAAGTTCACAGAGTTTGCAGGTGTTACATGCCTTGGTAGGAAATAGTGGGGAACTTGTACATAGGCAGATAGCATTTGCTGAGTGGTTCAAGAACATCGGTTTCCGTAAAGAAGTAACAAAATCATGCTTTTCTGCAAATTTTATCTCTGCTTCTGTAGAACAAAGGATGGACAACAGATGAATTCATGAACCTTGTCATAAAAATGGTTTTCAAAGGAGAGCTATAGAACCAGTAGGCACTTTAATTTCTAGTCAATGGATGTGAAGGTATTGAATATGCCACGCCAAGCTCTATTAGTTTTTTGTAGTGTGTAAATTGCATAAAAGAACAAACCAGATCACCACAGCAAGAGTTGAATATATTCCATGAATTGGTTTCCAGTATCTCAAAAGTTTTCAGTACATCTCAGTAAACCCATCAGATACAGTGAAATATACGCATTACTAATTATAGGAAAATGCCTTTACAGCATTAGACAAATTTCAGCTTATTTTAATTTATTTTGATTCATCATATTTTAAGTTTTCACTATTAACAGTATCACTTCTAGAATGCCTATTCAGCTCAAGGACCTAGCCAATCAACTGTGCTAGCCACCATAAAAAACACACAGCAAGATGCAGTTCCTGCTTAAAAAAGTTTACACTAAGTAGAGATTAGGCAGAAAATGAAGGTGAGGTGAAACAGGCAGAGTCTTGTTCTGAACTAAAATAAATTTAAGACTAAGCCAAGAGAATAAACAAAGTATCTCTAAACCTAGGTAACATAATAGATATTTTTGCCTCTTTTCACTACCTTTGCATATAAATTATGACCCTAATACTCACAATCATTAGGGTAAAAGGAAAAGTAATAACAATGTGCTTTAAAGCTATTTAAATGTCCCTCTCCCTAAACTGAGGGAAATACTCCTTTCACTCTCTGTATTGATTTTAGACATTACAGAATCACAGAAATTAACTTTCATGCCAGACAGAACTAGAGTACTGCTATTCCCATTACAGAAAATACCATAGCTCAGAAACTGTGGATTTCACCAGTGTCAGGGCATGAATGCTTTATGCTACCCAGGATGCTAATCAGCCACCTCCACCACATGCTTCCCATTTTTTTAATACTTAAATTCCCCCACCAGCAAACAGTAACATGAGCTTACTGTACTCTGTGCAACAGTACCATTCACTCACAACAAAAGAATGACACACAGTTCACAGACAATGAGTCAAGCTTCTTGTATCAGGTGTGTGTTCCTCAAAAGGATTTGCCATGGCATTTGAAAATAACCATGTACCTCCTGGTGAAGTCTGTCAGCATTTGTCTTGTATTTGGTGACATAGCGAATCCTTAACAAAATGGTAAAGCATGCCCTGGATGGCAGTCGTTCCAGTTGACATACCAGCTGAACCCACATTTATTTTACCTAACAGGAGCTGAGCATAAAAATGTATTATGGTACTGTAGAAAGCTTCTGTATGAATGCACACATACACTTCACCAAAAACAATATATTAAAAGATACTTCCCAACCCCATACTTAGTTCTCTCACTTGCTTGGACTTCAGAGAAGCATTTACGATCTTTGTTCTCTCTGGCTTTCAAATTTAATTCCATGGTAATAAGAACAGCCACCACTATCTAATAAAGAATTTTAACTTTATTTTTTATTAGTGACAGATTGTGGTGTTCTGTTGAGTCACAATGAACTTTCTTAGTACCTTGGCCACTTTTTTTGTGTGTTGACGATTCCTACTGTTCACAAGTCCATCCTGCCATTTTTGATATTGACTTCTACCCCACAAGGACATTTGCCACTGTCAGATTCTTGATATATGAATATGATATTCTATGTTCAAAAATTTCTATTTACTTATAGAAAAAAAAAAAACTGTACTAACTCGAATAAAAGGTTATATTTAAAATAATGTTTTTAAAAAACATGAAAAAAAGAAAAGTATTTAAACTTTCCTTCTCATCTGGCATTTTTTTGTTTTACTTTTCCCAAAGATTTCAAACAATTTAGAAGGAAAATACTTTGCTTTAGAATTAGCCCTATTTATAACAGCAGCAAAACTCTGCTTAGTAACTCAGATTGCCTATCTCCTCAGTTACAAGTTTAGAAACATGAAATCCTATCTACCCACTTAACACACACAAACTACCAACAAACTCTGCCCATGACTTTCAAGTTTCTGCAATGAGAAATGCAAGCAAATATCACCGAAAAGAATAAACTTTGTGCCTAGCCAAAACATTACTGAAAGCAAAATATAATTATCTACCTCTCAAATACTTTACATTTAGTTTACTATTATGCTGTTAGATGAATATAATCCTGTTAATGCAACTATCTGATCTCCTCCTATTTACTCACTCAAAAGCAGGAGGTCAAACGTTTGTGTTTGTAGTATAAATAGGAAAGATGTTATAATTCTACAGGAACCTCAGTTTAATTCCAAGAGCTACTCAGCAGATGTGTTCAGGGACATACCCGGTATTTGCAGGTACAACAGCAGTTGCTCAGCGTTATCCAGTCCCAAGCACCAGGTCATGATCTTTCGGACTGGCAAAGCATACAAGCTCAAATTAAACTTAAGAGCAATTCACTGTAAGTAAAACAGGGCATTTTAAAAAAAATGAATTCTATTGATGGAAATGGATAAGAGTAAATTGAAGTTAAGCTAATCAACTATATGATATATAAATCTGACTTAAGTTGTAAGAGGCTTTTGTAAAAAAAAAAAATAAATCTCATTTTCAGTTTTGTACCATGTTTCTGAATATGTCAGTTAAATAAGATAAAAATACTAAAAACAAGAAAAATGCCCTGTATCAAACAAACTTTGATAAACACCTCTGTGTACAGTGTGCATATACCTACTGCATCTTGAGATTTTATCTGAAAATTCTCTGAGACAGGCCTTACATTTACAGCAAGTTAGTTTTTAAAGCACATAGTTAACACAATTAAGAACTTTGCCATGGAATTTATATTTGTATATAAATGTATTTAGTGCAACTCATTTTTATAATATATATAAAATTAACCCACAGTGGTATTAAAAAAGCATATTATGATAATTCTATGAACAGTAAAAGGCAACTACCTTGAGAGCATGATTAAAAAAATAAAGGTAAGGAAACTGTAGCTATATCCATAAAAAAGATCATCAATTCCTTACTTCCTCTAATTTCCCAATGATTTCAAATGTGAATTGACAGCTCTTACATGACATCTCTGTCTTTGTTCTTCTGGTAAGACTAAGTATATTCTTTCGATTGAATGCATAACAATCCACTGGTGGTAAAAATTCCTGCAAAGAATGTAAAATCTATTTTGTTGTGACTACAAATATTTTCTTGTTACTATACATACTCTAGATACTGAAATTCAGTTATCAGCTCAAACCCTCAAATGTTTGTGGGAACAGGAGAGCAAACAAATCTAATTATAATGAAAACAACTCGATTTAAAAACTGAGGTGACTATTCATGGAAAATACTTTGCAGTATTAGTCCATCCTATCTGTGTAATTTATAGTCAATGTATTTGAATGTGACAATATTTATTGCTATGAAACTGGAAAAAGTGACTCGTCTGCTGACTTTAAACAACCATGTATCTATTGCTGTGGTGAACAGGTCATTTAAAATTCTTCCTTTTGAATGTGCGTCACAGAGCATGAAGAAGTCTCATGAGGAACTTTCTGGCCAAGGGGATTTACTGGGCCTATTATTCTGCTCCTGATATTTATCCTCTGATTCCGCAGGAATAGCTGTTCCCGGTTCAAGAGTTTCTGATCTAATATGCAAAGCATTTACAATAGTCAGCAGGAAATCCAATATGCTTTTGCCTGTGCACTCTGGAGCTGGTGTAACTTTTCCATTAACTTAAACAAATGCTGCTGTATTTTTAGACCGTGTAATTACCCTACATCAGCAGGCTGGGCCTTGTGAAAGTACACTGGAGAAAGATTCGAGCCCTGTGTTTCTCTGCTTATAAAACTCTGAAACCCAAGCCCTCGGATGTGGTGATTAATGAAATGCCTCCAGATCATTTGATCTGATCCCACTTGCTGAGGTAAATTGTTTTAGTTTTCCATTGGCATAGATAGGATTTTTTGGTATAATGACTGGAGGGTAAAGACTTCACACGTGAAAAGACATACCACTCTGTGTTAATGGATGACCACTGAGAATTGGAACATGTTTTAACCTTCTTCATTCCTCCCTCAAAGATAAAAGACTAAGGAGATATTTTTGTTATGTCCAAAAAAAGTTCTTTGCTTGAAACGCTGCACGAACATCCTGGTAACAGCATTAGCTCTGTAATTCTGCTGTCCAAAAACCTCAACAGCTCTGCAATTACAAGCATTTGTCAAGAGGCAACAGGCATTTGGCAATGACAAAATCTGTCATTTTTTCTGAAGTTGGAGTGTGCCAGTCAACAGCTGCATTAGGCTGTCATCATAATGCACCACAAAACATCGGCAGATTCACAATGCAACCATTAACACTTTAATTCAATGTTTTGATAACAAGAAGCTCCACAAGGCACACAGTTGGCCTCTTCTGTCACAGAAGTCAGTGCCTGCTTCAGATTTGTCTGTGCCAAGAGATTCAAAACGGTCACTATAAAACATGGCCAGGCAATGCTTCATTTGTAACAATATTTCATTTTCTTTCTTTGCTTGTAAAACAAAGTTTTGGTTTCAGAGAATGAAGAACTGATTTAAGAAAACTGTATTACCAAGAAAACCTATTAAAATAATTCTGCTACACCAATAAATGTGTTACCAATACATTTGAAGTTACAGCACAATACAAAGCATTAGAACATAAAAATAATAAACACTTGTAGTAATTTGGGAATTTTATATACTGAACAAAGGCCAGTGGATTCAGCAATCAGTAGTCGTCACTGAAGTTCATAAAGAAAGTCATATAGATGCATTAGATGTATCTGATGTATCAAGACAAACCAACAGTAAAGCAAAAGATAGTTTCATGAATAGTCTGCTTTCTTTCATTTTACAGGCCAGTACAACTTCTTGTATCTCATTCCTGATCTGTAAGGCCACCTTCATTTCGACACATGGCTCTGAAGAGTTTAAGACTATGTGAAAACAGTTATTCCTGTTATTTATTTTCCTTACTACTCTAAAAGAGACAGAGTTTGACTTTTTAATGCATGGTGTTTGTCACAAGTTCTTATAGGAGCAATTTCTAGATCCAGCTCCTACAAAGGGTCCTAAGAATGTTGCCTACATTTCTGTTCCTTATGTCTCAGTGGAATGTGACTACTGTTAGGGAACAGGAATCTCTCAAGAGGGTAGAAACAGTCTCACAGCAGTCTATATCGTATATTCAGGAGCTGTAGCTGTCCAAGAAACGTTAGAGAAGGAGGCATCTAAACCCCCAAGAACAGGCATCTATCTCCACTTAGATGGCACCTGAAACACTAGGGGATAACATTGGAAAAGGCAAAGCCTCTGTGAGTGGGTACGTGGATAAAGGTTAAGGTGTTTTTCAGGGGAAATGCAAGGTTTGAGAGGTGTAATGTACAGGCAATGACCTTAGCACTGGATAGTACGACCTCAAAGAAGGCCACAAAGCTTACAATGAGAATGTATTGTAGAGAAAACTCTCTCCTGGTGGGAATCAGAGGGAAAGGAGGAGAAAACATCATCCACAGACCTTACCTTTTAGACACACATTCAGTTTTTTTCTATTCCCTTTGTGAATCCATTATTCATCAGCATGAATTTTCTATTCCTTAAGAATGTTCTCACAACCCACAATGCAAGTATTGTGCAGAAACTTTGCTCTAGTCTATGCATTTCCAAAACCAGCTGGCAAACACAGGGAAGTTGTGTGGGTATTTAATGGCTTGTGACAAGAAAACAGAATCTCATCCTCCCTACAAAGCTCAAAGAAGAAGATTTTGAGCCTGAGTGTCACAAAGAGGTTATCCACAGCTTCCAGTGATGCTGGGGAGAAGTAAGCAATTTCATCACCTTTGAAAATATCAATACCAGTCAGTTTGTATTTCCATAGGGAACAAATTGATGTTCATAAAATACAACTTTAATTACCTACCTACAAGTTTAAAAAGGATTGACAGTCTGAATTCTTCTGAATGATGATACTTCAAAAGCTCAACTGAAGACGCTGAAATGTGGATGAAGTATCCTGGTTTTGTAAATGACTCAAAGGAACTGTATCCAGAAAGCCATGTATTCTTGTGAATAACAAATGTCGATTTGTTATGAAACTCTTCACTTTTTTCCCATTTAGAAAGAAGAAGAGTATTATTGGAGGACAACTGAAGAAAATAATTAGGTCTCTCAGCTGTTTCAAATGAAACCAAGTTGGAATCTGAAAAAACACACAGAACTCATTTATGTGCTCTAATAAACTAAACTCGTTCTGATGTAACATAATGCTATCAGTAGCATGAGCAATGAAAACTGGCAATGGCCTTATCAATGAAAATAACCTGAATCTTGTAACGAAATATACTACGTATGGATTTCAGAGTCCTAGATTCTGATGAATATTTAGTTTTCTAAATACACTACAGATTAAAACAGGATTACAAGCAGGCTAGGACATTTGCCCACATCAGGACAAAGGAATATAGCCCAGCAGTCAGTAAGAACTTCATTTTGTAGCCTTCACTAACCATTTATTTAATAAAAATATAAACTTCACCTAATTAGCTTTACAAGTAATGTTTGCTATCAGAAATTTATAGCTCAAGAGCTCAGACTTTCATTAAAAATAAATTACAAAAATGGATTTTGCATTCAGCTTACAGCATTATGTGTTCATTTCTAAGCAGTCAGCTCTCTAGCCCTTCCCCCAAGAATGTTAACAGCAAAGTCTGTTTTCTGGCAAATGGACCACATGATACCTTACCCTTAAAACAGTACTGTTGATTTCAAGCAAGCCCCTGTACGATCAATTGCAGAGTGGCAGATTTTGAGCCTGTTACAGGCATCTGTTTCTCACAGAATTACTTCATTCTATTTTGCTGTAAACTCTGCTATTCTGTTGAAAACAGCCATTAAACTACTGTAAAATCAACTAACTCTCCAGGCCTGGATAGCATTTCTTGGAAAAAAAAAAAAAGAAAAGCACAGAAAACAAATGATCTCTATTAAACAGATACTCTACCATGTTCTTGTATAACACTTCTGGAAGACCAGATTGTTTTCTGAGCATAAAAACTTTGACTTATTTGAAAAACATAATTGCACTTGTGAGTATCTTTTTAATAACTGTCTGTAGCAAGTAGCTATTTGGTAAGTAATGACAGACAGTCAGTATGATTTAAAATACCTGCCATACAGTCGATCAGTATTAAGACCCAAAACTCTTCATTGTCTATGATTTGTCTGAAACTGATGAAACATATCCATTTTTCTGAGGTAGTGAAGGACCATCGACAAAGATACATAAACGAAGATGTGGATATGAAAAATACTGCACTGATTTTACAAACTCCTTCATGGCCAAATGATGAAATGCCATTCTCTTAAATTGAACTATAAGGCACAAATTCCACTTGTCAAGTTCAATTTTGAGAGAAAGATTTCATACAGATGTAGAACAGTAGGACTGACCTTCCCTTTCCAAACCTAAAATTAATGCAATGTACAAGTGTCTCAAAACTATGACTAATAAAAGCAATCTCACCCGGGATATTCTGTTACATGAGCGCTTGTGTCAGTTCTACAGAAAACAGTTAAATGCTTGTCAGTTTTTCAACTGACCCATACCCCTTTTTTTGATTACACAAAAACCTTCAGGCTGTCCAAAGACCTGATCAGTAGACTATAAGCAGTAAAATTATATTGAGGCTCAAGGGCTCTGTGGGCAGTAAAACTGAGTATGCAGACAACTATAGCTTTTAATATATTCTTGTAAGCCTTCTCCACCTGTCTGAAGGTGTGCAAGACATATTTCATCTGCTGAATAAACAAGAGATTCTTTCACTGGGAAACCTAATTCAGGACATGAAGAAGGCAGAGAGACAGCACACACCCTTAGCTCAGGTTAGAGCCAATGGCCATCTCTGTACAAGACAATAAGTGGTGGTGGCAGAGTGAATGAATTAGAGTGTACTTTTCTTATATCATCTCTCTCCCATTCTTTTCCATGTCCCAGTTCTGCCCGAGGAAAGGTGGAATGGGAAACACATATCTGAAGCACTGGGCTACAATGCTGGTTTTGGTGCTACTAAAGGTTGGTAGGTAGGGAGGGATTGTTGTTTTTCAACTAAAAGTATCTGTTTATAAAGCTAACATCATGTAATTGAAACCAGCCAAACGGAATCTTTGGCAGACAACATTAAGATGCAGAATCAGCTGACATAAAGAGAAAAGATTTTTTGACCCAGGTCTGTACTTAGACATAGGCTAGTATTCAAGGACAGAATGTGCTTTGCCTTACTTAAGCCTCTACATTACAGTGACTTTACCATGTGCTTTGGGTTTATAAAGTCCTGAAGTAAGCATAAAGCTCACTGCATGTCCAGGAGCAATATTTTCTTCTCTCACTGGGAGAACGAAACCATCCACCAGTTTCACTGCCACTACAAATTCTCCATCCAAGTAGCTGACCAGTTTATAAGGGCCTTTTCCCAGAGCTGTTGAGATAAAAAGTCAGAATTACCTTTCATGCCAAGTGTCACACATGCTTGAGCTCTAAATATTATGATACAGCATATGAAGAGGAACACATCTCTCTACTCTGAAAACTGTAGGTGCCATGCACTGAACTGTAATGATAACCAAAACAAAGTCACACTCTTTTAGAAAATACCTGTTCTCAAAACTATCCAAATTACCTAATTTCAATTCTCAAGACTCATCATTAGCTTCTCATTTTCCTCCTTCTCATCCACTTCAGTTTCTAAGTTAACTGAGTCGTCAGTTATTTGATTTAGGGGTAAACAGTGTTCTACAGACCATCCTGCAATCTAAATTGTTTATTTGTATGTTTCTACTACTTCTTACTATTGTTTAAAACCAATTATATTAGTGCCCAGAGTGTGAAGCATTTTGCAAGAAATAGTTTGTTGTCATCAAGTATCAAAGAACTCCTTGAACAGTGTAGATACAAACATAACACTGGGAAGCGTGACAGGAAGAAATCAGCATCACAAGCAAAGGAATGGGCAAATTTTACTTATAAATAAGAAAGCCAAAAGCATGTGAGGTTATCATTTCACAAATCTCACAATGCCACACTTCTTCAGTTAGTTCCAAGTTCACAGTATTTTGAAATGGTTTTTGTAAACTCCTCTGTTAAAACCAGGCATTTTAGACCACACCTGAATAATCTATCTCACTACCGTTATACCCACAAACTAGGACGTGGCAAGCATCCGTCTAAGCTAGAAGTCCCCCAGAACTCCTCAGCTGATAGTTGCAGCTAATACCATTGACACTCACAATCTGTTCAAACAGGTTAAAAATATGAACTGCAATTTGCAGCTTGCTCTTATATTCTGCTTTTCCCTAATCTTAAAAGCTATTAAGAGTTTTGAAATCCTAAGTAAGCTGCATGTAGTATGAACACGTGGCCCATTAGGACACAAGCCCATGCCTAGCTAAACGTGTACAGTGATACTTGGTTACCTTCAGTGCAGGGAGCTGGAAAACATTTTAAAAATTACTTACAACATCTATTATTCTGGAAATGTTATCATAAGTTTAAACTTTAGATCTCTATCCCATTCAAAACTTGAGAAACCACAGCTATCACCTGAGAATTTTGCCTTACCAAAGACAAAAGCTCCAGCTTCCGGTGGGATTGGAAATACTTCACTCTGGATTCATGACAAAGTTACATAGACAAAACCTCTCTCTGCTCTAAGACAGTTTCTTAACCTTACTGTCTCCAAAACTAAGTAATTTTTGGCAATGCTACTGTATTTGAGGTAGAGAAGAAAATCTTTACAAAGAGATTTTTTTATTCCTCACAGGCAGCTCTGGAACATCCTATGTTGAATACTGATGAGCTGGATTAGCAAACAGTGGGAAGATAAGAAAAAAGAAGTATACGATAAGCATGTTTATTGCAAGCTTGTCACATGTACAACCCTCCAGTATTCCAACTAATATCTGTCAGTGAGAATTCAGTAACAAATAAAACTAATACCACACTTACCGTCCAACTTCACAACTAGTACACACTACAACCACAGATGGTAGAGGCACTGCCCTTTCCATCTGTTACAACTACAAGAAGATCACCTATTCTCGGACTGTATTTCATTTATAAAACAAAACAGAACAGAAACGTGAAACTGCAATCAATTCATGTTCAACTGAACTTTACTTAAATTAATTTAAAGGCTTATACAGTGATTTAGCTAAAATTCCACTGCATTATCAATTTAAACCCACTCAAAATCTTTTCAACAGTATGTCTTCTTGGCCATACAGTTTGGGCCTGACATGTTGCACAAGTCTTTTCTAACTTAGACTCAATTCCTCTCCAAGATCTTTTCTGGGTTAAGCTGCTGCAATATGGAGTCTAATAGAAGACCAGAATGTCATGAACCATCTAGATAGGCAGGCTTCTACATAAGCTTGATAAAAAGAGTTATACAATAAATAGCAGGAGTCCTGATCATTCCTCACATCAGGCTGGCTTGCAGTGCTTACATCTATGCCATGTCTAACAATGCAGACACTCTCAATATAACTTTAAAATAGTCTGCACAGAGATTCCAGTGCTACCACAGTAGTACAGCACCCAGTACAAATTAACCACTGAAGTTTTCCTCAAGCACCTTGTACCAATTTTGCACCTCTCTCTGAGACCCGTCCTAATACAGCAGCGATACTTGTTGCTCAGGAATTTAAAGCTAGGTCAGACATACCTAAAAGGATAGTTGTTCCATGTTTAGTCACAAAAAGTTGAATTATCTTAATAACTAGCTCCCTCTGGAGGCTGCACAGGAGATCACGATTGGTTTAACAGAACCAATAGGTATCAATTTTGGACTGCAGTATGCCTTAAGCAAGGAGTGCCACTAGTACTATTGGGTTGAATATTCTATTAATTACTTAATGATTTAATTGTTTAATCATTATTCATAAACGCAAAGCAACTGAGTTAAACAGACTTCTGGGAAAGATCCACGATCAACATTAAAAGGATTATGAAATTAAAAGCCTTTGGAAAAGCAAAATAAACCACTAAAACAGAATCTTGGATATTTTAATAATATATCATTTGCAACTGTTTTCATCAACGTGGTATTTTTATACAAAATACTAAGAGTAATATATAAAGAAACCAAAGATTCCATAGACATATTATCAGCTCCTTTAGGACTTACCTTTGTTGAAATATTCACAATCATAAGCTAAAAAAATAGAAAGAAAAAGAAAGCAGTTGAAGGTATTCTGCAAATGAACAGGTTTTCCATTACCCTTTATTGATTAAGGTGTAAGCCAACTGCTTGGCCAAGTTAGACCACACACAAGCATTTATTCAAACATTTATTATTGCCAAATATTTATTTTACTACACTAATTTAAATAAAACATTATTTTCTAGCAAGAAATACTAAGCTTAAATACAAACAGTTGTCTTTTTGCGACCTCTAGTGGTTAAGACTAAGCTTTGCTGTCTTTCCCTGCTCACATTAAAACACATGCACCTTTTCTATCAAAAATTACAAGTAATCCTTTTGCTCTACGACAAATTTCCTGTGTGACTTTAAGCAAGGTGCATATTCTCTCTGTGCAACTGCAAAGTTAGAAAAATGGTTGTTTGTTTCCTTCCATTTTTTCTGTCTTGCCCTCTTCCATTACATCTTTGGGGAAATATCTGTCTCATGTTAGGCATTTGCACCAGATGCCACAGAAAAAGACCTCAGATTTTTTTTTTTACAACCTCTCAGCACTGTTGAATGGGGATACCAAGGTAATGACAAAATCCTACTTAAAATCCTATTTTTTTTTCCTTCAGAAGACTTATCTTCCACACTTGCTCTGGGGGCAGCACTAAGGCACAGCTATGTTTCCTAGACCCTGTTAATAAGTGCAGGCCTCCTGAAGATGGAAATTACATGAGCTGTTAACTGCATAAGTTTGGTTTGAGGGATGCCCTGCATGCCATATCCTAATATCCATTTCCTGTGACTTTTCCTTTCATATCATGGGATAAGGAAGAAAAAATACAAGTGTATCACCCACCAATATGGAAAGAAGCATGCAATCCAGCTAGACCAAAATGAACCTGGCGATCAGCACCCGCTCATCCTCCTACCCCACAGCTGCTCATTCTGTAGCTCTGCTAACGTGGCTTAATGTTTCAATTCCTGGCCCTAGGCAGCTCAATGTGTTTGATTTTTCAGGTCTGGGTCTCATGAATACAGCGGCAGCCACTGGCCATGCTAGTTAAGTACACTTACGACACACTCTTGGGGACCTCCAGTCTACAGAAACTCCATGCTGGCAGCACTGATGCGCATATGCTGATACACTTGTACAGAAACACTCACAGTCACCTCCTTGGTTACAACCACATGTATCTGTCAAGCAGTTTGAGTAAAACCAGGTGACGTCAATCTGAAAATATAAATATCACTAATTAAGAATATTCATATAGACACTGGCAACAATCATCTCAGCACAAAGTTGTGATTCCTTCAAAATTTAACACATAAGACTTGTAGGTATTAAAGATTTTAGTTTAAATGTCTTCATGAAGAGCAACAGTTTATTAGAACACATCATAAAATCTTGTACACTACTCAGTAACAATTAAACCTATGACCCACTATGAACATGCAGGCTGAGATGTTGATGTGAGCTCGTTTTGCATGGTTTTGTAGTATTTAAACCATAATAAACTCCATAGAAGCTTATGAAATAAGAGAAACTCTTTCCAAACTGACCACAAATAAATATATCTCAGAAGTGTTAATAAAGCTACATACACATAAAATGTAAGAAATAATAAAGTAGATGGAAAACTCTTGTTTTCATGTGAGAGTGTTTCATTTTCTTCGTATAATTACACAATTTCACAGGACAATTTGTGATTTTTCCAGATTACTTTGAAGTCTTGTCTTAAGGGACAAATTTTCAAAGAAATCTATCAATGTTAATTCGCTTATTGAACTGTTATACAGTCTACATGGACTTACACTTGAATATTTATACAGTCATGAGGAATTCAATTGATACCTTATGCCATGGACTAAACCAATGTTATATTAATACAATTTTAACATTAGCTTCCATTTTCCTCCAAAATAATATTATACAAAACAACACTGCAAGATTCCTTGTTGTCTTTCATGTAGAATATCCTTTCTACCTAGGAACCACACTGACACAGTTTTTACACCATGCACACACTCTCAGCACCTGAACATCTTGGGATATGTCACTTTCCATATAACACCTAGCTCTGGAAATCAGCTCCCCCCATTCTTGAACTGAACCTGAACATCTTGGGATATGTCACTTTCCATATAACACCTAGCTCTGGAAATCAGCTCCCCCCATTCTTGAACTGAACCTGAACATCTTGGGATATGTCACTTTCCATATAACACCTAGCTCTGGAAATCAGCTCCCCCCATTCTTGAACTGAACCTGAGCCTGTGGACTGTCCGAACAAGCTGCATGGCTCATTTACTTTCCTTATGAGGTTTCCTGAGTGAGGAGATGTATGCAGCTTTTTTTTTCTAGGAATGAATTCTTCACATCTGGTGCTGCCTAGCCGAAACTGTGAATTTATTTAAACATGCCTGAAAAACGTGCATACTATGTAACACTTTTGGGCAAACTAAAGCAAGTGGTTACAACTATGCAAATGGTGCTTGAGCAGAAAAAAAAGGTAATGCAAATTGGATATAATTTTGTCTCCACTAATTGTAAAGGGAACTAATAAGACTAACCACATTGTTTAAAGCTAAATGGTGCCAAAGTGCTATTATGGGGCACTAACAAATGGCTTACTGTCTAAGTCAGCTAAAGTGCAGCTAGTCCTTGTGACAGGTCCAGTTAAACACTCCCATTTTACAATCAGAATAAGTATGGGTTAGACTTTCTTCATGTTCTCTTTGGCTATAGTAGTCAAAATTATTCGTTATGGAAGACAAGATGAGGATTTAAAGTGCTTTGAGCTGAAGAGCTAAGTTTCTCTCTAGTGAGATGTTCATTTTCACATCTTTCTACACGCAACCCCAACTCACCACTGGATGGCAAGCTTCAAATGCTTCACTTAACAGTATTCCACATTCCTTCTTGGCAAATGGCTCTCTAAGTGGATTCAAACTGCATGGATTTCGAATGTCAGAGCTGTCAACACACTTAACAAGAAAGCAAAATCAAGGGGAAAAACTTGTTTCGTAAGTACTTTGTGTTTGAACTTACAAAACATAGTTTTGTGTGTTTTTTTTTTTTTTTTTNTTTTTTTTTAAGGAATGCAAAGCACAAAAAAAAATGCATCATTTGAAAAACTTAAGAGAGACTAAGATATGGAATTAAAAGGGTATGCTAATCAGCAGAAAAGGACAAACACACAATCTGAAGAAATGCTTCATTTGTCTGATAGCAACAGGAAAACACATACACACACATGGTTCTAAAAAGAGCTTCCATGCAGTCCAAATTCGTAGTCTTTACTTACCTGAACAGTCCATTTTAAATAAATAGCAAAGATCTTAAATAACTTTCATTAGAAAGGTCAGAAATCAGGTCTTTTTACCCTAGCTACCACGAACATTTCTATGAATGTCACTAGGCACGTGACAGTAAAGTTCAGTTTTTAACTTTCCAGCATATGGAAAAGAGTATTTTTTTCTTTCCATTGTTATGGTTTCACAGTTAAGTATTTCCCAGCTATAAAGATCAGCTAAACTAACAACACAGTGTAAGAGAACCCACATTTTTTCTGTTATGTGAAAAAATGACTACTTCCACTAAAAATACTGTCTTAAATATTAAAATTTCATTGACCCGAGATAAGCACTGATTGATGGGATAATCTGATTGTTGTGAACTTTGTGCTAAACATTTGATGGAATCATGCAGGTTTGCATCAGGTAGTTTTTATCACTGCTGTATTTTTTTACCACTTTTCTTTTTATGAATTTTATTTTACAAGATACTCTCCTTTTGAGTAACAAGTTCAGAATTCATGTACATTTCACAATACACTGCTTCACTATTCAAGCATTAATATTCATAATTTATTAATGTAAAATACACATTTCTATAGATAATGAATTTGAAAATTCAAACTATACTTGCTGATCTGTTACTTAAATAACAGATATGTTGAACAACTGTGGAACTGTTTATGTTGCTGTTATGTTTTCTGTACACCATAGTACTGTGTAGAAAAAAAGACAATTGCTTTATTCTGCATAATGGATTATGATAACTGTAAGAACCATATAGACAACCTTTTGTATTGCTGCCTAATTGAGACTTTGATGAACGAATGTCTTAATTCATTCTAGATAAACTGTATGATGTAACTACATCATATATAAATCTACTATCGAATACTTTCTTTTTACTATGTACCTCTACAGCTGTCCAGCTGCTTCCAAATTCTTGTGAGTTTGTTAATTCAAAATTATCTGGGGTCCTCAATTCATTTACAGTTTTCAAATCAAAATTTCCACATAATCCACTCAATTCACCCTGAAACAAGAAACAACAAACATATTTCTACATGATATGAAACACTACCAGTCAAAACTGTTTTCAAGTTTGCTTCATACATTCCTGTCTTCTGTTGCTCCATTATAAATTTGTCAGGACTTGATCCTTTTCAGCTAAATTTCAGACAAAAAAGTCCAGCTATTAGTGATAATAAAGCTGTGGAAAATATTTTATTTTGACAACATCAATATTACTCCCTTTAAACTACGTATCTCTAAGCCTTGGAGAAGGGAGCTGATCTTCTGTTCAGAGAAGTGACCTGTTCAGTAGCAAATTGGTTTTTGACACTTCAGCAAAATAGCACCTGCTCCAGTCACACAGGGAATGAGTACTGGAGGAGAATGTTTGTTTCTGCTGCTATAGAATTTAGACAGTAAACAGTGAATAGGGAAAAAAAAAAAAAAAAAAGACTGTAAAGGAGAATGATTAATTAAATTGACAAAGTAGTTGAATGCTCTCCTTGACACTGATACTGAGTTCCTACAGGCTTCATGACACACTGTCTATTCTCCAAACAATGATAACATAAACTTACTTAATAAGATTTACACAAATATCTCGAAGTAATGGCATTAGGAGTGTTGACTTCCACTTACCTGCCACTGATGACCCATCTGTACATGAACTGTTGTTCTCTGATCCCAAAGAATAGTGATGTGCTCATCAGGAAAATGAACAACAGTGAAAAAACCAGCTTTCCATAACTGTATTTTTTGTAATTTGTCCATGTAACTAGATGAGCTCTGTTCAAAATAAAACAAGGTAGGTTATAACATAAGTAATGTCTTCACAAAAATGTTCACTTGATAGGAACTGAAACATGTAAGTAAAAGAATGACACAGATGGTTCTCAGACAGAAGTACCAAAACTGACAGAAGGCCACACAGGAGTCAATGTTTAAGCAAAAGTAGCCTGGATTTTGATTGTGAACAGTGTTGGATTTTTATCAATTTCCTGTTTTAAAAGTTGATTTTATATCAAATTTACAGGATGGTATGACAATTGAAGTTAAGATTAAAATGTTAATGGTGCATCAGGTACAAAATTCACTTCGGTATACAGCATTACATTCAGAAGGTCTTAGCCAGCTGCTTTTTTGAATATGGCATCTTCTTGAAATAAATAATTCTCTAAATATGTCCAGAGACTGCCATCTTCTTTACATAAAGCATTTTCATCTGCATACAATACCATTAAGATGCCAAATTATTTGTAGCACAGGCTAAGATGTCTGCTTTAATTACAAAATACTAAATATTTACAGCAATACAGTTTGCAGTTTGGCCATAACAAAAATGAAATCTAGGCCATGGAGCATATACCAGAAACTACAATTTATTTTTTTGCAGCTGAATATGAATTCCTCCTATCCAACCACACTCCAGAAAAAAATAAAATCTTAGTTCTAGAGGAATTAATAGCAAGACACCCACTGACTTTGAAATATCTGGACTTTTTCCATAGACGCATCAAAGATAAACAGAAGAATTACAAATCTAACATGTTCGTGAAATACAGACAAGACTTTGTTTAAGGTTTCCATTCAACAATACAGTTGTGATCAGCATTCACTGTGAAGATATTTATGCCTCAGCTACTTAACTGGCACAGTATTTTTCTGCCAACAAGAAGGAAAAAATACCCAGAGATGTACATATGCTACCTTTTTAGCGGTATTAAAGACTGACACTTACTGGATTCCCAGTTTCATCATCAAATATTAGAAAAGATTTTCCAACATTAATGAAAACGTCTTTTCTGCAAATGATTCCAGTATTAAAGCAGTTAATATTCTCTATAATAACTGAGAAACTGGTTGAAGAAGTACCCTGCAGAGAAAAAAACGAAATAGGCACTTTTAAATATACTAATATAACTATGTATATTGTTGTATAGTTCAATTAGCAGAAACCTCAGTACGTTATTACTATGCTATGCATGATTCAAAGTCTAAGCAACATCAAAGCTTAAAAACATGTGTAGGACTCAATATAATATACAGACAGGAAACAAGTACAAGTGTAGTTTTTAACAGGCAGTTTTTAAATCTAGTTTTACAGAGGCTTTAAAAAAATGTCTCACCTTAACTAGATAAACCTTACAAGTTCCAACAAAGTCAAATGTAAGTCCATCAAATGTTCTGTAATGTCGATCCCCATATGCCGTACACATGGATGGGCAGGGATGGAAGGTGCATTGAAATGATCCGTGCTGGCAAATGCTGAAAAACATATGACCAACAATGGTAATATCAATTGTAACCCCAGACAAATTGTTACAGCTATTGAATTAAGAAGTAAAACTACTAAGGACATGTAAATATGAGGACTATGGACAAAAGAATTTTGAAATTTTAAATAGAAGCAGCAGAAATAAATTGATTCCCTGAAGAAATTTTTTACATATTGAACTCATACAGCCTGTGTTTCTTCCTGTTAGATTCTACAGGTTCCATAACATACAGACACTGAAAGGGCATTTCTTCTTTTGAAACTAGAAAAAAAATGCCACCACAGTAACACAATTTATTCCTTAGTTACTTACATCAATAATGTGCTACAAGGATAAAGCTATCTATCAGCTTCTCACAGTACATTTATTTCCATACTAGCTGATTCTTAGAACCAACAAGCAATGTGTCCTATTACTACAGCCTTATTTATTCTCTGATTGAATGGGAATTTTGCATAAGTAAAGAGCAAAGAAAAAAAATCAGTAGTACTATTCTGTTAGGTTCCTTAAAAGAACTGTGTTTTCGGTTGTTTTTTTTTCCTGATACATTGGTATTGTCATCCCCAAACCCTAGCCAAAGAATAGTTTGAGTTTTGTCTACGGCTACCTTAAGCATCAAAATGCTTTCATCACACATACACTAAGCGACTTTTTGGACCTTTCTGAACTACCTTTGCTTTCTAACTACCTAACAGCAAGGTTCTACAGCATTGAATACTAAGTCTCCCTGTGCATCAACCCATTGGTATCTGAGTAACATTTTCAGAAGTGACGTAAGCAGTTATAAATAATGGATAAAATTTCATTTCCAGTTTCCACGAGTAATTTTTTTAAATATTATTTTTGATAAATCAATTGAAAATCACTTAAAAAAAAAACGCTGTTGATAAAGGTAGCAAAGTTGGTGCCCTGGTAGCTTTATTACAGGTACAGCTAGATACATGTTATAAATATAGGTTAAACTAAATACAGTCCATGATATAATTTCAGTACATACCTAAGTTTATTTTCAAAATATTAAACAATGAATTTCCTGATTAAATGAACGTTTCACATTTTACAACTAAAGTATGAACTTATGGAAATATTTGATAAATCACCAATGTTTGGCATCTCATAAACTAAAGCACCAAAAAAAATTAAGTTTCATATCAGTATAACTTTTCCTTTTCTACTCGTATTGCTATGAGATGTGACAGGGTTGGAACACCATTGTTTTTAAAAGGACACCAACTATCAAGCAAACAAAGGCAGCTTCAGCTACCAGCAGCACCATGCTTCCTTATGCTCCCTTACAACGTAACTTGTACTAACCTGAAGTCATTTTCCAGATTTTCCAAGATTCCACTTGGAAACATCACTGATTTGGCCCACTGCTTTTGTTTTGTGTAACTACCTATACACATACTCTAAGCACTTGGCTAAAATAAGTTCAAAGTACTACAAGTGAAAAGTGTTTGCCATAACAAAGCACAAGTGGAGTGGAGTGGGACTCACCCAGCTAACTCTAGTCATCTTAAAGCACTGCCTAAGGCAGGAACTGAAGCTGATGGAGAGAGAAAGGCAAGTGAAAGAAAGTACACGTGGACTGAAAGAATAACTGCTGCTTCTCATGCTCTCTGTGAGACGTTAAGTTTCAGTTATACTCTTGTGAAGAAACGTTTCCTAACATGCAAAGAGTTGTGAGCTCCTTTGCATACTTTCTCTTTCAGGAGACCCAATACATTTACAGTCAGGAGGAAGGGCTTAAGAGATATACTATGTCTTCAATGTCCTCTGATCCAGTCTTTCTGCATTTTAAGTAAACTGACATTTCATTATCAGAAACTAGAGAGTCCTAGTTGGAAAAGCAGAGCTACTAGCTGCTTTCAAACTTTGATGAGACGTTTTTAGTATGTATTTCAAAGTATTTGTTTAAGAACACAGAAAACCCAACTGAGCAGCCCATAGAGACTAAACCAGCACAGCTAACTGCACCATCCATCCTACCTTGCACCAAAATGCTACTCTGGTACGTTCAGGTGGTACCTCAACCATTTATGTTTAATCACAGAATCATAGAATGGCTTGGGTTGGAAGGGGCCTTAAAGAACACCGAGTTCCAACCCCCCTGCCACAGGCAGGAACACCTTCCACTAGACCAGGTTGCTCAAAGCCCCATCCAGCCTGGCCTTCAACACTTCCAGGGATGGGGCATCCACAACTTCTCTGGGCAACCTGTTCCAGTGCCTCACCACTCTCAGAGGGAAGAATTTCTTCCTTATATCTAATCTAAACCTACCCTCTTTTCATTTAAAGCCATTATCCCTTGCCTTATCGCTACACTCCCTGATAAAAAGTCCTTCTCCAGCTTTCGTGTAAGTCCCCTTTAGGCACTAGAAGGCCACTAGAAGGTCTCCTTGGCCCTCCTCCGGCCCTCGCTCCAACAGGTCCATGTCTTTCTTATGTTGGGGGCCCCAGACCTGAACGCAGCACTCCACGTGGGGTCTCATGAGAGCTGACTAGAGGGGGACAATCTCCTCCCTCAGACTGCTGGCCACGCTTCTTTTGATGAAGCCCAGGGTACGGTTGGCTTTCTGGGCTGCAAGCACACAGTGCCAGCTCACGTTGAGCTTCTCACCAACCAACACCCCCAGGTCCTTCTCCTCAGGGCTGCTCTCAATCCATTCTCTGCCCAGCCTCTACTTGAGCCTGGGCTTGCCCCGACCCAGGTGCAGGACCTTGCACTTGGCCTTGTTGAACTTCACGAGGTTTGCACAGGCCCACCTCTCAAGCTTGTCCAGGTCCCTCTGGATGGCATGCAGCGCATTGACTGCACCACACAGCTTGGTGTTGTCCGCAAACTTGCTGAAGGTGCACTCGATCCCACTGTCCATGTCACCAACCAAGATGTTAAACAGCAGCAGTCCCAATATCAGCCCCTGAGGAACATCACTTGTCACTGGCCTTCACCTGGACATCAAGTCATTGACCACAACTTTTGGAGTGCAACCCTGTCGTAGAAGGCCACCAAATATGCTTGGCAAAATTTGCCCTGGGTGAAGCCATGTTGGTTGTCACCAATCACCTCTTTGTTTTCCACATCCCTATGCGCTGTTTCCTGGAGGATCTGCTCCATGATGTTGCCGGGCACAGAGATGAGACTGACTGGCCTGTAGTTCCCCAGGTCTTCCTTTTTTCCCTTTTTAAAAATGGGGGTTAGGCGTCCCCTTTTCCAGTCAGTGGGAACTTCACTGCAATGCCACAACTTCTCAAATATGATGGACAGTGGCTTAGCAACTTCATCCTCCAGTTCTCCCGGGACCCTTGGATACATCTCATCAGGTGCCATGGACTTGTGCACCTTCAGGTTACTTAGTCTCAAATTTGATAAACTGTTTAATCTAGCCAGCATATGTTCACACAGTTGCTCTGAAAACCAAACTAGTCCATCTCAAAACTTGGGAAATATACAACTGCAGGTCAGCCAGACCCCAGAGCTAGGTTTGAAAGTCCCTGGCATTCCACTGGTAGTTTTGCCAATTTAAGAAATTACTTTATTTGTCATTTTACTGTCCAATGGACAAATCAGATTAATAGTTATGTTGCTAATACTGAATGAGGTATGAATGATATTTAAAACCAATACACACTATTTCTATGTATTAAATAACACTAAAGTCATTATAACTGCTATGAGTGTTTAAATGGGCTTGTTGACTATTCTCATGTTTTGCTCAAGCAAAAACGCACCTTTCCTTTGACATACCAAATACACCCACACATACATACACGGCATTTTCAAAGACCTTCTGCACTTTGTATCAAGTGTGTCACTTCTGTAGAAAGCAGAGCTGGTTGCAGACTTCCTGTCAGTGGACAACTGATTGCCAAAAAGCCATTACCACTTCACATGTCTTTGCTTCTTGGATTTGGAAGACTTGAAAAGCCATGAGGATTTGAACAGGAATTAATGGGCCTGGCCTCAGAAAAAAAGACAGAAGGCTAAATAACCAGTCTTTCCACCTGCACTGCTGCTGCCTTTGGTGAAGTCTCATACAGATTAAATGGGATATAATAGTTCTTTCTGACGCAAGCAATCACACACCAGGTCCAATTGAAGAGGCCTTTGGAAATAAGGGGGTGAGTAACCCGGGTCGCTTTACCTGCCTGCCCAGTGGAGATGGCTTGTAAGTCGCTTCACCAGTCGACCAAAGGGCTACAAATATCTTCTAGAGCAGATACTGAGGACCTGACGAGAGGCAGAGGTAGGCAGTCAGCACAAGGCTGGAGGGGGCAATGACATCCAGACAAGGCAGTGTCTAGCGCTGACTGGACAAGCCTTCACTGTACGAGGCTATACTGAGCTGCACAGGCCAAGAGCAGTAGTTTACCAGGTGATGCCAGTTAAATGATCCTGGTAAGCTAAAAGAAGGGGTCAAAAGGAAGGAACTGCTATGCTGAGAAGTTGGAGGCTACAGCACTACCATAAGATCTTGATACTTGACAATACAGCTGATTTTCTGAGGCTCTGATAAGACAAACACTTAGTGCCAGCTTGCAACATTCAACAGTAGACAAAGAAGAAAACAGGTGGGTCCATCGGGAAACAAGTTTGTTTCGGGATCATGCAGATGTGGTATGTTTTCACATCTTAGCTCTAGTGAAGCTTATTGAAAAGGTGGTGTACCATGTTCCACTGAGAGCACTCAAGGAAACTGTGGAGTAACATAGCTACAGGGTATACACTGTATTTACAATACTGGACAGTGAAAGGAATAGGATTCTGCATATCATTGAGTGATCCTATCAACCAATGTCTATTGGAACACCTCCTTTAAAAGCCAATTGATTCACCAGTTACCTTACCCACATGCAAAACCAAACAATTTATCTGTTACTATGCTCAGAAAATGGTGTTGCTCACTACTCTCCTTAATTTATCACCATAGCAGGCCACAGGCTAACGTTTTGGGCTCTCAGACTGCTCAGATTCAATGATAGATGTTAAAATGAAGAAGCAGAAAGCTTTGATTTAACAAATGTCACTTAGGTGTAATATTTTTCCTGGATTTTTCCTGTACTGTAGGAACACTGGCCAAGGAATATTAATTAGATTATCTTGATATAATGACAATCAAAAAAGTGATTTTTCTAAATCAAGCTTTTTCCAAATCCACTTATTTTCATTCCCAAACAATATACTGCTGTTTTTTATGTAAAAGTTTCTTGAAACAGCAAACCCTAAAAAAATATCATTTTAATAGTTCATTGAACGAGTGTAAATATAAAATTACAGTGGATGATTTATCAAAATCTAGTGTGAAATGATTACAAAATATGAAGGCAAAAAACAGAGGAATAATCAAGCCAGAGCTAAACAACTAAAATAAAATGAACACCTAAATAGATCTGCGCTTACCATGTATGACAGGAAGAAATCACTTTGTCACCTGGAAAGTATTCCTTTCCTTTCCATGAACATGGACATTCATCTGCTTCCAAGCACACATCCCCATGCTTAACAAGACTATTAAAAAGAAGATATACATTCAATAGAAGTTCATCCAATATCTACATACAAAAATATTTTCTTAAACTTTATGATTATGATTTTTCAATTATTATTGAAAAATTTATTAATTATATTATTATTTTCAATTATTATTGAGAAATAAGCCATTTAAAGTCTGATATTGAAAAGGCACAATTTTACTAATATTTATATATGTGTAATTTGGTAATTTCCTTTCACAGGTACCTGCATATGGTATCTTTAGTAAGTGCTAGCACTTGGGGCATTAGTCCTTCAACCAGTAACCTTATGAAGACTTATTCATTAATGTACACATTTTAAGGTCATGGAAACTCAGGTTTTCCAGATCTCCTCTAAACTTCTCCAAATTTCTTTTAACTTAGTCTATTAAGTGTTCAAGGCCAGGTTGGATAGGACCTTGAGCAACCTGACATAGCGCAAGGTATACTTGCCCATGACAGGTGTGTTGGAACTGGATGATCTTTAAAGGTCCCTTCCAACTCAAACCACTATGTATTTCTATGGTTCTAACTGAAACAGAGTTTCCAAGAGATGGAAGAGCCATCACAGGCTTTGCTCTATTGGTACAAGCCCATCAAAATCAGTGACTTGTTTATTCTAAGAATTTGTGTAGATTTAAATGCATATTTCTTGTTCCACACCAGAATTAGAGAGCTTTCATTTGCTGCATAGTTTTCCTATATCCATTGTTAACGTCTTGCTCTGTGGATAATTTAATGACCATCAAAAGAGCTATCCCAGATGCATGAAATGAATTAAGTACATATTTCTGTATGAATGGCACCTTACCTTCAAGCAAGCAGTCATGAATATACTTAGCTTTATTAAAACAAATATCCTCACAGTCTTCAAAGGAGATTTTCATAACACAGACAACCATATGCATAGCTATTTGCAACTCAAGACTAAAAATTTACAGTTAAAGCTATAAATCTGTGCTCCTAATTACAACACCTGAGGTGCCAGATAAAAGCAGAAATTTCAAAAAAAAAAATGTGGAAACAGATTCCATTAGCAGAGAAAGAATGGAAGAATTCTTGTCCAGCAAGATAAAATTAAGTGACCAGTCTAAATTTTAAAGTAAAAAATTTGCGGCTTTTTATGATATCCAGAGAAATTGAAACATGAGAGTTTGATAAAACAGAGATTTCAAACAGATTCTACAAATAAATCTCAGGAAATATAACTGAAATATTTAATGAATTTATTTAAAAAGCTATTTTTTCCACTGAGCACAAGACAGTTGTATTTCTTCCAAAGCTTGATTCATTTCTCTAAAATACTTTAATGTTATTTGATAGGCAAGCAAATATCAGGCTTGGACCTAGTGGTGCAATAACTGGTAGAAGAACACCTTTGATGACAAATTGATCTGCCAAACGAAAACTTTTACGGATGTAAACTCTTGATAAACTACAGCAGTGACGTCAACTCTTGTAGCTCCAACTTATTTTGTGTTCTTTCTGTATCTGTTCCTATATAGTATCCTGTTTGATACAACATAAAAAGGTGGAGTAAGGTGCTATATACCATGTTAGTTATATAGGAAAAGGATTTCTTAAAGGTGCCATACAATCTAAAATTATCCTTGTTTTTAAATGACAAGTTTTGAAATGTATTTGTATAGGAAAATAAATAAATTCTTAAAACTTTACTATTGGGTTGATAATCTTTTTTCTTTTTCAAGCTAAGCTTGTTTGGAATTCCAGTACCTCTCTGTAATAATATAAATTTTATACAAGGTTTCCTGTGTTCCTACAGTTTTCTGAAGAAAACAGATTAAACCTTTCTGTTACTTAGGACTGCAGTTTTGTCAAGACACTGCACCAAGGGCAACAGATGAGAGGTGCAAGGCACATCTGTGACAAACAGAGTGATGACACTGTTGTGTTTCCCTGGTATCCAAAAGATCTAGTCAGTGCATTCAACACAGAACTTTTTCTTTACTCATATTAATGAATTACTATTTTGTGAACTATGATTTAGATGCTTCTTCAGTGTGTTATTTATATCAGATGGAAACTTATAACTCCATAGCTCTTCTTAATGGGAACACGTAGACATCATCAAAAAAACTACATTAAACTGAAAAACTGTTATTTTCTTCCAGGATATGAAAAGCGTTCGTTGTAATCCACACTTATTTCAAGTATTGTGCCACTTGAAGACAATCAACTGGGAGATTGAAATTCCCACTGGTTTAAAGCTCAGAACTGACAAGAGCACATTCAGGCATAAAGAGTATCACACTGACAAGGTAACATTAAACACAGTTTCTTCCTCTGGGTGGTTAAAACAGGTGATAACAGCTTTCTCTCTTGTGAAGCCAAGCAAATAGATAGATTTCAATGACCTAAGAATTTACGACAATTACATGGCAGGCCTTGCAAAGCTCCCCTTTGAAGTACCAGGCGATTTTCTGACACACTTACTGTCCAACCTGCAATGAACTGCAAAGACATAAGTATAGCTATCGTATTTCACCATGCTTAACCAATATTTAGTTTCATTACTATTTCATTATTGTCTATAGCTTTGTCCATTCACATACACGCAAATATTTAAATACTCTCAGTAAAAGTATCATTAGAAGCAATCTGTCTCATGTGAGTGAACAAAAACCCCTTTGCTTCTGTGAAGCCCACAAATCTGGGCCAGAACACCAAAAAAAAATAATCCTCCAACAGCCTCCTCCAGAGCAGTTTTTAACAGCTTGTGCATCATCCGGCTCTTTACCCTTGGGCAATAGCCTACTGCCAACTGATTTATGCAGTCACAAACACTTTTGCCTCACCAGCAAATCTGCTCTCTGAGGATTCCACAAATCTTCCTGCAAAGGTCGGTAAGGGGGCACAGGGGTTCAAAAGAATGAAATAAGCAGCACACATGATTTCCCTAACACATGACATCCCTAACAAGAAAATTGGATAAACAATTAAAAAACAAACAAACAAACAAAAAAAAAAAACAGCAGATGCAGGTAACATTATCATGGCACCTAATGACTTCAGTTCAGTTCAGTCACTGTCTAGCCAAGAAGACTTACTACATTCCTGATGAGTTTTTCCTAATTGTTTGGGGAGCTTTTTAAAGAATACCAATTCTTTTATTTTTTCGTAGTTGGTTTTTTTTTTTTTTTTTTTTTTTTAATAAAGTAATATTAACTAACTTTGCCAAGCACCAGGCATTTTGCAGAATGCTTAAGTGATCTTATCGTAGCCTTGCTGTACCCTTCTGAGTACCCAACTCATTCTGGTCGACACCTGCACTTCTGCAGTTTCATCCTGCACTGGTAGAAACCCTGCAATCAGCTGTACCGCCAGCATCCTACTGGTGCTAAGCAGACTGGGCCATAAAAAAGAAAATTCACAAAAATAGCACTAACAGCTTAAAGACAGAAGGTAGGTGAGAGTAAGAAAAACACGAGAGAGAAGGAGAATAATAAGGGTTCATCTAGACTCCCGTACTCTGCAATCTCTTTTGCAGACCCCTCCCTCTTCCTCTGCATTTTCTTCAGCTCTTTCTAGAGGCTTCTGAATATTTGACTCATCCACTTGCCTGTGTCTCCTCTGGAAACTCCTTGAGCAAAACGTAGCTCCCGCCTCCATTTGCCTTCTACTGATTATAGTGGACAGAAGAGGGCAAAATTATCTCACAAGTCACCAGTGCAATACTCATAGCAGCACAAAAACTGGGTACTGTTTTTGGAAAGAATGCTGCAACATCTGAGCAGAGTAAGAAAAGAACTTGGTCTCAACATGTCTCATTCTAACTAGAAAAATATGACAGGCATTAAGCAGAGTGACTGAAAGAATGAGGGCAGGAACACTTTCATTGGTACTTATTTTTCTTTTTTTAAGCTTGAGTTGTGGAGAAGGAATACAAGAAGAGGGAGGGAAGTGAAGACCATCAGAGAAAACAGAGGGTTCAAAGCAGGTGCCTCTCCCATCCCGCTCATAGTCCCTTCAAGGAGATAAGGTGGGGCTTGTGTCAGAGAGCACCTATAGCTGCAGAAAGAAGTGGTAGACACTGTCTTTTTCAAGTAAAGCATATCCCAAGGGAAGACTGAAGGAAAGGAAGCATAGTTGTTGTCCTAGCATATTTCAAAGGTAAGTCAGCCATGGACTGTCATGGTATTGATGGGATGTTTGATACCTTTCTGCACCATTTCAGCTGCACCTCATCTCTACCACCATTAGTTCAGGGTTATGATTCAATTCTTTCCCAAGTTCAAGTATTTTTAAACAAGCACATTGAATTAAACTTAACTCTACCTGTTCTCAAGCAGTATCATGTTGTTCTAGAAAATAATAGGTGCAATTCAGTGCTAAACATCATGTGAAGACAGGACTCAGGTGAAAGATGAGATATTAAAAAAAAAAAAAAGCTTCTGGGAATGGCTAAAAGGATAATATTAGCTGTCCTTAATCTGCCATCACTGGCTGAAGTTTCTTTAGACACATTATTTCTGAAAGGAAGTACACACTCTTAAGGGATCGAGATTTATTTTTTTTTTTTAAATATACTGCTGGGGCATAAATGTGTATTTGCAGGTATGTGTCAAAGTATATTCCTGGTTTCTGAGTTCTTAATCTGTAGCAAAAGAACCTACTAAGTTATGTGCCAGAAGACTAACAGTTTTATAGCTGAAGCACTTTCAACATGGAAGAGCTGGTGGCTCAGCGGACTTACCCATCTTTCCCAGTAAATACTATCATCAGCTTTTCAAGAGTCAGATCAAGTACCTCCCTGAATGGTACTGAACATTAAAAATAAAGCAAAACAGAAAGACAAAGATGGCTTAACTGATTCACAATCTTCTCTTCCTCTCAGTGAAACAAGAAAGAACAGAAATACTGTTATTATTTCAATGGTATTTTACTATGCAATTTTTCTGATATAATGAACAAGCTGAAATAGATAACGCATTTTTGCAATAAAAGGAATTTCAGAAAGTAACTTCAACTATAACAGAAGTCTTCCTTTCAAACCAGGTGACAAGTTTAATGATTCTCTGCTTAAATACAAGTGAAAAAAAAAAAACAAAAGTGGTAAGAAAAGGTGCTCAAGAATCTGAATGATACTGGTGAAGAAGTTTTACTGTCAACTACAGTGAGAAAAAAACAAAAAGATTTGCTTGTAGTTAACATGAACTAGAAAGTAGGGGACCAAGAGGGTTTTGGAAACATTGCAAGAGGAAATAAGGAACAATGAAATGGATTAAGGAAAACAGCAAGTCTGCCTAACAGAACAGAATGGAAAAAGAACTGGGTTGGCTTGTTATGGCACTGCAACAGAGGTGCATCTACACTTTGGACGTGAATTCCAACCGAATACATTCAGCAAGCTGCAATTCTATAGCCACCAGAAATATAAATCGGCATAAAAAATGTGGATAAGTGTCAGTTCCTGAAGTACCTAAACCCAGGAATGGTGATGCAGCCTTTGTAACTGTATTTTCATGAGCAAACAGCAGAGTGCATAGCCATGATGGTATCCCCACGGGGGTAACCCTTATATCCTGAAAAACAGTAAGTCTTCCTGAGAGACTTCTCTAAAACTCTGCCTAAGCCAGAAAAAGAAAAAGATTAAAAACACTTCATGATGACAGTGGCAGTGCCATCCAAAAGAGAGGGATGAATGGGACACTCCTTTTTTCATATTAAGAAAAAAAAATTGTGAGCTTTACTTCTCAAAGTGAGGACCAGGAAGTCTTTTGAAAAAACACTATGTGACACATGCCAAAACAACAGGACTTTGAAATCAGGTAAGGGGACATATTTTAAAACAAGAAAGGGATGCTATTAATTTCTTCTAATAAAAGTTAGTTAGAAAACTAACTAATTCAGTTGCTATTTGAACCTGAATTACATTTTTCCCTCATTATTAGGTTGGTTTGTCCACAGATGTTTATGACATAAAATTCACTGTTTTCTTTGTGCAAATGAGAAAGTGATGATTTTTCTTTTTTAAGAAAACATTTCAAGAATGTGTTTAAGCTCCTTACATGTTATTTAATACAGTACACCACCTCAGAAATACACTGACAACTTAGACATTTTTGGAGGAAAAACAATATGGCACAATATCCCTTCCTCAGTTACAGAACTTCGTTACTATTACAGGATATTACAGCTTTCAGTTTACTATCTTTTCATAGTTTTATTTCATAAGAGCAACAACCAATGGAAAAAGAAACAGACCTATAAATTCTCATTAGGTTAAAATGGCCCAAGTTGAATACTGTCCATGTTCATCAAACAAGAGAGTATTCTCTGTCACAGTTAATAACAGTTGTCTGCAGAAGTGGAGTCCTGCCCCACCACACACGAGAACATCGCATCCAGGCTGGAAAGGCCGTGCAAGGCCACACCACCCATTCAAGGGAGAAATTAAGTGTGAACACTACATTAAAATCAAAACCTGGCCTCACAAATGTCTGTGATATGTTAATGACTCTAACTCAGCATGCCAACACCAATGTGTTTGGAATTTGAGAAAGGGAGAAGGGGAGAAAGAGAGGGGGAGAGAGAG